>WBMW01004841.1:16844-28913 GCA_013396635.1 Penelope pileata | reverse complement strand
GGGGAGCGGGGTGGGGTCGGGGTGGGTGCTGAGCACTGTGCCCCGCTTTGTAGATGCCATCCCGGCCATGCTGAGCTGCGATGACCGGCCGGTGCTGCAAGCTGTGTTCCTGAGCAACAACTGCTTCGAGCACATCATCCGCCTCCTCCAGAACAGCAAGGTAGCAGGGCACCGCTGCCCCGCGCAGCGGGGCTGGGCTTTGGGGTGGAGTCTTGGAGTGAATCACAGTGCTTTGGGTTGGAAGGGACCTTGAAGCCCACCCATTCTTGCTTGGGATGCAGCATCCTCACCCCCATCCTCATCCTCCCCGGTTCTAAACACCCCAAGCAATGCTGGGATGGAGCAGCTGTGCTGCAGGAGCCACCCCACACCATCCCCACACCCCAAAGAAGGGAAAGGGAAGCATGACCCTATTTTCTCTCCCCCCACCACCCCCGTTGGTCTCTGCCTTCCTCTCCCCAGCTCTACCTCAACAGCCCACAGGTGGGTGAAGCCTACGACGCGCTCTCTGCACAGCCAGCAGCCAGCAATGGGCTCCAGCAGGTACTCTGTGGGGCTGCCCCACAGCACAGCGGGGTCAGGGGGCGATGCCAGCAGCTGACCCACCGTCTGTCCCACAGATTTTTGACAACGGCTCCGATGCCATCGCGGTCCATGCCATCGGGGTGCTCACGGCCATCATGAGCAACTCGCCCTCTGCAAAGGTGGGAATGGGAGGAGGATGTCTCCGGGTGCAGCCCCCAGGGAACACCCCCCAGCCCCAGGGTTGGGGTTTTTCATGCTGCAAGGCACTTTGGGGTGATGCAGCTCGTCCTAGGGCTGCTGTAGGGCCTCATGTGCGGGTGCTTGCAGGAGGTGTTCAAGGAGCGCATCGGCTATGCCCACCTCTACGAGGTGCTGAGGAGCCAGGGCCAGCCCACCCAGCGCCTGCTCCAGGAGCTCCTCAACATGGTAAGTGCTCCTGTGGGCGATCCAGGAGCCCTCCCTGCTCCCATAAGCCCTCTTCTCCTTCATTCCAAGCAAAGTCCTCAGTGCTGGCACCCTCTCTCATCCCCAGTCCCCACTGGGTCCCCACTGTCCCCCTCCCGAGGTGGCCATGCCATCTTCAGCTTTGAGTCATGCTTGGTTTTGGGGAGATTGGAGCCTTTTTGAATGCAGTGCTCTTTGGTCTGGGACTGCTGGGTGTTCAGGGGTCTCCAAGGTGCTTGGTGCACGGCGGTGTTGAAGTCATCTGCTGCGTGAGGGTCTCCAAAGGGCTTTGTGCACGAGGGTCTTCAAGAGGCTTGGTGCAGGGGGTTCCCCAAAAATCTTGGTTCACGAAGGGTCTCCAGGGAGCTTGGTTCACAAAGGGTCTCCAAGGCACTCGCTGCGGGGAGATGCCCCAAAAGTGTTCGTGTACGAGGCTCTCCCAAGACGCTTGGTGCACAGGGGTCCCCAAGATGCTTGGTGCATGGGGGTCTCCAAAACACTTGAAGCATGGAGGGTCTCAAAATGATTGATCCGTGAGGGTCTTCAAGATGCTTGGTGCATGAGGATCGCCATGGGGCTTGGTGCCTGGGTGTCTCCAAGACATTTATTGCATGAGAGTCCCAATGAAGCTTATCGCACAGGGGTCTCCCAAGACTCTTTTTGCATGAGGGAGCTCCCAAGGTGTTTCATTCATGGGGATCTCCAGAGGCGTTTGGTTCATGAGTCTCCCAAGGTGTTTATTGCGTGAGGGTCTCCCAAAGTGCTTGGTTCACAGGGGTCTCCCAAAGTGCTTGGTTCACAGGGGTCTCCCAAAGTGCTTGGTTCACAGGGGTCTCCCAAAGTGCTTGGTTCACAGGGGTCTCCCAAAGTGCTTGGTTCACAGGGGTCTTCCAAGGTGCTTCTTGCATGGGGGTCTCCCTAGATGTTGGCTCATGAGGATCTCCAAAGATGCTTGGTTCATGAGAGTCTCTCAAGATGCTTGGTTCATGGGGATCTCCAGAGGTGTTTGGTTCATGAGAGTCTCCCAAGGTGTTATTGCATGAGGGTCTCCCAAGGTCCTTGGTTCATGGGGGTCTTCAAAGGTGATTGGTTCACAGGGGTCTTCCCAAGTGCCTATTGCATGGAGGTCTCCCTAGATGTTGGCTCATGAGGGTCTCCCAAGGTGCTTGGCTCAAAAGGGTCTTAAAAAGTGCTTTCAAAGTTCATGAGAGTCTCCAGGGCACTTGGTGCATGGAGGTCTCCTGAGATGCTTGGTTCCTGGGAGTCCTCCAAGGTGCTCGGTGCATGGAGGTCTCCACCACGCATCCCGGATGGCCGGGAGACGATCCACCCCCTCCCCGTGGTCAGGACCTCTCTGACCACCCTCCGTATTCCAACAGGCGGTGGAGGGCGACCACAGCTCCTTCCCAGCACGTCCCATCCGCAACGAGCAGCCGCTGCTCCTGCTGCTGGCCTGGCTGCCGGCGCTGGCCTCCCGCGAGCTGCAGCTCTTCCTCTCGGAGCAGCTGCGGCGGCTGTGCGAGGCCTCGCTGCCCAGCCGCCTCGCCTGCGTCAAGGCGGGCATGGTGGGCAACCTGCTGGCCNCCTGCTGGCCGCCCTGGCCTCCGAGCCAGCGCTGCCGCCTTCCTGCTCCGAAAACCTGCTGGAGCTGCTGCGGGCGCTGGGCGGGCTGTCCCTGCGGCCCGGGGAGCTGCNCAGAAGTGGCCCGGAGGAGCCTTCGCCTTCCATGCTTGGCTCTGCCTCAGCGAGGAGGAGGCCGGGCCGCCGGCGAGGCCGAAGAGGAGGCAGCTCTACAGGTGAGGCCAGTGAGGGCGGAGGAGGGCGAGGACGGGAGGAGGGCGAGACGTGACCGTCCCCACTGTGCTGTCCCCTCCTCAGCTTCTTCACGGCCAGCGGGACGGGCTTCGAGGCGTTCTTCACCGCCGACGGCATGCTGGTGGTGGCCGTCTGCACCAAGAAGGACTACATGACAGTGGCACTGCCGGAGGCAGCCTTCAACGACTCGGCCTGGGTGAGCGACGTCCCCATCCATCCCCGTCCCCACAGCAGGGGACAGCCCTGACGGCCCTTGCCTGTCCCCACAGCACTGCGTCGACATCGTCCACGTGGCCGGCCGCCGGCCCTTTGGCCAGACCGTGGTCAGCATCTACGCAGACGGGCACCTACGGGAGACAGCGCAGCTCCGCTTCCCGTCCCTGCACGAGGTCGGGGCCACCCCCGGCGCCGTGTCACCCCGCTGCGTGACACCGGCTGGGGACCAAGCGCCGCTCCCTCTCCCTTGCAGTCCTTCACCTCCTGCTGCATCGGCTCCGCGGGGCACCGCACCACCACCACGGCCTGCAGCAGCAGCCACCCGCCGCCGTCCCATGGCCCAGAGCCGGCCTTCCCCTCGCACCCCGCGCTCTGCCGCTCGCAGTCCTTCCCCGCCGCCCTGGGCCCCCACGCCTGGACCCCCCTGCAGCCTCCCACCGAGGGGGTGGTGGCCACCACGGCAGCCGGCAGCCAGGACACCGAGTGGGGCACCCCCACCTCCCTCGAGGGCCACCTGGGCTCTGTGGCCATCTTCTGCGAAGCGCTGCAGCAAACCCACGTCAAGGCACTCTACTGCTTGGGTGCGTCGGGGACGGGGACGTCCGTGAGGGTGCTGGTGGCAGCCACGTCTCCAGCCTTTCCCCGCTCACCCCTCTTTCTTCCCCCAGGTCCGAACATGGCGTCTCCGTTCACGCTGGAGGGCGACCTGGCGGAGCTCAGCAGCAAGCTCCTGCTGTACTACACCCCGCAGGTGAGGACGGCCCCGTGGGGATGCTCCCGTGGTGCCTGTCCTCACCCTAATCCTCACCAGGACCTCCCTCTGCATGGGGGACGCTGAGCCCCTGTCCAGCCCTTCTCACCTTCCCCCACTGAGGTTTTTTGGGTGACACTGGGAACGTATCATAGAGTGGTTTGGGTTGGAAGGGACCTTAAAGCCCATCCAGTTCCAACTCCTGCCGCGGGCAGGGACAGCTCCCATAGACCAGGTTCCCAAAGCCCCATCCAGCCTGGCCTTGAGCTCTGCCATGTGTGGGGCACCCGCAGCTGCTCTGGGCAACCTGTGCCAGGGTCTCACCTCCCACATTGTGAAGAATTTCTTCCTAATATCCAATCTAAATGAACCTTCTTTCAGTTTAAAGCCGTTCCCCCTTGTCCTGTCCCCAACAAGAGTCCAGTGTCCTAATGGGGTGTCACAATCTCTTCTAGGCCTGCAGAAACAACATCTGCCTGGACCTCTCTCCCAGCCATGGCTTGGATGGGAGGCTGACAGGACACAAGGTGGTCAACTGGGACGTCAAGGTATGCTGGGTGGCCCATCCTGACCCACCCACCCACAGCTTAGGGTACCCTTGGGTTTGGGACAGGACCCTCATGGAGAGTTGCGTGGCCGTGGTGGTTCTCCTGCAGGAGAACTGGGTGAATATGTGATATCGGGTCCACCAAGTACCTACCTGGCCCATGGGTCCACCAAAGTCCATCCTGGTCCTGTAAGGACCTCTGTGCACTGTAGGTCCTCAGTGTCCAGACTGGGCTCCATGGGTGGTCACTGCAGGGGAACAGGTGCTTCTGGGGGGACCTGTTTGAGGTGTGAGCTGTAGGATGGGTCAAGGTGCTCCTCGGTCTTTGCGGGTCACGGGGCCTCGCGCCTTGGGCTAAGCAGTGAGCAGACAGGATGGGTCGACCACCTCTACACCGCCATCGCCACGTAGCACCCGGGGGCACCCAGCAAAGCCTCTCGCTTCTCTTGGCAGGACGTGGTCAACTGCGTGGGTGGGATGGGCGTCCTGCTGCCCCTGCTCGAGCAAGTGGTGACCAAGAAGGAGGAGGCCGAGGATGAGCAGGAGACCAACGACCTGGTGGGGCCGGAGCTGACGTCCTCCAGGAACGCCCAGGGCATGCTCATCCCATTGGGCAGGTCCTCAGGTGGGGGCCTTGTTGGGGGATGTGGGGCAGGAGCCATCCTGCTTGGATGGATGTAACCCTGCTGCCACGGGGGTGCTGCCTGTGCCCCGCTGCTGTGTACCATGGGCAAGGGAAGTCTTGCCTAGAGCACCAAGATTTCAGAGAATCACAGAATGGGTCAGGTTGGAAGGGACCTTAGAGATCATCTTGTTCCAACCCCCTGCCATGGGCAAGGACCCCTCCCACCAGACCAGGTTGTTTATGGGATTGTGGAGAAATTGTTGCTGGTACTGACGTATTTTGAGGTTGTTATGACCAAATTAGTCGTAAATGAGCAGTTTTGGGAAGATNGCCAGACCGTGGTCAGCATCTACGCAGACGGGCACCTACGGGAGACAGCGCAGCTCCGCTTCCCGTCCCTGCACGAGGTCGGGGCCACCCCCGGCGCCGTGTCACCCCGCTGCGTGACACCGGCTGGGGACCAAGCGCCGCTCCCTCTCCCTTGCAGTCCTTCACCTCCTGCTGCATCGGCTCCGCGGGGCACCGCACCACCACCACGGCCTGCAGCAGCAGCCACCCGCCGCCGTCCCATGGCCCAGAGCCGGCCTTCCCCTCGCACCCCGCGCTCTGCCGCTCGCAGTCCTTCCCCGCCGCCCTGGGCCCCCACGCCTGGACCCCCCTGCAGCCTCCCACCGAGGGGGTGGTGGCCACCACGGCAGCCGGCAGCCAGGACACCGAGTGGGGCACCCCCACCTCCCTCGAGGGCCACCTGGGCTCTGTGGCCATCTTCTGCGAAGCGCTGCAGCAAACCCACGTCAAGGCACTCTACTGCTTGGGTGCGTCGGGGACGGGGACGTCCGTGAGGGTGCTGGTGGCAGCCACGTCTCCAGCCTTTCCCCGCTCACCCCTCTTTCTTCCCCCAGGTCCGAACATGGCGTCTCCGTTCACGCTGGAGGGCGACCTGGCGGAGCTCAGCAGCAAGCTCCTGCTGTACTACACCCCGCAGGTGAGGACGGCCCCGTGGGGATGCTCCCGTGGTGCCTGTCCTCACCCTAATCCTCACCAGGACCTCCCTCTGCATGGGGGACGCTAAGCCCCTGTCCAGCCCTTCTCACCTTCCCCCACTGAGGTTTTTTGGGTGACACTGGGAACGTATCATAGAGTGGTTTGGGTTGGAAGGGACCTTAAAGCCCATCCAGTTCCAACTCCTGCCGCGGGCAGGGACAGCTCCCATAGACCAGGTTCCCAAAGCCCCATCCAGCCTGGCCTTGAGCTCTGCCATGTGTGGGGCACCCGCAGCTGCTCTGGGCAACCTGTGCCAGGGTCTCACCTCCCACATTGTGAAGAATTTCTTCCTAATATCCAATCTAAATGAACCTTCTTTCAGTTTAAAGCCGTTCCCCCTTGTCCTGTCCCCAACAAGAGTCCAGTGTCCTAATGGGGTGTCACAATCTCTTCTAGGCCTGCAGAAACAACATCTGCCTGGACCTCTCTCCCAGCCATGGCTTGGATGGGAGGCTGACGGGACACAAGGTGGTCAACTGGGACGTCAAGGTATGCTGGGTGGCCCATCCTGACCCACCCACCCACAGCTTAGGGTACCCTTGGGTTTGGGACAGGACCCTCATGGAGAGTTGCGGCGCCGTGGTGGTTCTCCTGCAGGAGAACTGGGTGAATATGTGATATCGGGTCCACCAAGTACCTACCTGGCCCATGGGTCCACCAAAGTCCATCCTGGTCCTGTAAGGACCTCTGTGCACTGTAGGTCCTCAGTGTCCAGACTGGGCTCCATGGGTGGTCACTGCAGGGGAACAGGTGCTTCTGGGGGGACCTGTTTGAGGTGTGAGCTGTAGGATGGGTCAAGGTGCTCCTCGGTCTTTGCGGGTCACGGGGCCTCGCGCCTTGGGCTAAGCAGTGAGCAGACAGGATGGGTCGACCACCTCTACACCGCCATCGCCACGTAGCACCCGGGGGCACCCAGCAAAGCCTCTCGCTTCTCTTGGCAGGACGTGGTCAACTGCGTGGGTGGGATGGGCGTCCTGCTGCCCCTGCTCGAGCAAGTGGTGACCAAGAAGGAGGAGGCCGAGGATGAGCAGGAGACCAACGACCTGGTGGGGCCGGAGCTGACGTCCTCCAGGAACGCCCAGGGCATGCTCATCCCATTGGGCAGGTCCTCAGGTGGGGGCCTTGTTGGGGGATGTGGGGCAGGAGCCATCCTGCTTGGATGGATGTAACCCTGCTGCCACGGGGGTGCTGCCTGTGCCCCGCTGCTGTGTACCATGGGCAAGGGAAGTCTTGCCTAGAGCACCAAGATTTCAGAGAATCACAGAATGGGTCAGGTTGGAAGGGACCTTAGAGATCATCTTGTTCCAACCCCCTGCCATGGGCAAGGACCCCTCCCACCAGACCAGGTTGTTTATGGGATTGTGGAGAAATTGTTGCTGGTACTGACGTATTTTGAGGTTGTTATGACCAAATTAGTCGTAAATGAGCAGTTTTGGGAAGATGTGGGTGGTTCAAGCTTGCTTACCTCCGGTTTTGCCTTCGCTTGTAGTCTCTGGTGTCTTACAGTAGGCTTAGGTCCATGCAGAAGCCTTCCCCTGTGTAGGAAACATGGGATTTCTCCGTGAAATTTCTCCCTGCTCGTTTTCAGGGAGCTCAGAGCCACTGAGGTTTCCACTCAGTTAATTTGGGAGGTGAAGGGTGAATGGGATGGCAAGCACGTGGAGAGAAGTTTGTGACGGGGTCGTCAGGATGCCCATCGCGAAGTGGGAAGGAACCTGGTGGCAGCAGGCTCGTGGCCACCAGCTCTGCCCTGTGCCTTGCAGAGAGCAGGCTGGAGAGGAACAGCGTGGCCGCCTTCCTGCTGCTGGTGAAGAACTTCATCCGCAACCACCCGGTGAACCAGGAGAGCCTGGTGCAGTGCCAGGGGCCGGCCATCATCGGGGCGCTGCTGCAGAAGGTGAGCGGCTGCCGCGGCCCCCGGGCTCCGTCCTGGGCCCCTCCCCAAGCTCCAGACCTTCCCCCCTCGCCCTGCGCAGGTCTCCGGCCCGCTGCTGGACATGAGCACGCTGATGGCCTCGCAGATCCTGATGGAGCAGGTGGCCTCCGAGGGCAGCGGGCTCCTGCTGCACCTCCTCTACCAGCACCTCCTCTTCGATTTCCGCATCTGGAGCAACAGCGACTTCGCCGTCCGCTTAGGTGGGAGCGGGGGCACCCACGGGGATCCCCGGTGCGGCCCCGTGGCCGCTCATGCCCTCTCCATGCAGGTCACATCCAGTACCTGGCCAGCGTCGTCAAGGACCACAAGCAGCGCATCCGCAAGAAGTACGGGGTGCAGTACGTCCTCGACTCCATCCGCACGTACTACGGGTGAGCTGCTGCTCGCAGCTGGGCTGTCCGGCCCCCACACCCAGCATCAGGGTGGGCTTCATCTCTGGGAGCTGCGCTTGGAGTTAGGCACGTTTTGTTCGGGGTGATGTTTCCCCTGCAAGCACAGGACGGGAAAATGGGGGAGTGTTGAGGTGGGCGCAGGGCTTGTGCTCCCTGTCCCCATCCCCAGGCGTTGCTCGGACCTGCATCTGGTCAGCCCCAAAATTCACCCCAGCGCTGCTCCAGCACCGTGCTTCCTGCAACAAATGGATGCTCTTTCCTTGCCTGACCCGATGTGTTCCTGTTTTGTGACCCTGGGGTGCTCGCGCCCTGCAGAGACCCAAATACACGGGGTGGGCGTTTCCTGCTGTGCGTGGTTGCCCTGGAGGGATGTTCACTGTCCTGGAGCTCCTCGGACTCCGTGGTGGGATTTGGGATTTGGGATCACGATGAGTGCCAAGGAGAAAAGAGGGTGGCTGTGCACCTCCCCAGCGGGAGCACCCACATCCATCTCTTCCCCAGCGCCTCCAGGGAGAATTCCGTGGTGAGCGATGACATCAGGACGGTGCAGACGTCCCTCTTCAGCCTGGTGAAGGATTTCTTCTGCAGGAGCTTCTCCGGGGAGGAGATGCAGAGCCTGCTCAACTACGTGGCAGCAGCACAGGACGAGCAGCAGGTACGGCGCTTGGCCACCCGGCTCCCACCAAAGCCACCCCAAACGTTGTCCCCCAACGCCTAGGGCTGGCCCTGCTCTTGGCAGTGGTCAACGGGAGCGGGGCGAAGCCGCTGAGGTCCCGGTGGGGTGCGTGGAGGACAGCGTGCAGCCGGCCCCGTTGCCTGCAGGTCTGCGGGGCGCTGGAGGTGCTGCACGGCCTGCTGAAGGGCTCCCCTGCCCAGGAGCAGCTCTTCGCCTTCCTCTTCGAGCCGGGCCACGTGGAAGTCCTCTTCTCGCTGCTGGTGCAGAAGAAGTTCTCGGATGAAGTACGGGAACGAGTCTTCAAGGTGAGCCGTGCCCCCGGTGTTGTCCCTTGAGGCTCGGGGTGTCCCCCCAGCAGCGTCACCGCCCCTCGGTGCCTCGCCAGGTGCTCTACAAGATGCTGAAGTACGAGAAGGTCCCCGAGCGCTGCAAGAACCGCCTGAAGCTGAAGGACATCGGGTACCAGGGGCTCATCGCCTGCCTCGGCGACGTCCCCGGCTCCATGCTGCTCTTCCGCTGCCTCTCGGAGCAGGTCCTGGGGGCAGGTACCGTGGGTCCTGCCCATCCGTCCCGTCCTGTCGCATCACAGGACAGCTTAGGCTGGAAGGGATCTTAAAGGTCATCTAGGTCCACCCCCTTGCTGTAGGCGAGGTCCCATCCTGAATGCCCACCACAGGGCCGTCGTGGTGGATTCCCACGGGGCTGGTTGGGGGTAAGCCTGGGAACTTTCTGTGGCTTTTGGGGACAAAAAGCCCTCTCGTTGCCTGCAGATCCCCCTAACTACAAGGACCTGGTGGCTGTGGTTTACCTGTCCCACCGTGCCGAGCTGACCGTCCGGCTCGATATCTGCCGCAAGGTGAGCGGAGCCACCGGTGACCGTCCAGCCCCAGCCCTTCGGAGGGTCCGACCCCCCCGGGAGGCTCCTTGGAGCCGAGGTGCCACCATCGCGTCCCTCCCCTCTCTCCTCCTGCAGCTCTTCCACTTGATCTACGCGCAGCAGGACATGGTGAAGCAGCTGGCCAGGCTGGCTGGCTGGCAGGACACGCTCACCAAGCTCTACGTCAAGGAGTCCTACGAGTCCCGCCAGCACAGCCTCAGCCACTCGGGCAGCGGGGGCTGCCTCGAGCTCCTCCGCCTCTCCGACCCCCCAGGCAAAGAGGCCGAGGCGGGCAAGGAGGCTGCGGGCAGCGGGAGCCCACCGCCCGCCGAGCTGCAGGAGCTGGACGTCTTCCTGCCGCTGGGCTACGAAGCCTCGGACCAGGAGCTCTCCGAGGGCTTCTCCGACCACTCCGTCTCGCCCAACGGCCGCGCCAAGTCCTTCCACTCCTACAACTTCAAGTCCTTCGACTCCTCCGAGCGGGCGAGCCGCTCGTCCTCCAACCCCGGGGACGTCCCGTTTGATGGCGTCTACCACCCGCTCTCGCCCTTCTCCACCTCACCCTTCGACCTGGGGCTCGACCTGGCCAGCACCAGCTCCATCGCCACGGCCGAGAGCGGAGCGCAGACGCCCGCCAGCGGCCCCGGGACCCCTTCGCCCTTGGAGAGCTTCAAACCCTTCCCGGGGATGCGCACCCGCAAGAGCTCCAGCCTCTCCAACGTCCTGGACGAGAGCAGCTACCAGGACGCTCTGCCCAGCGACAACATCTCCAACACCAGCAACCCCCAGGTGAGCCCCAAAGCACAGCACCTCCACAAAGGGACACCGGCGCGGGGGATCCCTAATGCTCTTCCCCTCCAGCAAACACCCGAGGAGGAGCTGTGCAACCTCCTGACCAACATCGTCTTCTCGGTGACGTGGCGCGGGGTGGAGGGTTGGGATGATGCGGCCTGGAGGGAGCGTGGCCAGGTCTTCTCCGTCCTCACCAAGCTGGGCACGGCGTGCGAGCTGGTGCGGCCCCCCGACGAGATCAAGCGCAGGTTTGTGGGGGGTGATACGGAGTCTGTGGGCACCGCGGGGTGTCCCGGGGTGGCGGGCACCCTGTGGATCCCCCCCCGTCCCACAGCTTGCTGGAGATGATGCTGGAGTCGGCGCTGACGGACCTGAAGGAGTCGGGGCCGGCGGCGCTGCCCGGCCTCACGCACAACGCGCTGAAGCTGCTGCGGCTGCTGCAGGACTTCTTGTTCTCCGAGGGGCACAACAACCAGGGCCTGTGGAGCGAGAAGGTGGGTGGCCGTGGGCAGGGTCCCAAACCGAGCCCTCAGCCCTCGTGCTAACCTCTCACCCTGCCGTCAGCCCTGACCCTAAACCCCGTAGACCCTAAACTGACCCCTAGAAATTAATGAAAGCTTTAAAGCAAAACCCTAACCCATAACGGGGGTTAAATCTAACCCCAAACTAACCCTAAACCTTAGCCCCAGCCCCACACTCTTGTCATAAATCCCAACTCTAATCCTAAACCTTAACACCCTTGCTGTAAACCTAACCCTAATCCCACTCCTCAACCCTAATGCTGGCTCTTAGTCCCGATTCCCTGACCCTACACCCTGCCCCTAACCTGTAGCCCATAAATCTAACCCTAGAAACTCATCTGTGCCCTGGTTCTAAAACCTCACCCTATCCCATAACCTATAAATCTGACTTCTAAACCTAATCCTAAACCTTCACCCTAATATTACTCTTGCTGTGAGCCCCAATCCTGTAGCCTAGCCCCCACCCCCAATCCTAACCCTTAACCCTGCACAATTACCATAGACCCAAACCCTAATCCTATATTCTATAATCTAACCCTATACCCTGTCCCTAATTTGAAACCTATACATCTAATCCTTAACCCTAACCCTATGTCCCTGCTGTAAACCCTAACCCCAAATCCTAAACGTTAACCGTAACCCTACACCCTGACCACAAACCCAAACTTTAACCCTATGTTCTAAACCCTAACTCACAACCTGTAAATCTAATCAGACCTCCTAAATCTTAATCCTAAACCTTAACCCTACATCCTTGTTACAAACCTCAACCCCAATCCTAACCCTAACCCTACACCATTACTATAAACCCACACCCTAGGCACCAACCTTGTACCCTAATGCCAAACTCTTATCCCAGCCATATAACACATCCCCCTGCCCCAACCCTTTTACTCACCCTCTTTCCC
>WBMW01004838.1:1680310-1695659 GCA_013396635.1 Penelope pileata | reverse complement strand
GCTGCCCTCCCTTCAGCCTCTCCGTAATTCACTGGAGAGTCAGTCATGCTGTCTGGATCAAGACTACAGCGTTATCAGAGCCTTTCTGAGAACAAAGCTCTTTCAGAAGTCATTGGTAGATGACAGCTCGTTCAGGAATTTTTCCAGCTACAAAGAACTGGCATTTCTGCCTGATTTATTTAAGGATGCCTGAGGAAGCAGAGAAGCTTACCAGCAGCTTCATTGTAGTACACATTGATCCTCTCCAGCTGCAGGTCACTGTCCCCATGGTAGCTGCCGGTGGGGTCAATCCCATGCTCATCGCTGATGACCTCCCAGAACTGGAAGACATTTTTGGGGAAGGACAGTTACTGGCTGCAGCTGGCCAGTGCCAATCACGCACACTAGCAGCCTGTGCACGCCATGTCCCTGACCACTCCCTGCCGTGGTTGAGCAGCTGCCTGGGAGGAAGCTGCACCTCCGTGAGTCAGTGCTGAAGAGTTTCCCTTGGCGGCGGCAGCTGAATTAACAGAAGCAGCATTAAGCAGAGGAGGGCAGATGGGCAGCTGCAGCGCTGGAATTCAAGTGGATTCCTTTTTAGCACGTACTCGAAGGGTGGCAATGCTCGCATACCCATCGATTCCACGCTCCCCTATTGTCTAGCCGCGGCTTAAGCCCGTCTAGACCGGCTCTGCTGCGGTACCGACATGGCTGCGTCGCTGCCAGACGGCAGCAACCCCGCACACACCCGGGGGCTCTCCCCTCAAGAGCCGTCTGCAAAACCGAGACAGCGGGGGGGCTTCGGGCGGCCGCTGCCTGCGGGCACCCACGGAGTCAAGACCGAGCGCGCAGCCCCGGGGCAGCCCCGCTCCGACCGCTGTAACCCCGGGGGGGCTGCGCGCTGCCCCCCGGTGCCGCCCGCATGGCCCTCGCCGTGACGCACGGCGCGTACCTTGGCGCCGATCTGGTTGCCGCACTGCCCGGCCTGGATGTGCACGATCTCACGCATGGTGCCAGTGTCCACCGCTCCCTCACCCCCCGCACTCGCCGCGCTGCAGCGGCCGCGCCCCACGCCGCGCCTTAAATCGGGCGCCGCGCCCCGCCCCGCGGTGACGTCACGCGGGAGAGGGGCGGGGCTACGGCATTGTCTCCCGCCGCGGGTCCGACACCCGAGGGCCGACGGCGGGAGCCGCCCCTCGGCGCGCCGGCAGCGCCCGGGGGAGAGGGCTGGGGCGGGCGATGCGGGGACGGCTGGAAATCGGGAATGAAAAATAATTTACACCGAGCTGCTTCTGCACCTGCTGGGGGTCGTGCCTTTACTTCTCCCCTGCAGCAGCGCAGCATACACTGCTGTGTTGCAGCAGCACCTCCTGGCCTGTGTTTCTAGCTCAGGCCTGCTCAGTTACCTTTTGACACCTTTCAAGCACAAGAATCATCATTCCACAGTCAAAACAAGCAAAAATGGGAGGGCAGCCATGACAAAGCCTACAGCGACTTTCAATCAGTCTAACACTGTTCCAGCTAATGCTGTCAAACCTGTCCATGTGAGGCTCCCATTTCAGGAATGCAGAGGGCTAGCATGAAACTTCACACTGTTGCTAAAGAACAGCTTTTGCTGGGAGCAGTCCGGCAGTGATAGTAACTTGAATGCCCATAGGAAGGGATATCTGTTTTTCTACAGGCGAGCTTACATTCTATCTTAACAGAAACCCGCCATGCACCTCATTTTGGAAGATTTTTGATCTTGCTCCCAGCATCTCTAATTGTTTGTAGAAACAAACAGCGAAGTGCATGGCAGATGGCTGTGGTAGGAAGGACAGTTGAAGAGCAACAGAGAGAACAAGGTATTTGGACCAAGTGAGATGCATGTACACCTGATCTAGTGGAAGGCTGTGATGGGGATTTGGAACTAGATTATCTCTAATGTCCCTTTCAACGCAAACCATTCTGCGATTCTATGATATATATCTGCATCTTCATTGCTGCCATAGAGAATATACAAAATAAATTTGAATTGGGCAGAAACTTGATTGTAAAATTTCAGTTGTGAAAAAAAAAATCTTTGCCATTTGACTTGCTGGCCTGGCAAGGACAGATTTATAGCAGGACCAGGGAAGGGAGACAATTCACAGTTGAACAAGGCTGGGAAGGAGGGAGCAGCACGGTGTAGCTCATACTCAACACAACAGGGCTGAAGGGGGTTCACTTCAAGCAAGGCAAACAGCAGAATCACAACCAACAGCTTCAGGAGAACAGACTTAGGCCTCTTCAGGTACCTATTAGGAAGAATCCTTTGGGAGATTGTCCTGTAGGGAAGAGGAGTCCAGGAGGACTGGTTGACTTTCATGGATCACCTCCTCCAAGGTCAAGAATGGTCCCTTCTGAAAAGTGGGACATCAAGCAAAGGCAGCAGGAGGCCTGAGCAGACAAACAAGGAGCTTCTGACTAAACACAGACATAAAAAAGAAGCATAGATGAGGTGGAAGTAGGGTCAAGTGACCCAGGAGGAACATAGAGACGCTGTCCTACTGCACAGTGATAGCCTTTGGAAAGTCAAAACTCACTTGGAGTTGAATCAAGCAAGGGATGTGAAGGACAGCAGCAACTACGGATCTATCTGCAGCAAAAACAAGTTTAGGGAAAAATACAGACTCACTACTGAGTGTAAAACTGATGACAAAACAAAAAGCTGAGGTAGTCTGTGTCTTCTTCACCATGTTTTCTACTATTAATATTTGCCCTTAGGAATCTCAAGCTTCTGAGACCTGTTGGAAAATCTGGAGCAATGAAAATTTATCCTTAGTAGAGGCAAATCTTGCTGAGGAACATTCAGACAAATGAAACATGCAAAAAGTCCATGGTGAGATGCACTCACAAGTGCTGAGGGAGCTGTCCAATGTCATTGTGAGGCCACTGTTGATAATCTTTGAAAGATCATGGCAACTGGAGAAGGTTCCTCAGGGCTGGAAAAAGGCAAATGTCACTTCTAACTTCAAGAGAAAGAACAATGAGGATCTGGAGACCAACAGGTCAGTCAGCCTCACCTCAACTTCTAGAAAGATGACAGAATGAATTCTTCAGGAAAGCATTTCCAAACACATTAGGGTGAAGAAGGTGATTGGCATTAGTCAGCCTGGATTTACAAAGACGCAGTTATGTCTGACCAACCTGACAGCCTTCTACAACAAAGTGACTGGCTCAGGAGACGGTGGAAATGCAATGAGCGTTGTTTCTATTGTGGAGACTTTTGAACCGTCTCCTGTAACAGCCCCATAGGCAAACTGTTGAGGTGTGGCGTAGATAAATGGACAGTAAGAGGGAGTGAAAACTGGCTGAAGGGCTTGAGCTCAGCAACAAAAGTTCAGAGGCCAGTTAACAGTGGTGTATCCCAGTAATTCTTCCTGGGGCCAATACCATTTAACATCTTCATTAAAGACGTAGGTGGCAGGAGAGCGCACCCTCAGCAAGTTTACTGATGACACAAAACTAGGAGGAGCGGTGGATACATCAGAGGGCTGTGCTACCATCCAGAGAGACCTCGACTGGCAGGATAAACAGCTAACAGGAACCTCACGGAGTTCAACAAAGGGAAGTGCAAAGACTTGCACCTGAGTAGGAACAACCTCAGGCACCAGTAGATGGTGGAGACCACTCAGCTGGAAAGCAGCTTTGCAGGAAAGCACCTGGAAATCTTGATGGACACCAAGGTGAACATGAGCCAGCAGTGTGCCCTAGTTGCAACGGTGGCCAGCAGCAACCTGAGCTGTATTAGGAAGAGTTACCAGTAGGTCAAGGAAGGGGCTCTTCCCTCTCTACTCAGCCATGGTGAGACACATTTGGAATTTCGCATCCAAATTCTGTGCTAGGTTTCCCAGTACAAAAGGGAGATGAAGATATTGAAGTGAGTCCAATGAGGGGCCATAAAGGTTAAGAGACTAGAAACTGTCATATGAGGGGAAGTGGAGAGCTGGAAGTGGTTGTCCTGAAGAAGGCTCAGTGTATATAAATACTTGAAGGGAAGGTGCAAAGAAGGTAGAGCCAGGCTTTTCTCAGTGGTACCCAGCGACAGCAGGAGAGGCAATGAGCACAAACTGAAATATAGGAAACTGCTTAAACAAAAAAAAAACCTTTTTTTGACATCTGACACTGGTACAGGCTGCCCAGGAGAGGTTGCAGAGTCTCCATCCTTGGAGATACTCAGAACCTGACTGGACATAGCCCTGATTGACCTACTGTAGCTGACCTTGCTGGGCTGATTATAGGAATGGAGATATCTCCAGAGATACCTCCCAACCTCATCAATTCTGTGATTCTGTGAAAGGGAGAGAAAGGAGTGGGGCCAGGGTGTGTGACCAGTAACATCAGATTGATGTTTTAGTGCCACACTATAATGCTAAATTAAAATTATAACAAAACCAGCAGAATTCCGCAAATGTGAACTAATAATCTGGTAAATTATTAATATTTTCTTTGCCCAGCATTTGCTGCTGTGACCTTGGGAAAATAATACGGATAGTTTTCAAAAGCAGCCATCAGCATATTGATGTGCAAATGAACTGTCTCTCTTCCATAGCACAGAAACCTCAGCTGCTGCAAAATATCATGAACATGGAGTGGCTTGGGCTTGGCAACACATGGAATTATATCCTATTGCTTTTGCAACCACAGAATACCCAGAATTGTACTAGCACTGAGATCTTTCTGTCAATTTTTCTTGAATTCTATGTTCTTTATATCCTGGCTATTGTATTTTCCGTTGACACTTTTCTGCAATACTTGATCACAGGCAATCTTTGTTACTGCTCATGCAACTTGTGCACATACATTTCTACATTCTAGGGGCGTAGCCTGCACTCTCAGGCAGCACTAGGCTGTGAAGTCTTCTCACTACTGGTGGAACTGCAATACAGCTGTCCCTCTTGGCGTCTCTGTGGGATACACACAAGCATTTAAGAGCTTTCTGGCTGCCAAGTTATTCTTGGAAATCTACAAAGCAACAGCTTAAAGCATTCTTATTCCCCACGTGAAGGCACCTGGACACTCCCTGACATGCCTTCCTCCCACATGCACTCAGTGGCTGCCTAGAGCTTTATTATTATTCTCTTAAGGATTTTGAGCTTCTGAAAGAAAACTACCTAATTCATAGATGCTGTAACACTGGTTTCTTTGTGAATCCTCACTGGCTTTTGAGGGTGTAACTCCAGGTTTTAAAGACAAACACCTAAAGAGAGGCTCATGTTTATGTGTCTAATAAGCTCCCTCATCTACAGCAATGCTGAGCATCCACGAACGCACAGTGAAGCAAATTAAATGTCAGTTACTTAAATGTCAATCCAGAATCCTACATTCAGGCAAACAAACACAATAAGAAAACCCACAGCCATCAATGCTATTTAAATAGATACAACAGTTCCTTATGGTATTTTTAACATAGTTTCACAAATTCTAGGTATTTAGAATTAGAAACAAAAATCAAAATACCCCATTCATACATTTACAGTGCCTGTGTGTAGGAACGCCCATGTGCCCCTCTGCAGCCAAACCGCTGCCTGCAGCTCAGCAGCCAGCTCTCAGGCTGAACAAAACTCTACCTTTCCCAGTTTCCAAGGCAACCACAGAGCCTTGAAAATGAGCTGCACAAGGGAGGCAACAGAAATCCGAGAACATTTTAATATGCCTGTAATTTCCTATTGCATGACAAAGGATTGCAAACATACAAACGTGAAAGCTGCTCAAGCATGCACAACAGATTATCTGCCTATGGTTTTATTCTCATTTATGGTGGGTAATAGCATGTATTGCTTAAGCATGTGGGTCAGGAACTAGATGACTTTTTGAGTATTGCTGTTGGAATCTGAATGATTGTGCTCTGATCATTGGCTTATTATTTGATTTCTACCTGATAAAGGCAATATTGCCACCTGATGCAGACTCTTTGAGGTCACCTATGAAACCTGATTCTTAATCACCAGCAACATGCATTAAGAATATTTCTCCCAGCAAGAGGGTGGAATATTGCTGAATGTATTTTTAATTCTAGTAATAAAATGCCATAAAGGAAAATCTATTTTTATTTCAGAATTACAACCCACTGCAGGCACTAGGAGCAATTACATTGTACAATGCTGAGCATGCTTTTATGAATGAACAAAAGCAATCTCATTGTAAAGTCTTCTGTACTTGTGTTTGGTTTTTTGGACCTGAATTTTGGCGTTTGGCCAAGAACAAAAGAAGAGAAAGGATGAGCATGTAAGACATCGCGTTACAGGACGATACAGGGCGCTGACAATTCTGAAATGAAGTGTGCTTATTTTAAAGAGAGAACTGTTTCCTCATGAACCTAATATTTCTTCCATAGCCTATAGTTTCTCTTGTAAGTTTAGTCTGTAACCTCTGAGTCAGGAATTTCTGTTTATGTAGTTTCTAAAGGACACGACAAACAGAACCCCCCTCATCTGGCTTCCAAAAGTTACCATAATAAACGTGCTCATTATTGTATCACAGAATGACTCCAGAAAGGGAAAAATATGTTTATCATCATCAGACACAGATTTACTGAGGAGAAAGGCAAAACAATGCAGCCTCTCATTATTTCTGCTTGGCACACCAGATGTGATGGGGTAGCTGCCAGATGGCTCCTGCCCCCATCCAGGCTGCATCTACCTTCTAAGGTCACTCAGAAGATGAAATCTGTTCGCTGTCTCTAGGAACCAGGTCCTTTAGTCAGATATGACTAAGATTCCAGCACCAATATAAATGAAATGCTGATATCATGTTTTCCAGGGCAGCCTATTTCCTGTGCGTCACTGGGAACAAGGCACAGATAGAGACTTTGATCTGCTAGTCACAGTTTCTTTTGTTCCTCGGTCTCCTTGCTCTATCTTGCAATCCGATCGTTACTTGCAATTCAAACTGACACCAAGCAAGCTCTAAACTTTATCTTGGGAAGTTTTCTAAGCGATCCCATAGTTCGCGATGGGATTCAATATACATTGTTTAAAAACACCCAGGTTCTCTGCAGGAGAGATCAGGATGCTGTTGCACTAGATGGCTGAATCAAACTAAGAGCTCGCTCTGCTCTCTTCTTGCTTTCAGCTATGTGCTTTCTTCCTCCTCCTTTGTCTCAGTTCTCACTTCAGCACATCCCTTAATCCAAGAAAAAGTTTCTTCCCACCTCATTTGCCATCTCTGGCTGCGTAGTTCAGGGAGCTGAATTGACTCAGAGAGGTCAGACATGTTCCCAAGGGAAATAAAACACAACCTTAACATCTAAAGCAAGGCAGTAGGGTAGGACCATCCTTCTTAGCAACAGCACGATAATGAATCAGCCCCACTCATGGTGCTACCCAGTTATGGAAGTGGCAGTTCTGTTAATGCCCTGGAAACCTCTAATCCAAATTCATACTCTATGGGCTTTCCCCCTGCCCACTAGTGTGGAGTTGGAGTTTCCAAATGCTGGTCATAGTATTAACTGTAAAACCAGGATTATGCTGGATGCACAGTAGCACAGCGTAGGTCATGCTTGAATTTCATTTAGTATTTGCAAAGCTTTTTTATGAGATCATTTGAATTCTGCTTGAAAATCCTGTTTAATTATTCACTGCGAAGGCAGGCAGTGAATTTATCACATCCATAGAAAATGTGGAAACATTTTTCAGTGCAAAACAACACAACTGTTTACCAAATGAATTATACAGCCTCTGCCAGGATAGCCATTTCATCTTCTGGAGCGAGTGTTTTCACATCCTGCTTAAGCTAGATTATTATTAGCACTTCTGTTTGCAATGAGAGATTCACTCTTGACAAAAATAAAATAATGGAAGAAGAAAAAATGCCTTGAACTTACCAAATAAGCCAAATGAGAAAAATAACCTGATTATAAAAGATGACATACAGATAAGCCGAGACTGGTAAGAAAGTCTCTGTCATAGAAGAATCGAACACTAATAAAGAAGAATTTAACAAAGTTGACTTGATGCTCTCTCTCTCTCTCTCTCTCATGACAAAAGTTCTGCCCATAAGGGAAAAATGACTTCAAGCAGGAAGAACAGAATGACCTACTCTTAAATTACTTTTTTTTCCTTAGATACTGTAAATAGAGGACCTGCTTGTAATACTTTTTAAAAAACGTGTCTTTTTCTTTCTGGCAGAGTTGCAGATAAAATACTTGGAACTGGGGACTGAAGACACAAGCAGAAAAATTGATTGCTTGTTAAATTGCTCAGGGAGGCAGAAGAACTGTCACCTGCACTGTTTCCTTTGCTGGCAATCACTAAGGGACCAAGCTCCTCCCAATACTCAGCTTCAGCTTGCACTCAAAGAGCTCCATCTGGGTAAGTGTCCAAGAAATTTCTTTTTCTAAAATACTCCACAGCCTCAGGCACTCTCTTGTGACCAAATACTTCCATTTAAATTTTTCATGTAGGCAAGCTAAAGATAACAACCATCTAAAATGGAAGTAGCCAAGACCTAATAGTGTACTCTTTCCTATCTTAAGGAATAAAGAACAGGACAGATTATAGGTAGAGTATCAAAAGGCATGTGCTTAGGGTGTCTGAGTTCTAGATTGGAGGGAGAAATACTCAAAAACTGATCCAGTCATGTATGAAATTAGCTACAATCACTTTCGAAGTTTTGTTTATTCACTGCACAGTTGAAGTTAAGGGGAAAAACCTTACTTATGCACCAAGAGAGCCATGAGCTTTGCTTTATGGAGACAAAAATGAAAAATGCACAGGAACATTGAGGAAGTCATTCATGAGAAAATGTCTCCCACACACCAAATAATTTCAAGGGAGATGTGTTACTTGTATCTCCTAGGCAGGCCACCATATCTGATTACTGATTAGTCACTGACAGTACACAGTAGTTACATCTTAAAGTGGAATGGAAAAGTAACATCCCTTGGGAGAAAGGGTGAGTACCAAGTCTAAGGGGTAGTTGCATGATCTCTCTAGGGAGGATTTTTATCTCCTCATACCTTTAGCAAATGACATTTTTAGGCATTCTTACATAGAAAAATAATCCTGCAGTTGAGACATCACCTTCCTGTGAAGCAGAACAGAAATCTTAAAAAAAAAAAAAAAAAGAAAGATGTAATTAGCATTTTGTAAAGAGTCTTCAATGCAGTAACCATGAAACATAGCATACTCAAAGCCAGTATCTGCACATAATAGATCAGGATGAGCCCTGTTTTGTTATTAGGCTTACAGAGTGGCAAAAGATGAAGAAAGCAAAAGAACTTCATTTGTGCATAGAATATTACTAGATGTCCTGACTTTTGTGAGTTAAGAAAACCTGTCTCTCCAGGCACCACCACTCCATTTTGAAGCCATTTTGAAGCAGCGCGTTGCAACATCCCTGTCCCATAAAGGACAATGTCTGTTTGTGATTTCTCTAAGTACGTAGGACTAGTGATCTACTAGCATCATACTACTGCAGCATGGAGCATGACAGATTATCATCCAGAAGCGGGGAATTTCTTTAAACATAAAATGAGGGTTTTGCCCTATTTCTGAGGATAATTAGATAAAAATCTAGATCCCCCGCTTTCTTCAATTTGTAAGCCAAAGTAGCAATATGGTTTGTGTTCATCTCATACTTCTTGCAAATAAATGTTTGTCAACAGGACAGGCCCCACAGATTTGATTCTCAGATTACCACATCACTGAGACTACCCTGTATTTAATGCAATCCTATTTCTGATGTATAAGGGTGTCTCATACGTTGGGTGGAGGAGAATCTTTATTACTCCCATTTGGCAGATTGAAAAACATCTGTTGAAAAGCAGATGTAGGCCTACATTCTCAACAGATGCTTGAGTGTTTCAAGCAGCTTTGTGAATGCTAGCTCATCTGACAGAGGGTATCCAACTTGTTTTTCCCAGGACCAGCCCACATACTTCCGCAGAACTGTTGGTACAATGCCTTTATACTGGGGTCCCACTAACGGGGGGAAGTTAAGAGCTGGCATTTCAGTGCTGTAAGACCTCATTCCATTTCTATTTAAATTAAACATGCATAGTAACTAGTTGTGTTTACAGCCTTATTTAGTTTTACCATCTATGCATCTACCTGAAGATGTTCCTCTTGGAGTTGTTTGTCTGGGTCAAGACATTCTGCTAACACACCTAAAAACGACTCTCTAAACAAAGCAGACAAAAAAAGATGCTCCCTTCCCTGACACTGTCAGCTCCAGTTGTCAAATGAAGAGGGTGCTTTCCTGCAGATCACCATCACTGTGATTAAATGAATAAAACCATTTCTTGATAAAAACATCTCTCAACACAAATTACATGTGGCTTAAGCTGTACCCCACTAAGTCTGTGCTACGATCATTTCTTCTAGAAAGGTCACCTCATGCAAGACCTTAAATCTTAGAGCTGTTTGTCACATTAATAAGTACAAATCAACAGCTGATACAGGTTAAGGCAATCAGATCACCTAATCAGAAACACTTTCAGTGGTTCTGCTCCTTGTGAAAGTACAACCACGAACATTTGAAAAAACATTTGTTGCCTGGCATACAGTAGTCAGACTGCAGTTTTTATGATGAATGATCTCCTAGGTGATAGATGCAGATAACACTGAAAGAAATAACAAAAATGGTACTGTGGTGTCCAACCCCAATGTCAGACTCGTCTTCCATTATAATTGAACTATTATTCCTATCAAGCAGTTTTGAACCTCCATTCTAAGTTTCCTGGTATCCCCTTTTCCTGTATTTTCCTTAACTCCTACTAAAATTAGGTGGGATACTTTTTAAAAAAAAAAATTGTGGCTGGCAGATAAGCTGTGTAGGATTGATAGAAGGACATGTTTCTGTATAGAGTACCACTATTCACAGTTCCTATTCCTCTAGAGGAAAAAAGTAAGAAACAACAACATTGTTTCAAAGCAAGCAATGAAGGAGTGTGTCCTACTTTCTGACAAGGGAGCTGTGGTGTAGCGTCTCTTGGGTAGTTATATTAAAATGTTAGCTGAAGATATAATTAAGAAAATGGAGCTAAATATGCTGAACACTAGAGTGAAACTCTGGACAGTCCCCTTATAGAAAGAAAAATCTTTGCTACCACTATCAAAGACCAGATTCTTATCTTTTTGTTAAGCTGAATTTGTTCGCTGCCTTCCCTTCCCACCTTTAGGAACCAAGGTGTTTGTGATAAACAGTTTCAAGCACAATCCGGTTAGGTAATTTCAAGGGAAGGTTACTGTGACAACCAGACAGGTTGTTATTTCTCAAAGGGCCTGGGGGCAGCATGTAGTAACTCAGTTGCTAAAACAACCTCTGTTTAATACTTAATCCTAGAACTGCTCAAGTTTTAAGAAATGCAAGTGCTGTTGTGAGTACTTTTTACGGACAGTTCAGGCATTTTAAATGCTTTTCACCCCTCTTTTCAGGGGTTTCAACAGGAATGAAGGATAAAGGTAAGGGAAAAAAAATGTATGAGCTTGTTGTTGTGCACAATCTCAGATCTCACCATAGGATAATAAACCCATCAGCAAAGCAACAGGGTACACTCAGGCAGTGGAGACAATTATCAGAGCCAAAACAGGCAAGATAATTAGTTGTGCACAGTAGCTCCTTTTTAAGTCTTTATTCCAGTAATGCCTTGCCAGAGTTTCATTGAAGGGTCACACAAGAGATTGCAAGGGGCAACCAGCTCTCTCAGAGCTCAGAGCAATAAAGGCTACAGTAATTGTAGCATTAGTAACAACTCTCAAAGTATTTTTAGTATGAGTCCCCTGCTAAACAGTGTCGGGGGAACTGAGGACTACAAGCTCACATACAGGGTAACTGCTATTCCAGGTGTAGGATTTTACTCATTTTGTGGGAGAAGAGTCTCAGACACTGTAACAACTGATGACTGTGCTGTAGGCCCACCTCATCTAAAACCTAAATTGTGCCCTTTAAGCACATGGCACCACAAATCCCACCTCCCTCACCATAAGGAGGTTGCACTTACCTTAGCAAAGATGCACAACAGAGTCCTGCTGCACTGCTCAACTGCCTGGCTGGAGATCCACTCCTTGCTGCAATTACTGACAGCATCAAACAGCAGCATAAACACATAATTGGGGTGTGGGAGACAGCTATTGTCAGGATATCCACGTGACTACTCCAGGAACACGTTTACACTCTGGACAGCTTTGAGTCATTTTACCTAAAAATCCACCCATTATCTCCTCTCAGCTCTCAGAGTGAATTGACTGCCCTTAAGGGCCATTCCCTTCTACGGGTAAGGTCCAGTTAGTGGCTGTTCTTTGGGAGACTCTCACCTTTGAGAAAGACTGAAGAATTCCACACCTCAAAAGAAAATTCAGGTCAACTTGTAAGCTGCTCTTGTACTGCTAGTACAGACCCTTCATGCTCTGTGCATTAATTCTCAACATTAAGAAAGGAAGGTTCAGGGAGCTAGGACAGCTAAGGACCAAGTGAAAATCAGACAGCCCCCCATACTCACAAACTACATGCGCTGAGACAAGTTCAGTAAGAAGAGCTGCTGGATGGCAGTGGGGAAGCCTGCAGCTATCCTGTCAGATCAGTTTTGACAGTTTGTAATGTGGTGTTCAATACCTTCTGGCTGACCTCACTACAATGTATGTCCATAAATAGAAGTTGCAGAATTCTCAAGTACAGCATCTTGTTTCTACTAGTTAAAGCAGCTTTCTTTTCAGCAATAGATTAACTGTTAGACAGATGTGCTTGATATCAAACTTACAGTGCTCACAGATTAGCTACCCTCTCACAGTGCCCATAGACTAGCTACACTCAAGCTGAGCAAATGCAGCTGATTTATTCTGCTGAATTAATGGCTTGAGAAGTCTTGTTTTATTGACTTTAACCATTCAATGAGGGTAAAGGCTTAAAATGAGAAGTGAAAGAGACAGAAAGAGTTATTTTAAAGATCTAGAGAGAAATAAGGCAGAGGACACAGTTTAGAACACAAAAAGCCTTTATGTTTGAGAAGTTAACCATTTCAACAGAAGATTCTGAAGTATTTTTGCAACTACTGTTACATTGGACAGTCAAGGATACAAAACTGCTGACAAAAGCAACAGTGGAGAGCACCAAATTAAAAAACGCATGCTTCAGCACAACTGCACAGATTTCTCCTCTCAATGAACACTTGCCTGCTCAGACTATACTTTACTCCTACCCATTTCCACTTCATGCCTCATCCTCCTCTCCTTCCTCTTCAAATTCACCCTGCTCATCAGCAGTGGCATCCTGGTACTGCTGGTATTCGGACACCAGGTCGTTCATGTTGCTCTCGGCCTCCGTGAACTCCATCTCATCCATGCCCTCGCCCGTGTACCAGTGCAAGAAGGCCTTGCGGCGGAACATGGCCGTGAACTGCTCCGAGATCCTCTTGAAGAGCTCCTGGATGGCCGTGCTGTTCCCGATGAAGGTGGCAGACATCTTGAGCCCACGCGGGGGGATGTCGCAGACGGCTGTCTTCACGTTGTTGGGGATCCACTCCACAAAGTAGCTGCTGTTCTTGTTCTGCACGTTGAGCATCTGCTCGTCCACCTCCTTCATGGACATGCGGCCCCGGAAGATAGCAGCCACCGTCAGGTAGCGGCCGTGGCGGGGGTCGCAGGCGGCCATCATGTTCTTGGAGTCGAACATCTGCTGCGTCAGCTCGGGCACCGTCAGGGCGCGGTACTGCTGGCTGCCGCGGCTCGTCAGCGGGGCAAAGCCCGGCATGAAGAAGTGCAGCCGGGGGAAAGGCACCATGTTGACCGCCAGCTTGCGCAGGTCGGCGTTCAGCTGGCCGGGGAAGCGAAGGCAGGTGGTCACCCCACTCATGGTGGCCGACACCAGGTGGTTGAGGTCCCCATAGGTGGGGGTGGTGAGCTTCAGGGTGCGGAAGCAAATGTCATAGAGGGCCTCGTTGTCAATGCAGTAGGTCTCATCCGTGTTCTCCACCAGCTGGTGCACAGAGAGGGTGGCATTGTAGGGCTCCACCACCGTGTCCGACACCTTGGGAGAGGGCATGACGCTGAAGGTGTTCATGATGCGGTCGGGGTACTCCTCCCGGATCTTGCTGATGAGCAGGGTGCCCATCCCCGAGCCGGTGCCGCCGCCCAGCGAGTGGGTCAGCTGGAAGCCCTGGAGGCAGTCACAGCTCTCCGACTCCTTCCTCACCACATCCAGCACTGAGTCCACCAGCTCGGCACCTTCGGTGTAGTGCCCCTTGGCCCAGTTGTTGCCAGCCCCGCTCTGACCTGCAGGCAGACCACAAGCAACATGTCGCCAACATTAGGGCCCCTGGGGGGGGAATCAAGATCCACCTCCTCCCACCCCCCAGGGCTCACCCCTCACTCCCATCCCCACTTCACTGCCAGGATCCAGCCCACTCTCACGTCTGCTCTGAGATCCTGTTGCGTGCACGTTGCTCACACTGTGGGAGAGCTCCACGGCACAATTACTCACCAAAGACAAAGTTGTCTGGTCGGAAGATCTGTCCAAAGGGGCCAGAGCGCACCGAGTCCATGGTGCCAGGCTCCAGGTCAACCAGGATGGCACGGGGGACATACTTGTTGCCTGTGGGAGGAACCAGCACCAGCATTACAGCCCTGCAGCCACATGAGCACTGCTGCCCTCCCTTCAGCCTCTCCATAATTCGTTACCCCATGGGGCAAGGACATTGTTGGGAGCTAACTAGGGGCTGAGACACAAAGCAGCTGCTGGGGCTGTGCCATGAAGCCACGTGCTGCGCAGGGGCTGGAGCAGAGCCCTCACAGCAGTAGCCACGCTGGAGCCGCCCCATCCCCTCTCCCAGCAGCGCTGCGAGGAGCCGCCCACCCCGCACAGTTACCGGTGGCCTCATTGTAGTACACGTTGATCCTCTCCAGCTGCAGGTCGCTGTCCCCGTGGTAGCTGCCGGTGGGGTCGATGCCGTGCTCATCGCTGATGACCTCCCAGAACTGCGGGGACCAGGGGACGGACAGGGGCGTCACCGCGGCCCCGCCCCCGACCACCGCCCCATCACGCAGCACCAGGGGATTCGCCGCCGCCGCTCCGCGGTCCCCCACGGCCCCCCCCACGGCCGCTGGGGTGTGGCACCGGGGGACTACGCAGCCCATGGGGACAGCAGCGAGCGGAGCTGCACCCCCATCCCTCCCGGCCGCGCCCCGCCCGTATCACGTAACCCCCGCTCCTCGCCGAGTGCCGCCGGCACGGATCAGCCGAGCGCTGCCCCCGGGGACGGACGGACCCCGCCGGGAGAGCCCCGCAACGGGACGCGCGGACCCCGCACACACACGCGACGGAGCTCCCGCACCGCAGCCACGGCGCGTCCCGCACCTTGGCGCCGATCTGGTTGCCGCACTGCCCGGCCTGGATGTGCACGATCTCACGCATG
>WBMW01004838.1:1668965-1680169 GCA_013396635.1 Penelope pileata | reverse complement strand
AGGGTCGGTGAGCCCGCACCCGGCACTGGGGGGGAATTCCGCAGTCCGCACGTCTCGCGGGCTCCCAGCGCGCTGTCACCGCGCTGGGGACAGCGGGAGGGACCGTGACCCGCGGCCGCGGGGCTCCCCGTGCTGGGCTGCAGCCCTCCACCCCGCGCCTTCCCTCCGCCTCTCGTCGCCGCCCGTCTCCTTTGTCCCCGCGCCGCTCCGTGCCCAGCCCCGACCCTGCGGGGTGTCCCCGCGGGGTGTCCCTGCGGCTCCGACGTTCGCTCCCCGGGGCAGCGCCGGGCACCGCCGCCC
Organism: Penelope pileata; assembly: GCA_013396635.1. NCBI lineage: Eukaryota > Metazoa > Chordata > Aves > Galliformes > Cracidae > Penelope > Penelope pileata. The sequence continues at coordinate 1,679,869 of WBMW01004838.1, read as the reverse complement.
CCTGTGCCGGTGTCCTGCTGCGGCGAGGGGGCTGCAAAAAGCGCCCCCGGCTTCGTGTCCTCCACGCGGGTTTTGAGAAAAGCCCGACCTGCAGAACCCCCTCTTATATGGCTGAGCCGGGAGCGGTTCGGCTGAGCGCACCGTGCGGACAACGCGGAGCTTTGGTTCCACGTGAACAGCTCTGGTGGCACCTTACATGCACAGCCCGTGTCCCCAGCAATGGCCAGCCACGGCCACTCGGGCTCGCAGAGCAGCACCCCCCGGAGCACAGCATGCTGCAGGTGGTGACAAAGTGGTGCCATTCTTCCCCTTGGCTGCTGCGGGTGTGCAGCCCAAGGACAGCTCGGCGACAGCACAGGGGTACCCAGCACCGGCTGCTGTGCTGTTCCCAGGTGTCCCCGGTGTTGGTTATTTCCTACGGGAATTATTGGTGTGGTGGGGGGCGGCTGATCTCCCTCATCCTCCTTCCCCCCGCTAAGCCCCTGCCCAGCAGCTCGAGGCTCCCAGGGAAGCCATCTTAAAATCCAATTCAAGAAAATGGATTATTCGCACCAGAAAGAAACCCACCCCGGCTGCTTCTTCTCGAAAGAAATTAATTCACGTTTTGAATAGGAAGGGGGGTGGGGAGGGATTCGTGTATGCTTTGTGTAGAACTTGTTGAGGCTGGAAGGGGAAAAAAAGGGAAAATGGAAAGAAAAAAAGGTTATTTCCCAAAGAACCACTTTGTGCTGCTGGGGGGTGAGGGAGGGAGAGCAGCTCTGTTTCTGAACACCATGGCCACACTCAGCAGCCACCTGGACGACTGCAGAAGCCTTGGGGCAGGGCTTAGGGTGTGTTTGCAGCAAGCGGCTTCCCCAGGGCTCGGTGCAGCTTAGCGCAGATTCCTCGCGAGGCCGTGGGCTGTGGGCTGCTCCTTTGCAATGCCAGTCTCTTCCTCCCCGCACCCCCGTTGTCCCTCGGTGGCTGGGCTGGATGCCACCCTCGGCAGTTCCCCAGGCAACCGGCCTGCTGGCAGAAGCAGGCTGCGCCGCAAAAGAGAGGGGAACAAAAAGCCCCATGATGTTTTCGCTCCCGGGGCCGATTTCCCATGGCGTGAAAGCAGTGCGGCTACGTGTGCCCGGCAATGGCAGCTCCGAGGTCGCTGTGCTGCAGCCGTCCTCGCCGGCTATGAGAGAGAGAGGAGACACAATGTGACCTCAGCAGAGAGCTTGTTTAATGAAGCTCAGAGGACCACACTGGTTTTATGTGATGAATCCTCTTCCCCCTCGCTTTTGGGGCTTGCATCCTCCTGGCTGGAAGTTGGGTGTGATGCCCTTCAGTCCCCTGCTGCTGGAGCAGTGGTGAAAGCCCCACGGCCATCGCAGGGACAGAATGTGGCAAAAGGCAGCTAATGTGAGCCCGAGGGAAGGACTCGGTTGTCTCGCTTTGTGCATCTGTGTTTGAGTGATCTGCACTGCGCTGCGGTCTGTGGCCATCACAATGTTCTTCCCAAGGGGGAACTCACTTTTCCTTTTAGAAACCACGTGCCCATCCCACAGCTCACATTTGGGGGCACGACAGAAGGGTGCAAATGACTCAATGATCTTAAAGTTATGACCAGACAGAGGCCAGGGAGGCCCATGGGTGTATCTGGGAGGATTTATATATATAAAGAAAAAGTTTTTTATGATAAGGGTGGTGAAGATCTGGCACAGGCTGCCCAGAGAGGTGGTGGAAGCCCCATCCCTGAAGACACCCAAGGTCAGGATGGATGGGGCTCTGAGCACCCTGATCTAGCTGTAGGTGTCCCTGTTCATTACAGAGGAGTTGGACCAGATGACCTCTAAAGGTCCCTTCCAACTCAAATGAGCCTATGATGACTTCAGGGTGGTGTCCAAGCGGAGGGTTTGTTCTGTATGGATGTGAACAGATTTTGTTGGGCTCTCCATTGCGGGACATCTGGGGCAACCTGTGCTGGCCAGTGGGAAGGGCCGTGATGTGGGATGAAGTGGTGTGCTCAGTGTGATCCCTTTGCGAGATTGTCCCCACTAAAAGCCCCAACCCCAGCATGGCCCCCTGCAGAGCCTCAGCCCTGAGAAAATTGCTAAGCCCCGAGAAAGTCATTAGAGCAGAGCCCCGCCAAATAGGAGAAGGTAGAACTGCAGACAGAAAGAGGATTACAAGAACAGGATCATGAGTAGCTCAAGGGCAGGGGAGGATCAGCACTGGCATGGAAAGCCGTAGGATCCTAAGGGAAGAAAAGAGGGAGGGCTGTGAGGGCTGCCTGCATGGGGAGCATCGTGTTGCAGCGTGGGCATTTCTTGTTTTGGTGTGTCTGCACTAGGGCTTGCAGGTGTGCCCTGACTGCAGCAAACAGCAACGTGAGCATCTCAGCGTCTCAGACCATGCGTGGTAGATGAGAATATAAACCACCAAAGTGCAGAAGAGAGATGAAAAATGGTGTCCATAATTAGGAAATGATGGAGCAATTAGAAGCAAAGAGCAGGCGGGAGGCGAAGGGCAGAGTTTTCCTGAGACGATGCGGGAGCACTGATGAGGAATCGATCCGTGCTGCAATAAATCTCGTTGCATGGCCACCAAGCATGGCAAGGCACTGTATCGATGCTGTGGTCCCCGAGCCAATGGCAGGAAGGCCACTTGGATCCTGTGTGCATGGCTCTCCGGGCATAAATATTAATGAGGTTCCAGCCGCGGCACTAGTGCTGATGCAGCTGTTTCTTACATTAATGTGGAACAAATTCACTGAATGCAAAAGAGCGAGGGATGAAAGAAAATATTCACTTGCTAGTCTGAGTTATTCTCGAAATCTGGTCTCAGTCGGTTTTGTCCTAAGCAGTTTCTTTGTGTGCGGTATGAACTGAGATGGGGCAGATTTGCATAGTTTGAGAATCTGGTGGCAGATTGCAGCGTTGGGGGCAAAAACACTGCTGGAACTTCACTTGCAGGTCGTAATCTGGAAGCAAAACGACACACAATCCGCATGCCTAGGAAATGCTCCTTTTTGCTCCAAGCATTTTTGTTTAAACGTTATTCCTGTCCACCATGAGAACCCTCGTGCTTGAAAACCCAACAGCAACACACCGCTTCACATCCCTACGGATTCAGGCTTCTGCTGAATCCATTGCTTTTAGGTTCGGTACGCGAAGGAAGCAGGGGCTCTGTAACTGGGTTGAACAAAGCATTTTTCAAGGTCTTCTGCCACCACCCTGCTCTCCCCTCCCTGCAGCAGCATTGCGGAGAGCAGCGCTGCTCCCTGCAAGGCAGAGCTGCTGTCAACTCGTTAACACTTTCTTTCTCTTAGCAAAAGGCACCGCCGTTGTGCAAATGAATTGTAGAGATCTTATCAGGCAGCTGCTCTCAGGTGCCTCCGACACGCATCTTCCAGAAGGCTAAAAAATAAAATCGTTTCTGAGGATGAAAAAAAAATGTATGGCCCCAGATCACTCATATACATATTGTATTAAATCTCTGGCTTACAGGAAAATAAAATGACTGTTTGCAAAGATCTCTTTCTTCTCTCTCCCCAGCATCAGTTGCTCTCCTGCCTGGGCTGGAGGGAGAGGATGGGGGTGCCAGGAATTTGCAGCTGAGAAAAGCAGGATTTGGGGCAGCTATGATTTTAGGAGAGCAGCACAGCCTCTCTCCCGATGACAGCATTCAAACAAAGGCTTTGATCACCTGGGCTATGACAGCTGGAAGCATCCTCTCCTAACTGGGGCGGGTGGCAGACGCAGGCGCTGCTCCCAGCCCTGCATTTTTGCAGCCCCTCCAGGCCGCACGCATGGGCTTTGCGGGGCCGAGGGCACCTCCCTGCCAGCCTGACTGCAGTGCTTTGGGTGAGCGATAAGCAAGGTTCATTATTAACAGCTTATCCTCAGCTCACAGAAGCCAGCAGGTGTTTTTTCAATTGATTTTGGTAGCGGCTGGCTCAGATCCCAAATCTCTTAAAAGAAGGTATTATTCCTAAATGCTACGAATTCCTTTGTCCTTCTCTCTCCCCCGATTTTCCCATTTGTGGCTCTCTACAGGCTGAATTTCACCTGGTTTTTGATCGCCTCATGAGAAGCACATAACAAATGTGTGCTTCATGGCACCTGGTGCATGCATTTGCCTATCAGCCCCAGGGAAGGCCATCCTCTCAGCCCTTTGCTCCCGCCACGCCTGGCACCAGCTTCCTCAAACACGCTGCCAAGCAGGGAGATGGCTTCTCCTGCTTTCCAAGAGGCAGCAGGGAGGAGTGTTCTCAGCTGCTGTTCAGGGGCTGCTGTTCATGGGCTTTTGGAGGTGCCTGCCGGGACCCTACCAGACTGAAAATACAGTAAAGGAGCTCTGGGAACATTTTGCTGGGATAGCACGTTCCGACAGCTCAGCTATTGTCTGTTGTGCTGTCGTACTGACAGGTGACACACCCCTCGTCTAGGATTCATTCTGCATTCACAGTGGTAGTGCTAAGAATTATTTTACATTTTTTAACCCCAAAGATTGGGGACTAAGGGATGTTTCTGATGGTTACACTCTGCATAATCACTGCACACATGAACTGGGTGCCAGCAGCAGCTGTTTGATGCTTCTGCTAGGAAATCATGTGCACCCCCAATATAACTTCCAGATACCGAGCTACTGCCTGGGATATTTGCTCTTTGTGCTAATCCCTGCATCCAACAGGGCAGGAAGGAAAAGCGAAGAAGAGCCTGGCGTGAGGCAGCCCACCTCCGGGCCAAGACGTGGGGGCTGCCAGGGACAGTGCCTGTTAGCTCTGTGCCTTGCCTGGGGAGGAGGAAGGAAAATAATCAAAGCTGATTTTGTCCAGTTGGTTTTGGTGAAAATGGAAAACTTAAAAGGCTGTGGCAGTACTGTAGGAAGTAATGAAAGAGAGTGACTGTCTGCAGAGCTGGACCGAGACGTGGGCACTTGGTACTAGAGAAAGGGGGGGAACTGTGCAGACATGTCTGGCCAAACCCGCGGGCTGCGGGACTACTGGCAGGGACTATGAAGTCCAGGGAGGAAAAGAAGATTCATGGAAATTCTGCCATCAGCAAAGGAAAAATATCCAGAGAGACAGGGAACAGACCAGAAGTGCAGCTAGTGCCACAGCCTCTGCAGTAGCAAACTGTCTTTCGAGAAAAGGAATTTCATTCCCCACCGAAAGCAACCTGAACCTCAGACAGACCTTGATTTATAGGGCTGCCAGTGCTGCATGTTGAGTCAGGGATTTCCAAGGCTGGGAACACAGCTCTGTTCAGCCTGAGCAGGAGCCAGTCCCAGCCCTTGCTCTGGGGGCTGCAGCAGAGTCACATCCTCTCTGGATTCAAGCACACTCAGGGGATGCTGCACACCTGGCCTCGGTCCAGTTGGTGGGCTAAAGACAGAAAGACAGCAGCATCCACCAGATGTGTTGGGTGTCATGTGGGATCTAGGCATTTCATTCAGCAATATAAGGAAAAACATTTATCAGTACCATCTTTTCTCCCTTTTTTCAGCCTTTCAAAAGCGCATTTCCATTAGGCTTTCTTCTATGCTTCTCCCAAGTCCCTTCCCAGCCATGCCACAGGCATGCAGTAGCCAATTGCACCTGCAAACCTCAACACGGTTTCTGTGCGCTGGAGTCAGAGTTTGCATGCTGTCTGGGGTTTCTCCAGGGTGAAGCGTACTATCTGCGTAGAAAATACGATTTCCATTCAGCTGCACAAATCTCTTCTCGTCCAGAGGGAGCGATGAGTCACTCGGTGTGAGCGCCTCGTCCAGCAGCTACAGACCTGTGAGGTTCAGAAGCTCCGGCAGTTCTATGTCAAGTTCCTCCCATGACTCACAACAACAAAATGTCTCAGTCTAAACCAGCAGAAATTCACTCTGTGCTCAGAAAGCTCCTTAAGAGCTGTGTTACGCAGACATTCATTCAGCTGCGGGGAGACAGGCAGGGACTGCCACTCTTCCAGTCTGCAGATGAATGAAATAAAGCAGAGTGGAAGGCATTTGCATGAGGCCACAGTGCCAGGCAGGCGTGAAATCTCATTTCTGGCCCAGGATGCTGCAGTGGGTCACAGTGAGCCGCCGGCCAGAGAACCACCACGCCATCTGCACCCCACCCGTCAGATATGCTAACAGCTGAGGTTACCAACCCCATGAAAAGAAGAAGGTTTTTCCCCAGCGCAAAAGCTGCTACTGTAAGCCCTTTGGAAATCAGGAACTGGATTTCCTTAGGTGATGCTTATCTAGGAATCCTCAGATGCACCAAAGATCCTGGCACCAGGGGGTTATTACAGCAGCTCTGCTAACGTTATCGCAAACATGCATTTGCTTGTACATTTAGATTTTGCATTTGCTTACGTGTGCTTTTGCAGATATGAGCTTTTCAGGGGGAACTGGCCTTGATATTGCTTTGGATCGTTAGACTCACAGGAGGAGTTTGGTGCACTCTCCTCGTGGAGCTCTTCAACTGTGATTTTTCAAACAAGTTCCTCCATCTGATAATCTGCAACTCTTTCAGAAATTCAGCTGGAATTTTCTTTCGGTCTCCTCTCTGGGCCCACAAAGTGAGGCTGACCAGCGCTTGATCCAAGTGTTATCCAAGTGTTTTGAGACTGCCCCTGAAGAAAGAGCTATGGTTATGGCTGGGCATCCCAGGAGCAGTTTCCCATTGCATCTGCACACCTCCTGCTGGCTGCTGCCCAAGGAGCTGTCTCCTCTCTCTTAGCTCCCCTCCCTCAAGGAGCTGAGCTCGCTAACCAAAGGGAACAGCTCTGGCCAGCTGAGCTCCCCAGACCGACTCCTCACCACACTGGGTGGGGCCTGGGAAGCAGGACTGGGGCAGCCCCACCTAACGCTGGTTGAAGTTGCCACAGCATCACCGCCACAGCAACTGCATGGTACAAGCAGGGGCTCTTCTCCCTTTCTTGCGTGCTTGTGCTAGCCTCACGCTGCCCTCCGTGAGGCCAAGAATTTGAGCAGGGACACAGCCAGCTAGATCAGAGGAAGTTTACATGAAATAGTTCTCCAAGTCTCAAAGCAAGGTGGGACCCTGGAAGCCCCGAGCTGCAAAAGTTGTAGCAGCCTGGTACCATGGGGCTCACTGGATGGAGCAGCTGAGGGCTTCCTTTAACAGGCATTTACTCCTCTGCAAAAGAACAACAAATTGAGAAATCTGGAAAGTCCTGAGGCAGAGTCATATATATGTGATACACATTAATGGTCAATTGCTTTCTTATGTGTCCAACTCACGCCTTATTCCTGCAGAAGCAGAATTGCAAGATCAGTGATGATTGGTGTCCCTCAAGGGTCTGTGCTGGGACAAACGCTCTTTAATATCTCCATCAATTACATCAACAGTGGGATCGAGTGCACCCTCAGCAAGTTGGTGGGTGACATCAAGCTGTGTGGTGCGGTTGACACGCTGGAAGGACAGGATGTGATCCAGAGAGACCTAGACAGACTCAAGCAATGGTCCTGGGAGAGCCTCATGAGGTTCAACAAAGCCAAGGTCTTGCAGCTGGGTCACAGCAACCCCCGCTATCAATACAAGCTGGGGGATGAAAGGATAGAGCACAGCCCTGCCAAAAAGGATTTGGCAGTACTGGTGGATGGCAAGCTGGACATGAGCCAGCCATGTGCCCTCTCAGTTCACAAAGCCAACCGTATCCTGGGCTGCATCACAAGCAGCGTGGCCAGCAGGGCAAGGGAGGGGATCCTGGCCCTCTATCTGCACTGGTGAGACCTCACCTGGAGTGCTGTGTCCAGGTGCGGAGTCCTCAGCACAGGAGAGACATGGACCTGTTGGAGTGTGTCCAGAGGAGGGCCACAAAAATGATCCAAGAGATGCAACACCTCCCCTATGAGGAGAGGCTGAGAGAGCTGGGGCTCTTCAGCCTGGAGAAGAGAAGGCTCTGGGGTGACCTGATAGTGGCATTTCAGTATCTGAAGGGAGGCTACAAGAAGGAAGGGGACAGACTCTTTAGCAGGGTCTGTGGTGATAGGACGAGGGAAAATGGTTTCAAACTAAAAGAGAGGAGATTTAGATTGGTTATAAGGAAAAAAATTTTTACAATCAGGGTAGTGAAGCACTGGAACATGTCACCTAGAGATGTGCTGGAAGCCCCATCCACGAGAACACTCAAGGTCAGGCTGGACCAAGATCTGAGCACCCTGGTCTAGCTGTAGGTGTCCCTGTTCATTGCAGAGGGGTTGGGCCAGATGACCTTTAAAGGTCCCTTCCAACTCAAATGAGGCTATGATTCTATGAAAATATTTGCTTCTCTCAGCAACAACCCAACTCATAATTGTGCTTTAAAAAGTCCTCATAAAAGTGCTTTACATCTGATAACCCTTAAGTTACCAGGAAGAAGGAGATTTACTCCTGGCTTACAGGGAAAAGGTGGGTTGCAGATTGAAGGTGTAAGATGCAGTTGCTCCCATGAGCAACATAACTTTTGGAGAAGAGCAGGAAGAATAGAAGTGCAAGCCTTCAAACAACACTCCTGGGGTCTGGACCTCATCACAGCAGCAATACAAGTGCATCTGTATATACATGCAGTGCTTTTGCTCCAGCATCATTGATTTTCTATCAGGTGTCTCGCTGCGGCTTACGCTCATCCTAGGCTTGTACCTGACAAATAAGACAGACCACAAAGGGCTCAGCTTTCATGGCCACAGAATAAAGATGAGCGTGCTAAAAGAAATGCAAGAGATTTCCTGTGCTGCTGGATCACTTTCCCCTCTAATTTTTCAGGGGCTCTGACAGCCTTGCAGCACTGTAATTAGAAAATACATTTCACACTTGATGGTCTGGTTCTGCAGAACTCCACTCACCCTTCACAACTGCATTGCAAATCAAAATGCTCATCCTCCCCTTTATTTGCCAGGTGAATGTTTTTCCTCTTCTGAGCCTGAACACAACATGATTTACAGATGGCAGCTGCGTTTCACAAAGACCTTAAATATGTAGAACTGCTTACGCACAGAGGAGCCCTGCGACTTACCTTGAGGGGTCTGGAGGTCTCAGGATCCCAGTGAAAGCCACAGGAGCTCTTTACCTCTGAGAGGACTCCTGGCAAGAGGAGAAGCCCAGACCATGGTTTACCCCAGGGAGGAGCAAGCCTGTAGGCAGCCTTGGGAGCAACAGAAGCAACCCGTACTTGGTGTGGTGAGACCAGGGAAGGACTAGGAGGCCCTGGCCTCAGTACCTACCCAATGAGAGAGGCACACTGGGCTGGGGCTCTGCTAGATCAGAACCTCCACTGAGACTCCACAGAGCTGCCTCTGTCTGGTGTAGCAGAGACACTGGCTCTGAACACCTGGAGAAGGATTTACCCATGCGAAAAAACCTGTCTGCAAGGCCCCATGTCTTTCACTCGAACCCCCCTTCCTGCTGATGGAAGGCAGGAAGGAGGGGTTGCTTCTCTGCCCTCACCAGAGACCTCAGCAGCCCAGCTAAACCGTGCCCTAAAACTGCTGGCTTCTCTCCTGACTGAGGGAGCCTGGGGCAGATCTCCACCACCTGTGGGTGGTTATCATCACAGAATCAAAGAATGGTTTGGGTTGGAAGGGACCTTAAAGCCCATCCAGTCCCAACCCCCTGCCATGGGCAGTGCCGCCCACCAGCTCAGGCTGCCCAGGGCTCATCCAACCTGGCCTTGAGCACCTCCAGGACACCCTGGGACACCCACAGCTCTGGGCAGCTGTGCCAGGGCCTCTCTGCCCTCTGAGTGAAGATTTTCCTCCTCACATCTCACCTGAATCTCCCCTCTTTCAGTCTGAAGCCATTCCCCTGTGTCCTATCACTATCTGCCTGTGTTAAAAGCCAGCCCTCCTCCTGCTCGTGTGGGAATAGAATGTTGTTTTTGCATTATGACTTACAAAATAAGTACAAAGCGTACTGTTGTTCTTGTTTCTGCATTAGGGCTAACAAGAATAAGCGCCATGTATATTGTGGTATGTTAAAACTGAATGCAGTTACAAGGGAGAATCGATGTTGAAGATTGCTAACATAAGGAATGCAGCTGCTAGGGAGGATCAGTCCTGGAGACTGCTAGGATAAAGAATACAGCTGCTAAGGAGGATCAGCCCTGAAGACTGGTAAGATAGCCACACAGTTACATGAATGGGCAACAGTTAAGTAAACCAGTGGAAAATTAATGTCTGCAAGTATTAAGCAGCAGAATCGTAAATTAGTGAAGCTGAAAAACAGACACCAAGGAAGAAAAGAAGAGAGGAGAAGTTAAGGGTCAGTAATGTATTAACTACATCCATGTTTATTTAGCCAGCGTCTATCTTCAGTTAGCGTGGGGCAGGCTGTGAACCTGAAGCACTCAGCCAGTGAGGAGCCAGGGCAGGAAGAGGGGCATTGGGGAACAGGGCATCAAAGTTGTGAAACTGTCTCTGCAGGTGCGCTCCTGTTTGCAGGATGCCCGCCACTGCAGTCACGAATAAAAATTGCTTAAACGGCTTCACTAGAGGTCCTGTCTCTGAAAAATTATTTGAGATGTTCCCACACTTGCGAGCTCCCTTCAAGCGCTGGGGGCTCACCACCCGCACCTGTGCGGCTCTTGCTACAAACACTACGTGGCACACAGGTTTTTCTCTCGCTATTCCGGATCACGGCGTTAGCTCTGAATGCAGAGCAAACCTGTGGCCACAGTAAGCAGACAGCGGAGCGTGACACAAAGGAAAGCGCTCAGAGCCCGCCAGGAGCCCGCAGGCAGCACTCAGCCCCTCCCAGGGCAGCTTTGCCGCCCGTTTGCCCCGTTCCTGCGGGTGCCACGGGCTGAGAGCGGCTCCGCTGGGCCGGGCGGGGACCGCTGTGGGAGCAGCGGCAGGAACAGAAGCAGGAGCAGGAGCAGGATCACTGCCTCCCCATCCGGGCCGCCATCTTGGGCCACCATTTTGAAGGCCGCCCCCCGCGGAGCCCACGG
>WBMW01004838.1:1627538-1668768 GCA_013396635.1 Penelope pileata | reverse complement strand
TCACAGAACATCCCGAGTTGGAAGGGACCCACGATGATGGAGTCCAACCCCTGGCTCCACACAGCACCACCCAAAATCAAACCCTGTGTCTGAGAGCCTTTTGCAAACGCTCCCTGAACTCCAGCAGCTTGGGGCCATGATGACAGCCCTGGGCAGCCTGTGCCAGGGCCCGACCACCCTCTGGTGAAGAACCTTTTCCTAACACCCAACCTGACCCACCCCTGACACAGCTCCATGCCGTTCCCTCGGGCCCTGTCGCTGTCACCAGAGAGCAGAGCTCAGTGCTGCCCCTCTGCTCCCCTCGTGAGGAAGCTGTAGGCCGCCATGAGGCCTCCCCTCAGCCTCCTCTGCTCTGGGCTGAACAAACCAAGGGACCTCAGCTGCTCCTCATGCACCTTGCCCTCCAGACCCTTCCCCATCTTCATATCCCTCCTTTGGACACTCTAACAGTTTTATGTCCTTCTTACATTGTGGTGCCCAAACTGCACACAGCGCTTAAGGTCATCACCCCAAACCCCATCGCATTTCCTGCCCGTTAGCCCCCACATTCTGCCCTGTTGAGCTCTGGGCTGTCTCACAGGGCCAGCGCTGGCCCTGTCCCCACACCACGTCAGGTGCATCTCGGGATGTCCCCGTTCTTAGAATCATTAAGATTCAAAAAGACCACCACGATCATCAAGCACTGGTGCCCTTTCCTCACTCCCATAAGTTGTCTTTTGCCAGTCCCTGCTGCTCTTCTCTGTATGCCGCTCTTTCTCCTCTTTACCCGGTTCAGGCATCTCCACTGTAACCAGGACCTCTATGGGGTGCTGTGTGACATATATGCTATCAGTCATTGTGCTTGAGAGGTCACTTAGCAACAATGTAGTCAGAGGCTGCTAGCTTTGGATAAAGTGTAACAGCATTCTTCTGCCTTCCCTTTGGTCTCCTCCTCTCTCTGGCTCCCAGATGTGGGCAGGGGGTCCCCAGCAAGTGGCTCTCAGCCGAGCGGGTGGGTGACATCCACCTGCTCCTGTGCTATCCCCACTCAGCAGATTTATTCCAGATTGCATTGCTACAAGCTGCAGTACCTTGCCGTGTCTCATGCTAGTTGTGTCAGTGTTCTTGGGTGGAGGCTGCATGGGTCGCCTTCCCATGCCAGCAGTGTGAGCGTTGCTGTGTTTTTCCCCCTTCGTTTACATTGCTAGTTTCATGTACATAGGTTGCTCTGAAAGTAATGCCTCCTATTTATTCCCATGGAAACTGCAACAGATACAAAGAGCACAACAGCACTGTGTGATAGAGCAAATTCGCAGCCACAAAGCACTGTTTTTTCAACATAGTCACCACCATTAGCTCTGCATTTTTGCCAGCAATGAGCAACAGCCTGCATGCTGCGCTTGTGAAAGTCTGCACCAGTGGAGGTGACCCACTGTCACCACTGCTGAAATGCTCCATCCACCGCCTCACTGTGCTCACATCCGCTGTTTGGTCTCCATCAATGTTCAGCAAGTGTCGATGAATGTCAGTGGGTGCCATTGTTTCTGGATGGAGGAATTCCACCCCTTTGCTCCATCCGCACTCCCATGTCACTGCCATTGTGTCAGAGTGCCCCTCTGCTGCCATCTGTCACACGGCAACAACATGGAACGGGATATTGGTGGGAAGGTTCAACCTCTACTGCCATAGCACCAACATCCGCCTCTGAGGTCATGAGCCAACACCATCGTACTTTTGGATTACTCTTTATCCTCAGGGCATAAGGTACCTCCGTATCTTCCTTCTGTGTGCCTTAAGCACCTCTCATTGTGTTATTTTAAGCTTCCTGTGCCCAGCTTGGTGTTCCTGTCCTGCTGACTTCTTGTTGCAGTTTTCCTCAGTCGTCACCCCCGTCTGTGTTCTTTATAGATTCTCTTCCCACTCTTGCTCTCCTGCCTAAGGAACACCCTGCCGAGGAAGGCCGGGGGCCATTTTCACTTTGGATTGGAAAGAGAAAGTCAGTGACATGCTTCTGCCTTTGACTTATCACGTGCTTCCTGATCGTATTTGCTAACTGAGTTTGGAGAACAGAATTGAATCATCTTTCTGAAATCCTACACCCCAGTTTCTAGGCTTGCCTTTGTCAGTCCAGCAATGTAACGTGGGCCAAGTCAGCTCACGGTCACTCAGTCCAGAGCTGTTTTTCTGAACCTAGTGCAAGATCATCACCGAGCCTCTCTGTGTCCTCTTTGTTTGGCTGCGTGGTAAGGAAATCTGTGCTCTGCCCTGAGCAGAAATGCCAAGCTTTGCTTTTGCTGGTCTTGAGCTTTGCTCCGGGGAATTAAATCCTCGCTACTCCCACAGCTTCTGCAATGACAGAGATCGCTGTTTGCAGCCCGGCCTGACCCGTAGCTGTGTTTCTGCGGCAGCCTTTCTAACCATCCAGCCATCTGGTAACCTTCAGGCAGGCGAGAGCTTTTTTTCCTCTATGCTGTCACCATTTTTTTCCATGCTGTTTGTGTGCTGCTCCTGGCAGGCATTAGTTTCAGTAGCACACGATGCCATCTGGAGGCAAGTAGTAGTATTTCTTCTGCTTCCCAGTTGTGTTCCATCACCTGTGCTTTGTTCCTGCAATGCCAGGCTCCCTGTCCTGGAGCAGGAGTTTCGGTGCTCCCATGTGTCAGTATATGCACATCCGCCCATTGTGTTCTCTACACTCTGATGGGGTTGCTAGCCAGAACAGCTGCATTTAGCGTACTGGCTCTATCTTTTCCCTTATTTCATTTTTTCCCCGCCGATGAAGGCAGATTTGCTGCATTTCTGTTCCTTTCTGCCTATTTCTATCTGTGTCGGGTGCAGGGACTGCTTCCCACCACCCTACCCCCATGCTCTAACACAAGACGCATCTAACTTGAGAAACCTGAATCCTAAAAGATTGCTTCCTGGGGGCAAGAGGAGTCCCCTTCTACAGGAAGCCTCACTTGTGCCTCCCTTACCTGGATGCCCTGAAATTACAGCTTTCCATGCCGTGACTGCTGGTCAGTGCCACATCTTCCCCTTCCCTCCCTAGGGAGTCACAGAATGGTTTGGGTTGGAAGGAACCTTAAAGCCCATCCAGTCCCACCCCCCTGCCATGGGCAGTGCCCCCCACCGGCTCAGGCTGCCCAGGGCCCATCCAACCTGGCCTTGAGCACCTCCAGGGATGGGGCACCCACAGCTCTGGGCAGCTGTGCCAGGGCCTCACCGCCCTTTGAGTAAAAACTTTCCTCCTCACACGATGAAGACCTAAGATGAAGCAACAGTGCTTACAAAACCTGCTGCTTTATGCCACAAAATCTGCTGCCAGGCCCTGATTTTTGCAATCATGGCAACATGCTGCATTATATTAGCACTTCGTAGTGCCAAGTCTTGAAAGGCAACAGGAGCCCTTGGCTTTCAGAAGCAGCTCACTGCCTCAGCACGCTGAGCGGGAGAGCTGGTAGAGCAGGAAATGGTAATACAATGATCTGTGTAAAGAAAGTGCCTCAAAGGAGTAGTTCAGCTACATTTTATGTATGTATTAAAATATAAACATATGTATAAGTTTTCTGAAATTAACTTTCCAACTTAAGAAGGACTGAGATATTACACATTCCGGTGTCTTTCTTTCCAATTTTTACGTTCAGATTCTGAGTGTTCAGTGGAACAGTCTGACTCTCCCTGGGGCTGTCAGCTCCCAGCTGACCGCTGTCAGGAGCATCTTGTGACCCAAATACCATTTCTGTCTTTTATTTTACACCACTCATTTTAAACCCGACTCCTTTTTCCCTATGGTGCTTACGTGTTTCACAAAGATTAGTTTTAGCCATGTATTAGGAGAGGTACAAAACAGCTGTATTGTGATGGTAAAATCTAAGTAGAATTCCGTGATATTTCTAAAATGCTTCCTCGTGTTATCTGTTCTACTCGGATAATTAAGTTTTCCTGCCCCAGTGGACATGGGTTTTGTCACTGTTAATTAGTTCTGTCATGGAAGACAGCTCTTAATTTTACAGCACCTCTCTCCAGGTAGTTATCAGTACAGCAGCCTGGAAATCTGAATTTGTTTTGTGATGGTCATGGACACCGCAGCAGTAAAGGTTACAGGAAACAAAACTACTGACAGCAGGCGCAGATAAAAGNATTAGTTCTGTCATGGAAGACAGCTCTTAATTTTACAGCACCTCTCTCCAGGTAGTTATCAGTACAGCAGCCTGGAAATCTGAATTTGTTTTGTGATGGTCATGGACACCGCAGCAGTAAAGGTTACAGGAAACAAAACTACTGACAGCAGGCGCTGATAAAAGCAATGGNGCATTTAGCGTACTGGCTCTATCTTTTCCCTTATTTCATTTTTTCCCCGCCGATGAAGGCAGATTTGCTGCATTTCTGTTCCTTTCTGCCTATTTCTATCTGTGTCGGGTGCAGGGACTGCTTCCCACCACCCTACCCCCATGCTCTAACACAAGACGCATCTAACTTGAGAAACCTGAATCCTAAAAGATTGCTTCCTGGGGGCAAGAGGAGTCCCCTTCTACTGGAAGCCTCACTTGTGCCTCCCTTACCTGGATGCCCTGAAATCACAGCTGTCTGTGCCGTGACTGCTGGTCAGTGCCACATCTTCCCCTTCCCTCCCTAGGGAGTCACAGAATGGTTTGGGTTGGAAGGAACCTTAAAGCCCATCCAGTCCCACCCCCCTGCCATGGGCAGTGCCCCCCACCGGCTCAGGCTGCCCAGGGCCCATCCAACCTGGCCTTGAGCACCTCCAGGGATGGGGCACCCACAGCTCTGGGCAGCTGTGCCAGGGCCTCACCGCCCTTTGAGTAAAAACTTTCCTCCTCACACGATGAAGACCTAAGATGAAGCAACAGTGCTTACAAAACCTGCTGCTTTATGCCACAAAATCTGCTGCCAGGCCCTGATTTTTGCAATCATGGCAACATGCTGCATTATATTAGCACTTCGTAGTGCCAAGTCTTGAAAGGCAACAGGAGCCCTTGGCTTTCAGAAGCAGCTCACTGCCTCAGCACGCTGAGCGGGAGAGCTGGTAGAGCAGGAAATGGTAATACAATGATCTGTGTAAAGAAAGTGCCTCAAAGGAGTAGTTCAGCTACATTTTATGTATGTATTAAAATATAAACATATGTATAAGTTTTCTGAAATTAACTTTCCAACTTAAGAAGGACTGAGATATTACACATTCCGGTGTCTTTCTTTCCAATTTTTACGTTCAGATTCTGAGTGTTCAGTGGAACAGTCTGACTCTCCCTGGGGCTGTCAGCTCCCAGCTGACCGCTGTCAGGAGCATCTTGTGACCCAAATACCATTTTTGTCTTTTATTTTACACCACTCATTTTAAACCCGACTCCTTTTTCCCTATGGTGCTTACGTGTTTCACAAAGATTAGTTTTAGCCATGTATTAGGAGAGGTACAAAACAGCTGTATTGTGATGGTAAAATCTAAGTAGAATTCCGTGATATTTCTAAAATGCTTCCTCGTGTTATCTGTTCTACTCGGATAATTAAGTTTTCCTGCCCCAGTGGACATGGGTTTTGTCACTGTTAATTAGTTCTGTCATGGAAGACAGCTCTTAATTTTACAGCACCTCTCTCCAGGTAGTTATCAGTACAGCAGCCTGGAAATCTGAATTTGTTTTGTGATGGTCATGGACACCGCAGCAGTAAAGGTTACAGGAAACAAAACTACTGACAGCAGGCGCAGATAAAAGCAATGGGCACATTTGGGGCCCTTAGGAGTTCACAATAAAAAAAAACACTGTTAATTGGGGCCTAATAATTTTCTTGTAGACTTCCCTGTGCATTTTTCACAGCACAGACTTAGCAGTGCATGAACTACATTCCAGTGATATAATCTGAGCTCGACCTGCACAGCGTGGCCCAAAGTGCCGGTGGTTGGGTGCCTTACAACGNCCTTAGGAGTTCACAATAAAAAAAAACACTGTTAATTGGGGCCTAATAATTTTCTTGTAGACTTCCCTGTGCATTTTTCACAGCACAGACTTAGCAGTGCATGAACTACATTCCAGTGATATAATCTGAGCTCGACCTGCACAGCGTGGCCCAAAGTGCCGGTGGTTGGGTGCCTTACAACGGGGTCCCAGCACGCGAGGAGTGGAGAACGGTCTTGTAGAAATCTGCATGGCGGTTTCTTGGCGTGCTTGCTTGAATACCTTCGTCGTGTTTATACCAGAGCAAACTGTGGCTGAATGCTCTGTTTTGTGTTTTAGCCAGGAAGACCAAAAAACAGGTATTTGTCAGCTACAATCTGCAAAACACAGACAGCAATTTCACCTTGCTCATAGAAAACAGGATCAAAGAAGAAATGATGGCTTTCCCCGAGAAGTTCTGACTTTGCGTCGCTATAAAATAAGCGGAAGTTTTCGTTTCAGAAAAACAGAGTGCAGTTTTCACACTGACGTGAAGCAGTATGTTTGTTTTGTATTGCGCTGATTGAATTTGCATTTGTTATTAAACGGAGCTGACCGAAATACAGTTGGACCTGGATTTTTGTTCCCCACGTTTCCTGTCCTGTTAAGGTAGGGACAGCTTGGTAGAGCAGAAACACGCTGCAATGCCAGAACATCACCGTGGAAGTGCGTACGGTGCCTGGCCTGCTTCCTCTGCTGGGAAATGGCTGCCAGGTTGTAGCACCACAATCCATCTACCACATCATGGCAGTGAACGTGGCACAGCAGCTTTCAGTTGTCCAGGTGACAACCCGTGAGGGTACCACAGAGCACTGTCTTTTGCTTCAGAGGAGAATGGTGATGGTAGCTGGGAGTACTGGAAAGGGAACCACATGCTCTTACACTGAACAGCTGTAAGGTAAGAGGAGCGTTACCTTGCTCTGTCCTTTCAGTCACTGTTGGTTGTTGTACTAACGCTCAACACTGGGTTTCCTTCCATTTCCTGGACACTGGGAACACCAGGTGGCTTTCACAAAGGGTTTTCTGTACAACCCTGATGGCGACGTAGAGGGAAGAAGCACAGCTTGACTTCTGGAGCAGTAGGTAAGTGTCAGGCTGCTAGAACAGCACCGTGTGTACAAACTGAACACGCTCATTAGCAAAATCAGAGCAGTCAATACCACCGCCACTGCAAGGCATCCTGTTGCTACAACTCTAGGCTTGCTTCCTGGTAGGATGTCCTTTCACAGGCAGACAGCCCTGCTATTTTGTTCGACAAAAAGGGCAGCCAAAAATTAACTATGCGAAAAAACCCAAACCCCAGCACACACCGCAGAGCCCGTGGTGTAACGACTGTTTGCAGCTGTCAATCCGTGCTGTGCAGTTGAGCAGCACCTATTATTCACAGCCATTTTAGGAACACTGAACACAGTACCCTGAAGAGCAATTTGAGTTTATTTTTAATGCAAGTCGAGCCCTGACTTGGGACAAACTTCTGATACAAATGAGATACCTGAGTGCTGCAGCTGACTGTCCGAACGCCCTACAGAAAAATGGCCGGAACTAATGGCCCCACTAGCAGCAATCACAGCCTGGAACCAAAGGTTGCTGGTGCACGACCTCGCATTACAGCCAGTCTCCTGTTGCCTGAAGGAGTTTGAATGTCCAGGGCTGCAGACTTGTCACCAGCATTGTCCATCTGATGTGGGAGCACTGGGCCCGTCCTTACCTGGTGGGCACAGCCGCCGGCGCTTGGCCGCAGTTCAGGATCACAGCAGCAAAAGCAGCTGCTGGAGGGGATTTTAATTCACACAGCCCAGGAAGCAGAGTCAACTGTTCTTCTGTGACTGAACACGGAGGATAATTAGTTGCTAATCAGCGTGCTGATTTCATTAGCCTGATTTGAAATCAGTTTGTTCTGTTTGTGGAGGAGGGCTCACCAAAAGTCACGGTGAGGGATACAGACCGAAGAAGGCCAACTGATGGGACAACATCTTTTTATTCTGTACATTTACATACAAAGTTTTTCAGTAGGTACAACAGATGTAACATCATGCAGACATTTAGCTTGTAAGACTGTTTTCAGTACTCGATTTAAGCTTGTGCTATGAGGAAGCACCACCAGACTATCCATGATCAAAACATACAGTAACACGATTCTTTGAAGTTTCATCAAAAACCGCAGTGGGGAGGGAAGTCTCGCCCACTAAACATAACACACTGTTACTCCTTTCCCCAAACATTTTACACAATACATTTAAAATGAGGTTTGTCATTTTTCTTAAAAAAAAAAAGTTACAGTGGGGGAGGCCATCCCCCACTTCATAGTGTTGTCTTATGTGCCAGCTACAGGCGCAACTTGACGTGACATTCACAGAGTTCATTTAATGGCACTTCTGCTTCCAATTTGGTGACCTTTAGTGTTTGGCTCCAGGAAGTGGCAACAGTTAAGCAAAATACTTCCATATAAAAAACAACAAGCAGCGTGCTCACCGAAACGGCAAGGGAAACCAGACAGAACCCTCCCAGAGGTGCCAGAAAACACCTCCACACAGACGACAGCTTTCTCCACGCTGTCTTTATCTGTTTGTAGCGTGTCTGGCAGCACGAGCGTTACGGAAACCTTGAAAGGAAAGACATCCAGATCAAGCATAACGTCACTTTCACATTTTTCTTCAAAATTACAAAAAAGGAAGAAAGCCCTTGAATGGTAAGCCAAAAGAAAATATCCACAGATGGGCTCAGAGGTTACTGAAGGTTCACAGAAAAAGGCCAACGTGGTCAGGACAGCTCGGAGCGCTTCCTGCGCTGTGCTGGCCACAAACAGCCGTCGGAGGAAAGCGGCTCCCGGCCACGGCTGCAGAGGAGTGGATGGAGGAGCCAATGGCTGAGCAACGAGGCACCACGCGTCTGCCCCGCTGCATCGCCGGGCACCCGACTGCTCCTCGCAGCCCTCCCACACCAGATAAGCTTAGCAAAAGCTTTCCAGCTGTGCGAGTGTGGGGAGGAAAAAACAACAATAGAAGAAAGCATATGTAATTGTTCATCTTTCCAGGAGCAGAATGAGCTACTGATTTTGTGTTTTATTATCGTGACAGAGGCGGAGGGCCAGGCTGGCCCGAGAAGGTGGGACTCCCCACATTGCAGGAGATGAGTACCAAGTACCTGTTCCCAGGCAAACAAAATCTGCAGCAAATTATGTCACTTTCATAACAATTAGGAAAAAAAGCAAAAAAAAAAGCCGAATATTCCTGTCACCTCACGTGTACATTATATAAACGTTGATATGTTTAAATGGCCATTCTCTTCCCTGGGTCTGCCTGTCATCAGAGAGCAAACACCAGAACAGGAAACGCTGAAGCGCTGTGGACAACAGCAGGGAGCACACCGGGACCGCTGGCAGTGCTGGAAGCAGCCAGCCATGTGAATGGGCTACAAGAGCCGTACTGCAGCTTGAGGGCACACGCACAGAGACCTTCTCTCCTCCCTTACAATTTGCTCTACTTCATCACTTTCCCTCGTGAACCCACTTTTTTCCCCCCAACGCGTGTGGCTTGCCACAAGCATCCTATATCGAAGGCAAAAGGTATTGCACAGATTTGGCACGTGGATACTGCGCGGACTTGAAAGGCCTTGGTTTTTCCTTAGGTGAGCACGGATCGCGGAAGTCAGCACAGAACATAAAGAGGGAGATGGCTGCTCTCAAGCTGAGCAATTGAACTTGGGTGTAAGGAAGATGGGGCTCTCGCCATCACAGCAAGTCTGCCAAAGGTGAAAAAACAGTAGCGTAACTTTGGGCAAAATTACCATCCACTGGTCCAGTGTTTCTTACTGGGCTCGGGAAGAACCCAAATGTCCACATCCTCTGTACAAAAATGAGTAGCTTTCGGACAACATTGCTATTCTGAACACGACAATCTCTGTCGCTTCTGCAGGTCTACCTGTCCTCCTGCGCTCGGCAGCATCTGAGCTGCGCTACGTACTGCAGTGCCTGCCCTGGGAGCACCTCTCTGATTTATTGGAGACTGTAAGAGGACATCGGCAGCCTAATGGAGGATGGAAATTGTTAGGTTCAGTAGTTAATAGACAATATATATACAGCAAAGGAGGAAAGGGGAGGGCAGGTAGAGGAGGAAAGTGCAAATGAGCGCTTTCCGTGCTTGCAAACGCAAGATGTACATCAAACAAAGTGGCAATCATACGGACACGCAACACAACATCGACATCCTGCTGCTCTGTTTGTTCAAACGTCTGCGCTACTGAGCAATCACAAATGGATGGCCTGAGTGGAAAACAGAGGGGGAGAGGAGGGAGGTTGACTACAATGCAAGAAAGCTATTCCTTTACAACCTCCTTGCATTGAACTAGATCCTCACAGTCATCGCACGGTGAGAACCAAAAGCCAATGGCCAACGCAAGTGGTTGGTTTGGGGCCTGGAGGAAGGACATCAAGCGGCCGTGATCAAAGTGCCACCTGTACAGTACGCGACAAATCGCATGTTCACTTTGCTTAGTGGGGTGGAGTGGAATTGATCCAATTTGAAATTTTATTTCTTTTTTACTGAAAGAAAATCCTACGAGAGCGGTTGGGGAAGGGGGAAAATACAGGTGGGCTCACCGTGTATTCATGAGTCAGAACCAGAAACATCTCTAGGAGTCCCAAGATGGCCAACAACAGACCTTACGTCATTATTCACAGGCTACCAATGAATTCCTTTCTGACAGTCACTTGAACATTTTGTCTGCTTACATTGGTACCAGAAACTCTGGTTCTAAAAACAGGCAGGGCAAAGCCAGGATGCCCATTTCCCAGGAGTGGGGATCCCAGCCACGCTGCCTTTGGAAATAAAAGTACAGACCACAGCCAACGCTCCTTTTGCTGTTTATCCCTGCTGGTCTCTGCTCTTCTCCTGGAGCAGTCAGTCGCAGATTTTGGACCTCTCAGTAATTAAAGCCGTTCTTGGCAAAACTAATTTTCGTATCATTGGTCAAATCATCTACATCATCTCCGTTAGTATTAAACACCAGCAGGAACAGTTTAAAATAGATAAATGGACTCTTAAAATGCATCGAGCTGATTCTCACCGAAAAATCAGCTTGTTTGGGTAGGATTTTCTTCAATGCATTTGGTGAATAAAGAAAAAAATACTAATTTAGAAAGTAACTTTTAAATGCACCTGGGCTATAAAAAAAAACATAAGCTGCCTAAAATGCAGTCAGAGTTTGAGTCACAACAGGTTTTGCTTTGTTTCTTCTTCTTTTCTTCTCTTTTTTGTTGCATACAAACACAGCAGGCAACCTGGGTGCTTTGACTTTCTAGACAGGCAGAAGAACGTTGCACAAGTCCAAGCTTCAGTCCATTCAGCTTTGCAGTGATACCTCCTTCCTTTAAAGGAACACAAAAACAAAACAAAAAACAACCCTCCCCCCCCATGGTTTCTTTCTTGGAATGGCTGCACCTCTTATTATAAGATGGCTTCGTTTTTGTGATCTATGAAAGGAAAAGGAAATAAAGTGCTTCTTGAGAATAAATCAAAATAAATATACATATTTAATGGCAGGAAAAAAAAAAAGAGTTCTGAAGGGCTACCTCCAGCCAGGTCTTTTCTCAGATGAGTATTTTATCCCATAATTTTTCCAAGAGTGATCTGCACAACAGTTGATGATTCCTACAAGTTGCTTTAGCAACAGAGTTGAATTCCCCCAAGTCTGTGTCTGCTCCATCACTGGTTTGTAAAACCTGTGCAAAACACCTTTGCCCAAAGTGCTGTTCCTCCTGCACAACAGCATCAAATAAAATACAAAACGAAGGGGAGAAGGGGGGAAAAAATAAAACAACAAAGAAACAAAAGGAGAAAATCCACCCAGTTACATAGACTTCATCCCGTTGGCAGTGGTGTTCTCAGAGATGCCGTCGCTCACAGTTGCCGAGTCGTGGAGGCCCGAGTAGTCCTTGAGTTCAGAGTTTGTCAGGAGCAGGGGCTGCTCGCCCTTCTTGTGCGGCAGGAGGGGCTGCCTGGTGTAGTGCTCCCCGTCCGGGATGTTCTCGGGCAGGTTCTGGTTCTTGCTTTCCGGCAGCAGCAGGATGCAGATGATGCAGATGAGCGTACAGCAGGCGAAGATGACGTGGTGGAGGAAGTAGCCTTTCTGGTTGTGCAGCTCCATGATGGGGGCGGTCAGGCGGCCGAAGCCCGCACTGGCCAGGACCAGCCCCAGCCCGCCGCCCCTGCAAACACAGTGGAAGTGAGAGCCAGCCCTGCACACGTCTGCACTGGAAAAACACCCAAATACCCCTCTGGCTTGGGACCCCAGGCTGCCCTGCTGGGCAAGCCAGTCTGCCACCTGGGCTCTGACATCTCTGAGGCGACGCTGGTTTGCTCACAGCTTTCGTGCTGTGCAATTGCCCCAGGAGGGAGTTGCTTTGCTGCTGTGGATCATCACTGCCTATCTGCTGCTGCGTGGGGAAACAACCATACTCACCCAAGTATCTTTTCACACCCAAGCAACTGAACCCGTGTAAGGAGAAGAGCAGCTGCATTGTGCGAGTACACAGGCAGCTCTCTAAGGTATTTAGCAAGCTCCCATATTTAGCAAGGGTGAACTGGATTTTGCTTAGCATCCAGCTTAGATAAGACACACAAGCAGCAGTAGGTGCAGAAGTCAACGTTGGCTGCCTCTGAAGTATCTGGCACCAATCGCCAGCAGAGGCAGGAGATGAGGCTGCACAGACCACTGCCTCAAGCTGATACACCAAGCACTGAGCGCTGAAACATTTCCCTATGAAATGTGTCGGGGCCGGAACCTCTCAACACACTGGTGTTGTACCAACATGAATCATTTCCAGGAAAAAAAAAAAGAACCCATCCTGACACTGCAGACATGGGCAGATGTGCTTCTGCGGCAGCAATACCGAGAGCTCTGGGCTGGCTCCCTTAGCTACACCCCCAGAGCTGCAGCTTGGCCGTCCCAAGGCCTGGTTCTGCAGAGGGAGGTCTGGCCTGGTGGCAGAGATGTGCATGTTTCAAAAAAAATGCTCTTAGGACACTGAGGAAATCAAAAGTTTTTGTACCTTCTCCTTCTCCAGACTTGGTGAAGCACCTTTCACAGGTAAGAGTGATCTCCCCAAATATTGCCGACGCCCTAATTAAAGCCTTGCCAGCTTCCCAGTGACAATGCAGAAACCCAGCTGAATGCACCCCCTGTGCCAGCAGCCTTGTTAACAGGCTCACATGGGTGCCCAGCAGAACTCGCCTGGGAAGCACAGGGCGGGCTGCTCTCCAAGCTGGCTGCAGGGCGGCAGAGGCCCCAGGCTCCCTCACACCAGCGCTTGCTATGGCTGCACCGCGTCTCAGCAACCGGGGGGACCTGGGGTGAGCCCTAAGAGCAGCTGCGGAAGGACATCAGAGGAACTGCAAGGAAGGAGGGAAAGGCAACACAGGTGGCTCTGTCACTACAGGGCGAGCAGCTTCGTGTTCAGAGAGGGGACAATAAAACAGTTTTTCTGTGCCGTGTCAGTAACTGGAGCAAGCGTTGCTTAATCCTGCCCTCAGAACCTGGCAGGAGGGTGACTGAGAACATGTTGGAGTGCTTGCTTCCTACAAGATTTTTTTTTTTTTAAATGTCTGACTGTATTGCAAATACGAAAATGGAAAAAAAAAAAAAAAGAAAAAATGCTGAAAGCACCGGGAACAGGGAAGTGTTGCTGCCACTAGGGAGCAGACGGAGCTCACGCTGCCTGCACAGCAGCACGCAGCAGCCTGGCAGTTGCGCTGCGTCCTGACAGGGCCTGTGCCCAAGATGGCCTCAGGAAGGCTTCCTCCTGCTGGGGCTGCAGTGTCCTTCAGAAAACAGCACAACATCCTCCCCAGTGCTCTTGGCTTGAGCCAGGCTGAGCCTAAGAGAGAGACTTGCCCTTCCCAGCTTTGCTCAGAGCACAGAAACTGTAATGCTGCTCTGGGTTGGCCATTTGTCCACCTTGAGCAATCGGGTGGGCACATACCAATGAGCCCTGGGTTGGAGGAGACAGCCGGTTCCTCCTGCTGCAGAACGGGGTCAATGCTGACCTCAGAGCCGGCTGCTTCTTTGGGCTTTGTCCTGTCTGCTCAGCTGCTTCTTGAAGTCAGTCCCTGAACACCCCCATGGCTTTTCCCTGCCTTTTCTTACACGAGCAGCCCTGTTGGGAGCTTGGCAGATTCCCTTCTGGCTGACTCGGCCAATTCTTTATCTGTGCGCCTTTCCAACGGAGATGAGGAGAAAATTAAAGAGCCATAAAAAGACCAAAGGACTGACACGCACATAAGTAAGCAGCGGCCGGTGTTGTGGGCTGCTGTACGACCTCCTCACCACTCCCACTGCCCTTCCCTGGAGGAATAATGCTGTCTGCAAAACACCTTCGTAAAGTCAGAGAACTTGGAAACATGGGCCATGGATCAAGGAGACTGGCGACTCGTCTGACAGCTCCGTTATAACACAAGGTTACTGAAAGAACATGCAATTGGAGGGGGAGAGGGAAGCAGAAGATCTCCTCCTCTCTCTCCTCCCACCCCTATGACCTACATTCCTGTGAAATTCAACGGGAGTCAGAGCGGACGCCTCAATGGCTGTGGCATTGCTGAAAGCATCACCCAGAACACACAGGCACGGCCTCCGTGCTGTGAAAGGTAACAGCGCATAAATAAAACGGTACGAGAAACAGACACTACAAAGTTCAGGGAAGGCTCTCCAGAGAAGATCACCTGCCTGACTTCAACTGCTGTCCAGCACGTGAGCACTCCTCTTTAGAGAAACAGCGAGCCTTGGCTAGGATAGCTCTGGGGCAAAGAGAAGGAGGCAGAGTGTGACTTTGCAGTAGAGGCAAAACGCAGCGGTGCTGTCAGAGAGGCGGGACTGCAGACCTCAGAGCACCTGTACACACCAACAGCATTTGGCACTGCACGCTGCAGCACCTCCTTTCCACTGCCCCGCTCCTGCCGCTGGATTAACTCGCCCTGCGGGGGCAGGGAGCTGACTGCAGCTGCGTCCTCCTCTGCACACTCGTGTGAATTTATCGTCTGTATCACACCGTAGGCTCACGCAGCTACCGCCTGCACAAACCCAGCAGGGTAAACGAAGTAGTGCAGCTACAGCACCTGGTTCAGCTAAGTGCTTTAGGCCATACCACACTGTGAACAAATGCAATCTGCACGCTGACCGGCCTGCTGACAACCACCACGATGGGACGTGAGGCGGGGCCACCTGAAACAAAGCCCCTCTGTCTTCTGACAGGCATTCATTTATGCAGATGGACTGCAGTGACACCACCTCAAAAAGTGGCCCAGAAACTGCTGTGTGGTCTCCAATTATGGGAGATTTCCCCCCACCCCATACAGTGCCTTGGGTTAGGCAGCCAGAGGATGAGTTCAGTTTCTTCCCTTCACAGCGGGGGGCCCCGATGTCTCACCTTATTACTGTGGGTGTGATTTCAGCACAGAAGAATACGCTGAGACTTCCAACAGCATGCGAGGAAAACATACCCACAATGGAAAACGCGGTAGAGAATTTGTCTTTGACGCTGTCACTCATACCTGTCAAGACAAGTATGTGCATGGAAAGTGAGAATGAGGCCAAACCTCCAAGATGGAAAACAAGAAAACAGGGCTGCGTTACTCATTCTCTCTAAATAAAAATTTGAGTCACTTTTGTAATACTAATTTAAAACTGGTATTTATAAATTCCTTACCCTAGCATCCAAGGCATAAACATAAATGAAAAAAATCATCACGTCAGGCCAAAAATGGCAGTGATCTCTGCATTATTTATGCCCAGCCGCCACAAAAAGGTAAAAGACAAGACGAAAACACACGTGTGGGCAGCCTTTTAGGCACCAGACACTTCCCTCCCACATCTGACCGACAAGCGGATGCAGGCAGCGTTCACCGGGCTGCCAGACACCCAGTGCAGCTTGGGCACCGGAGGGGCTCACGGGACAGGAGGGGAGGAGAGCAGAAGTGCTCCCACCTCTAATCCATCTGCTGACTCCCTGCGAGCGATGGGTCTGCAGACAGCTGTGGGCTGGACCTGATGGAAAGTAACCCCCTCTTCCATTCTTGCTGAACGCACCAGCTCTCAGGAGAGCAAAAGGTCTACGTGACCCTTAGGTCACAACTTCTGTAGTGTGCGGAGCTACTTGTATGGCCTGCTAAGGGCTAAAGTCCCTTCTGCCGTGTACCTCACGTCTGTGGGAGAGGACAAGTCCTGCTGGCAGACACAGATGTGAGCACAGTGCCATGGAAACCAGGGGCTGCGAGGCTCTCAGGCACTTCTGACAGCCAGGCAGGCTGCAGCACTGACCCAGATGGGACTGCTGGGCAGAACAGACCTTGGGAAAGCTGGGCAAGGGCAGGTCAGTTCAATCAGATACAGAAGGGCAGTGCTGCTCCCCTGCAGCCTGTCGCTGCATTGCTCTGGCTGTGCTTCAGGCTGGGAAACGGCAC
Source organism: Penelope pileata (assembly GCA_013396635.1). NCBI lineage: Eukaryota > Metazoa > Chordata > Aves > Galliformes > Cracidae > Penelope > Penelope pileata. Next base: position 1,652,393 of record WBMW01004838.1, on the reverse strand, counting down.
CTGGGAAAGTATTTCCTGGAGTGCCTGAGTCCCCTTCGCAGAAGGGGCTTCAGCATTGCTTCCTGAACAGACACATTGGTAAACCGTACCTGAGTCTGGAAGTTGACTGTATTTTCCAATCACTGTGTCCAAGACCATGGGAATTAGAGTAAAACAAAAATAAGAGAGAAAGGGAGAGAAAACGAGAGTGCACTGTCGTTAGTCATGCAACTCATCCAAAGCAAAAAAAGACAAGGTAACCCCGCATGCCTCCCCCAGCCCCACGCACGCCTCCATCCCGGCAGGACTGGCACGTCCCCCCGCAGCCACCCAATGCGATGTGCTGATTGCAGCCGGAGGACTGAATGCTAACGAGATGGTGATAATAACCGCAGAGGCAGAGCGTTTTGAAGAGACCCAGAATTACTGCTGGGATCAACACAAAGCCTCTTTGTTGTTGGAGAAGAGAAACTGCCCTCGTCCTGCAGCCCCGAGGGGATGGCCAATGCCGGCTTTGGTTGGAGAGCAAAGCTCTCCGCGTCAGCATCGCCGTGTGGTCAGAGACCTCCTCCCTTGGTGGCAGCACGGGGGGCACCCTGGGGTCTGGAGCAAGGCTCTAGCAGGACAAGGTTCAGTGTCTGCTGCTGATGGAGAATGCTCCCCTCCCTCCCCCACTCCTCCTGCAATTCCCGTCTCATTTGCTAATCACACCCAAATTATGCTAAACTGAAACGCGTACAAGGCTGTAACAGGTTTCATGCTCAGCAGGGTCACTGCTTCTCTCCAAACACTGTCTGGCTCTTTTGGGGAACAAGAGGGGGGTACAGTCTAGAGTGGCAGGAGACAAGCTGCTCCAAAGCTCGAGGCTGCCTATCTCTCCTCTGTTCACACAGAAATGGGGGAAGGAGAGCAGGGACAGCCGACAGGAACAGAGCATCTGGAGAAGGCCAAGTGCCAGCGTAGCAGAAAGCACCCAGGGCCTATGGGTGTTTTTAGATTTCAGCAACTTTGCTCACAAAACCACCTAGACCCCGCATGGAAAAGGTTCTAGTGACTCTTACAGGGTGTCCTTCCCAACCACCAGCCCTTGTTGTTGCTGAAAAACAGAAACCGGATTTTAATGGCTCCGGTGCACTCTCTCTACAAAGCAGCTACACATTTACTATCTCAGCAGCCTCCACAAATATCTGATGTCCTTAAAAAAGGAGATGAAGGTGTAGAGACCCTGACGGACACCGCCATCAGAACCTGGAGTTCTGGGAGAACGCACACACACCGTGCATCTGCGCCTGAATGGCCCTGCAAGCTTCTCAGCTGGCATGGCTGGGCATGGTAAACGTGCTCACAGGATGTGCAAACATCTCTGCCAAGCAGGGAGCAAACACATGGAGTCTCCTCAAAGTCCTGAAAGAGATTCCCTGTCCCCCCCCGCCACTTCCACAAACGTTGTGTTCACTGAAGGTTAACTCAGCAAACACTTTCAGGAAATAGAGTCTGTAAATATAGGCAACGTTTGCTGGCTCAGGGCTGCCCCTCAGCATGCGGGAACGTAAAAATCTTTCCACCCTCAACGCAAAAACCCTCTCTCATTAAAGCTGTGAAGTCATTTCTAAAGTTAGAAATGGAAAACAGCAACCACCAGCACTCTCACGTGTGTCACACACCCAGTTTGTCCAGAGGCACGTCTCTACCTCCCTACAGCCCCCAGAGGAGAGACCCTTGCTTTTGGCGGGAACAGCCTCTCTGACAAACAGCGTCACCTCATGACATCACATCTACAGACACACATGGGGCTTACGCTCATGCCACAGTAACAGCAGGGCTCCTCAGCGGCCTTTCCCCACCACCTGCACATAACTGGTGGGCAGCAGGATGCTCAGAGCTGGCAGAGGCCGTGCACCTACTGCTGTAACTCCTGCCTGCTTTCCAGGCTACCTGGGAAGCAAACCCAAGTGGGAAGGCTCCTACTTCCCAAGCCCCTGCTCAGCTCTTTCTCCAGAGGCTATTTCACTGAACCAAGTGGTTTTTTATTTGGTTGTTTTTATGTGACAGAACCAGAAGCAGCACCAACGCTCAATGAGCTTCACTGCTGGGACTCACCCGGAGCACAATTCCTCTTCTTAATGAATCTAAGGCAACAAGCGTTTGGGGAATCCTTCAGATAAGTGCAGCTGCTTAAGCTAAGCAGCTGTACTGCACGTCAGATCTGAGCGAGGCAAGGGAAATGTTCACGTCCCCTGGTCCCTTATCTCTGTGACCCCCACAGGTGGGAGGAATCACCCGGAGCTGCATAATTTTTTCCATCAATTCTACAGTCATGTTAAAATCAATTCTCCCCTCCCATAAGAAGGAAAACAAGGAGCGGCAGAGAATTTTCATCCAAAACTTGACAGTGAGTTGGAAACTCTGCCCAAGCATGAATCTCTGTACCAGTACAGCACAAGGAAAGATTTAAAAGGAGCCCCATGTAGGCACCTAANACTGTGAGTGACGTTTCTACCACTTCCAGCAGGATCATACAACACGTGAGTCAGCCCTGTTCCCAGACACCTCTCTGCTGTCTGACTCGCTGCCATTGACTGCTGGGACCCTTTTACCCCCCCATGCCCCACGCGGAGCCTTGTGCAGCCCCGCAAAGCTCGTCTCCAACTTACAGTTGAGGAGGCCCAGCTGCAGAAGCGATGCCAGAGCTGTGAGGATCATGAAAAGCAGGAGTCCTCCTCTCCTGCCCAGAAAGCCAACCACGGGGCACATGGCCAGGCAGGATGCCAGCGCAATCCCAGCCATGGTATAGTAGTCCGCGTAGAAGTTCTGGGTAATGGTCATCTTCGCCTCGTGCCCCATCATGCTTTTTGCAAAGCAGTGGTGAATGCCGTAGCCAGTCAGCCTAGGGGACAGGAAAGGGCAGGAGGAGATCACTGCCACGTGCTGCAACACAATTCAGGATAGGAACACATTCGTGTGGGAAGCGTTCCTGCCACAGTGCAAAAAGATTCACCTCAAATTAGACTTCCAGGTGCTACCATAAAAATAAGGAATGACGAAAATTTAAAAAAAAAAAAAAGCCCTACTCAAGCAGAGATTTGCAATCTACTGGCTTTGTTTGTACGACTTGTGCTCAAGATCAGGATCCAATCAACTTTATAAGGACCCTTAGTGTGTGACTGGTTTCCCTGATGCACTCTGGAACTCCTCTCTCGAGCACCTGCTGCTCCCCATACATCCACCTGCTGACGGCCACTGAATTAGCACCGCTGCGGCGGAGTGACCTGTGTGCTTGGACAGCAAAACACAGCCCACTGCAAACACCTCTTCCAAGAAGACCCCTCTGCCCTCGGCGTTTGGCCGTGGAAGGCATCTCACTCCCCACATCAGCCTGTTACAGCTGGAAACCCCTTAAATGAGTCTTTGAAGGCACACGTCACGCTGTGGTGATCATTACTGCTCTGAAACAACAGCCCCTAGCTCGATCTACATGCGTACGTCACACTTGAGAGCAATGCCTCTCCTTCTTTTAGAAGTTTCTTCACGATGCCAATGATTCCACGTCTTGTCACTCCCTTTCACTCCTCTTCCTCCTGTCCTTTTCCCTCAGTGCAAAAAAAAAGAAAAGGAAGGGAGAGCAGGGGGGCTGGGGGCACAGAAGTCATTTTGAGAAGCCCTAGCACCACTCTGACGTGGCGTACAGCTGCGCTGCGCTAGCACAGCTTCGGCATGGGGTCGGTGCTCCCAGCCCAACAGCCCCCAGGGCAGCAGCAGTGCCCGTGCTGGGAAGGGTCTCCTGCCCCCAGCATCGACACCTGACAAACCCGCTGCAAGCTCACGCCAGACCGATGGTGCCTCGCAGAGCTACAGCCCAGGTCTCCAAAAATGACTGGCAGGTGTGTTACCCTGATACACCTCCATCCTCCTGAGTGTCAGGAACTCGAAGCGCTTGTCACTGGAAACTGGGCATTAATGTAAGCACAGAAACAGCTGGGGAACACACAGCTGCTGAGCGCAGGACTACTCCGCGCCTGGGGAACTTCTCTGGTGACCTTGTGAATCAAGGCCACAGGTCAAGAACGACCTCCCCAGCACCAAACACCTCCCCCAACAAAAGCCAGCAGCACAAATACTTGCTGTCACACAAAAATCTCACTCACCTTGGGTATCTGGACAACTGACTCCTTCTCTAAGTGAAATACTCATTAGCAAATCAATTTTTTAATAAGAGAGCAGCATTAGCCAGCTCACATCTTCTCTCTCTCTTCAGTGCATGCACACACGCTTGCTGAAGCTGTTATTCAGGCCATGGCCAATAGGCCACGTTAACACATCGCCTGTGCTTTGCTCCCCAGTCCACTTCCCCAGGAATTACTCAATTATCTCAACTTGCTCAAAACAGCTGCTTTTAAAACTAAACACATTTATCTCCCTTGATACCTCATCGTTCCCTGGGAACAGCTCCTCCCCTGTGTTCCATCCACGCCGCTAAAACTTAGCGCAGCCCCTTGCAATGGGATCAACAGAACTAATTTTTTTCCCCACCTCATAAAGACAAACCTGAAAGCTATTTCCCTAAGCACACATCAGCTTCACACTGTCTTTGGCTGGCAAACAGCCTCCACACGCTGCTGCTGTAAGTCACTCTGTGGGCTCCCTAGTTCTGGGGTAGGGAGTTTCCAAAACTGTGTCACTAGAAAGGGCGAGGGAGAACTGGGGGAATTCCCCCACACTTCACACATACAGTAACTCCGGCTGTTACATCTGTCAGCTCGGCCTAAGAGGAAAACACTGTTTCAGAACCCAGCCAAGCACTGAGAGCTGGCCAAAGAGCAATGCGATGTCCTAAGAAGAGAGCTGGTTCTGCAACTGATGTGCAGTCAGCGTGCCTCTCAGGGGCTGTCCCCTCTGTGCTATCACTGATCCACGCACCTATCAGCAGGGATGGAGGCTGCACAGTGGGGCCATGACCCAGGCAAGAAAAAGCCACAAGAGAACTATGGACTCGCAAGGAGAGCAGAGGATGCGGAGATTTCCAGTCTGCTTCCACTTCCCATTGGAAAAATCACAAAACCCAATTCAAATGGACCCAATTCAATACGTTAGAAAAATTAGAAAATCTCCCCCATCCCCAAGAAGCTGAGTTTGGTTAAGGGCTAAATTTGCAGCCCACCCATTTCCCTTTTATAGTGTGCTCAATTTCAGACAGGTCTCAGAGACTGTACCCTGCAAAACCTTCCGGCAGAGGCCTCATTTTGCACATGTAAGTACATCCAAGCTGAAGCTTCAGGACACAGGCATCGCATCGCCCTGTGCATGATCTGGGAGAGCTGAAACAACTTCATAGTTTGCTTCTGAGGCCACATCAAGGGCACTGTGGTACAAGGGAGCAGGCTTGTATTTGCTGGTCAGCAACATCTTCCCCTGCAACGCAGCTCTACCAGATGTAAACAACTCGGGCTTGTGCTCCTGTGGCATCAATGATTTCAAGAATCCCCCCCGGATGCCAGCAGCTGATGTCTGCAAGCACAAGCACGTACCAGCACGTGGCTGCACAAGATCTGCCAGAGCAGAGGTGACAGCAATGCGCTTGTAGCAATGACACTTGGGAAGACACGTGGTGCTGCTGCCTGAAACAAGCAACCATTTCCTCCATGTTTGCCATAAATAACAGCCGGTGCTTTTCCATGGTCCTTATCAGAGACTCCAGGCTAAGGGTCCCACACCGGACAGCCCCTGTTGTCTCCCATCACTGCCTTCAGTTCACCAACCACAAAAATACTCAGACAGAAACGTATGGGACTTACGAGTTCACACACAGTACCACAATGTTTTTCCACAGGTTCCTGGTTCCCACCACTTTGACAATGCAGACTTTCTTCGATCTCCTGGTGATCTCCTTTTCCAGCTCTGAAACAAACCAAACCAAAATTATTCTTTCAATGAGGAAAGAGAAGGAGTAACTCAGTTTGCAAACTACAGATATCCCCAGGGATGCTCGGGGGAGCAGGATATTACCACTGATTACACTAACACGAGCTACAAAGAACCTCAACAGTCCAGCCCAGGTCTTGCTCTTCTTCCAGGCCCCAGCAGCTGCCTCCTCAGGGCTGAAGGACTGCCCAAGAGTCGCCTCAGGTATCAGCCTTCTCCCAAATGAAAACCTTTATGTAAAAAGGAGGCAGTGTGGAATGGGGCTCCAGCAAGCGTAATGCAAAATGTGCTGAAGAACTTCAGGCTTCTGCTGACTTCCGAACCCTCAGGGGCAGCACCACTCTCAGGGAGGACCCCTGAGGGCTGTTACAAGACCTGGGTGTTTCTGCAACACACACCTGAAAGCTGTTGGGAACGACTGGAGCCCAAATCTGATCTGCGGGGGAATCTTCTGAGCATTTTTCTGAAACCTGGATTAAACAAAGTGGCTACAGCACCANCCCAAACATTTTAAATTATTTTGAAAGATGCCCTGAACAGAAGATATTTCCTCAAAGAAAACCCCCTGAGCATCATCATCAGTGATTTTTTTGCATTTCAGAACTAAAGCTGTATCGTGCCCTTGAAGTGCTGGGCTAACTGCAAGCTCGCTTGTCTTTGCACTCCTATAGTAACACACAAACCTCACAAACATCGCATCCAATACACTCCTTGGCACAGGATGAAATGAAGGACGCTGCTTAATTCCCAAATATCATCAGCTTAGAGACTGACAGTGAAATCCTCCCCACCAGCATCGCCAACTGAGCCCCTGTTCCCAAACTCTGGGAGCAGTGCAGTCACAGGGGCACAAAGCCAGCTGCAAGCAGAAGCTGCAGCCATAAAGGAGCATCACGAAAATGATGCACCCCAGGAGTGCAAACCAGGGCTGTGTTTTGGGATAAAGAGGTGTGCTGCTGCTTCCCAGGCTGCCCTGCTCAGCACCCTGCATTCGTTCCCTTTGTGCACGGGCAATCAGCCCGCTGTCCTCAGTCACCCACATTGGCCTGCCCTGGCCTCTGCTTCACTCACTGAACAGTGATCCCACCAGGAGATGCGAGAGAGAGAGAGAGAGGGGAGAGAGAGAAAGGAAAGAAAAAGAATCATAAAACCACTATAGAAAAAAATGGGATGAACTGACCCTAATTTACAAGCAAAACAAAAGATGCATTTGTCTGCTGTTACTGGAAGACAGTATCATAAAAATAATAACCCAAAGGAAGACTATTTAGATGCAAATAGCTGAGCTGTCGGCTGCTCACGGGTCACTCCTGGTCACCTGTCTGTTGTAACTACAGGGAATGTTTCTGAGAAAAGAAATGGAAGGTATTTCACTGTCCTTAATGACTGTACTTAGGCAGGATATCACCACACAAGTCTCCTTACTACCTGATAATATCCATTCTCCGTGGCATCTATGCAGCACGAAGCCCAGAAAATCGTAATAGCAGAGATGGAGCAAAAGAGGAAATTGGTCAAATTTAATATTTGCGCCGTGGGAGCGCCCAGCGGGCTCAGCAATGGATCAGGACTATCTTAAAAAAAAAAAAAAAAAAAAAAGAAAAAAAATGANAAAAAAAAAAAAAAGCAATAAAAAGGATGGTACTTAATCTCAAAGAGCAAGGTCAAAATGGTTGTTGTAGCGAGATCCTGGAAAGGATTAAATGGGAAGAAAATAATTCAGAATAACTAAAGCAGTCAGATAAGACAGTGTTGTGGAGTCTATAATTGGGCCCACGCCAAACCTTTTGCAGTGAAAAAGTCAAACAAAGCAGCAGAAAAAGCACAGGGTTGTGAAAAGCTTAGCAGAGGGTGGCTGTTTACTAACTCAGCTCAAGGGAAATGACAAAAATCACTGCCCAAACAATGCACGTTGCACAGACGTGCTGTGGTTGTCTCTCAGTCTGTGTCAGCATGACCAGACCTGGCCTTTCAAAGTAAAGCATCTCCTCTCTGTCAGCAGAAGACTGTCCCTGATGCCATATTCTTTGGGCTTCCTCAGTTTGGGTGTCTGTGTTTCTCAGAATCATTTTTCCTTTTTTCTCTGGAGAGGAAAATGTGGGTTTTATTGTCAATACGTGAGCCGTAACTTTGTTAAATGAAATTAAGAGAACACTTTACTTAGCTACACTCCTCTTAGGAGCCAAACACTGCCTTACCCTCCAGTCTTGCTTTGTTCACACATCAGCAGCTGCCACAATCCCTGTGCTGTGTATTTGCCATCACATACCCTTCTCATAGAATCATAGAATGCTTCAGGTTGGAAGGGACCTTAGAGATCATCTTGTTCCAACCCCCCTGCCATGGGCAAGGACACCTCCCACTAGACCAGGTTGCCCAAAGCCCCATCCAGTCTGGCTTTGAATACTTCCAGGGAGGGGGCATCAACGACTTCCCTGGGCAACCTGTGCCAGTGTCTCACCACCCTCACGGTGAACTCATGGGCACTTATCCTTCATGACTACACAATATTGTGACACAAGTGTCCCACATGAGATCCCAGACGTAGCTGCACTACAAGGATGTATATCTATATATATATCTATATATATATCTATATATATATCTATATATATATCTCCATACATACAGCCTCCAATATTACACCAAAGAATGGAAGTTTCTATTGACTTTTTACTGAGAGCCTTTGGGCTCTACCAGTGATCTTCCTTCCTCCCTGCTCTTTAATTTGTTAAAGCTCCAGGTGAACGGCTCTCCCCAAGTATCACACACCTTTCTGATGACTTTCTCCACCCTTGAGTGCTATGTACACCAGTCAGATGTCTGAACAACCAACCAAACAGAAAAACCCCAAAGCCACCCACCCCCAAATCAAACATTTACAAAAATCAGAACATGACTCAGATGGCAACAAACAAGGTGTGTGATGGTGACAGGCCACCAGGAGAGCAGCAACCCAGCCCTGGCAGCTCCTCGGCTATCTGAACTCCACAGGTCAATGACAAGATCTTAGAAATGAAGCCAATATCCACTAAAATCACATGGAAGCAAACTACTGCTCTGTCAGTCACAGGAATTACAGCAGAAAAATCTCCCCTCCCCCAGGCTTTTCTTTGGTTTTGCACTGAAGTCACCAGTCCAGAAGGAATTTGCATTAAACATTTCAGCTCTGACTGATTTACCAGAAGAGTGAGTGTGGAAAATAAAAAACATTTTTACCCACGTACTCAGAGGCTCATTATGAGCTTTCCCATACTCCAGAGGCCACACACACTGTGGCCCTTCCTATTCAAGGACTCGCTAGGAAAACTGTCAGCCAGCTGACTCTTCACGTCTCAGTGGAAACCAAAACCATTCACTGGGACATTCTGAAAGTCTCACAGGGAGGGGAACCCCATTAGCTTCCAGCTCCCAGCGCTGCTGGATTCCCGTGGGATCCTCCGCGTTTCAGGCGCACGGTTTTCAAAATCAGAAAGTGCCTCTCTCAAGCCTTCACTTGAAGTCACCCATCTCCGCATCGCTTGGCAAAGGCAAAACAGAAAAAGCTCAAATCGAGCCTCTGAAAAACGACGTCCAGGGCGACAAATGTAGTGTGGTGACGGACTGCTGCTGGATTTTCCTGGCTGCTACGCGCTACTGTCAGCAGCATTTTGGACACAAAAGAGCAATGGAAGCACAGCAGAGAGGCTCAGTCAGTCCCCAGAGCATGACAGCTCTGCAGCGGGAGGCAGGCAGGGCTGAAACGCAGCGCTGGAGCAACCTGCCCACAGCCACGCTGGTGCACTGGGCTGCTGGTACGTGCCAGGATTTCTGCCTCTGTGAATTCCCCATGCTCACTTTTGTCTGCAAGGACCAGCAGCCTGGCATGCTGTATTTTTGAAAAGCCCAATGCTGGAGGAATACTGAAGGCCATCAAGTCACATACAGAAATTGTGAGCTGGGTAAAGAGCTGACTGATGGGCAGACAGCAGTAAGGAGTAGAAAAATGGAAATGACAGCAGGATGGCAGGAGGTTACTGGTGAGGTGACTTATCTTATTCTAAAAAAAAAAAATTAATAACCACACTAGGGAGTTTGGCACAAGGCTTAGGAATGTGTCAATGATGATTGCTGGTGACAGTGAGGCGCAGAAATGGGACAACAGGGAGAAATGAATGAGCCTGAGATCATGTGCAGCAAAAGCAAGTTGGAAATGCAAAACACAACTCAGCAATTCAAGAGAAATGCTTCTGCTGGAAGCCAAGCTTTTAGCAAGTACTGTGGTGCACCTGGCTGGACACCACTTGGTCAGTAACCATACAGCACCCATCTGCTGTGTTCACGAAATGTTTCCAATTCAGACAATGAAATATGGGTGCTCTTTTACAGTTCTGGTCATCAATATTTGAGAACCCTTGGTAAGCCTATTTGTCAAAGCAGAGAAGATAGAGGAGAGCTCCAGCACAATGAAGGAACAGGGCTGCTATTTGCTGATACAGTATGGGAAAAGAGAAAAAGAGAATTAAAACAACGACAGTTGCAGAACAGGAGCAAATAAGAAAGGAAAAAAAGACAAAGAACCTGGTTACAGCTATGGTATATTTGAACTGAATGCTAAAATGTGCCCTAGCGTAGGAGCAATTTGGATTAGGGAATGGCTTTCCAACAAAAGCATGGGACAAAAATGCTAACAGCATTTAAGATGAATCTCAGTTCATCAGAGCCACCGCGCAACTCGTTGACTCCAACCACAAAGGACTGACTGCAGTAATTTGTTTCAATCCTACGTTTCTAATTACCTTCAAAAAAAGATGGGAAAAGCCAGACATAACGTTGCCATTGCAATCTGCAGTTGCTCATATGCATTACCTTAATTAGATGATCACACATTACTTTTCCCCCCCAGAATGCTCAGTACAGTCGGCAAATGGGCAGCTATAAACGATGTCTCTGCCTTCCTCATCCAACACGCGCCCCTCTGCCTTACTATTCAAACCTGACAGTGAATACAAAGCACAGGTTTCCTCAGAGACATTCCCGCAGCGCTGTCAGAATATTCACGTACTTCATAAATATCAATGAAACAACCTCCACTGCTTTCTTGTAAGATTATTCCTATTTTGCAACGCAGGGAGATGAAACGCAGAGGGAACTATGTCCAGAATGAGAAAAACCACACAGTGATTTTAGGAGTATAGCTCGAGGAATCTGAGCTCTGGGTTGCTCAGAATCTTCTGCATGCAACTTTCATTGCAGGTATTGATGTAAGTGCTCCTCCCTTCTGCAAATCAAGCTCCAGAATTACATGCTAGAGACACGTGCTGAAGAAGCTATGATTGGTGACAACGCTGGACACTGGAAGAGCCCGACTGCAGGGAATTTTCCATCATTGTGCAAGAACGTCCCTGGTGGACACAGGACACGAGTACAGCTCTTCAGGAGCTGTTCAGATTAATTCCCCCATGACTCTTGCCTCCTACAACCCTCTGCCTCATTCACTACACACCTTCCAAATTCTGCAACAAATGAGGAACAGACAACAGCTTCATTCCCACAGCATCGTCCATCCTATGCACTGATTCGTCCATCCTACGCCCTGCGGAAAGAACAGGTTGTAGTCACGTTATTGAAGGCTGTGTCATTGCGTCTTCGTGCCAGGAGGCCAAGCAGGGGTTGCCCAGGCAACCTGACTTTTTGCATTTCTGAGAGCCTGACTTGTCAACGTTTACGTTCCTCTAACCTTACCAACATTCAAAAAATCAAAGACTATCTCAAATGTCATTGAGTGGAGCTGTATGTGGGCCATAGTGTTTCAGATACCTACACACATTGCTGCTGTCTGCTTCTGGAGCTGTGCAGGGAGCCTCAGCAGACAGCAAGCAAGGTGGGCAGCACAGAGAGGTGAGGCACATATTTTAGAAGCGGGTTTCACAAGAAAATGCTGAGACTGCATCCTTGGGCTTTACAGCTTGTTCCAGACAGAGGAGGAAGCAAATGGTCACAGCACCTTTGGTCCCTGTGCTCTAGTTCTCCTCTTTCCTTCCACTACAGCCATGAATTCCTCCCATCCCTTGCTGCCTCTGCCCATGGAGGTCCCCTCCAACTATCTTTATGCTTTGCCCCCACGACTCCTTTCATTCTCCTCTCTATCACCAGTCCCTCTTATTGCTCTCTTCTGCTGCTTGGCTCCTGAGGATTCCTCTGCTCACCTCTCACATCCATGTCCTGTGCACGAGGGCACTGAGAACACCAGGGTTTGCTGCCAGCCCTGCATGCCCAGCTCCTGCTGAAAGTCACTTGAGCTTAAAGAGAAGTGAATCACCACTAGGTTGTTTTTTTGATTTTATTTTATAGCATATTTGGCTTTTCCCAGTGATACCAAAAGGCGCATCCCCAGTACAGTGCTCCCTTCTTCCCCTCACCCCCTCCAAGCCCTGCAGCTGCCAGGTCACTACTGTCCTCACAGGGACACAGCCAGTGCGTGCATGAGCCCCCTCTTCCACTTCTGTACATCCAGCCAGCAAAAGAGGACTTGCACCCATCAGTCTTACTCCTGTTGCTCACTGTTCTTCCTGCAAGGCATGTCTTGACAGAGCTGCACAAGCTCCACCAGTTGCCCCCGGTGGACAAGAGGGGACTGTCAGGAGAAACAGAGCCCCTTCTGAAAGCTGATCTGATATTCAAGAGGGCAACTGCAATCACTGCCCGCTGGCTGGCTTCCTTTGACACAGAAATCTCTTTTGTCTGCAAGACTGAAAGGCTGCCTTTATTCCCACTATTTGAACTGAATTTCTCACAATGTACCTGACTAGCCCGCGGGACTTCCATGGGGTATTTAAGTTTGGCATTAATAAACAGCCAAGAAATAGGATCTTACAAAGGAACATGTCCAGTAGGTTTGTACAGAGCAGCATCACATGGAGATACCCTGTGTTATCAGGCCAGGGAACTCGCTTTCCTCCTCTGGCTAATGCACCTGGCTCTTCACCCATCCCAGTCTTTGTATGTGAAACAGCAGTGCAGTTGTAGCTGTGACAGTCTAAGGGCACAATCAAAAGGTTTGTAGGGAGAGTTCATTTCTCCTGTTAGGAAAGAGACTGACTCCGATACAAGGCCTTTTCACCCTTCCCTCTGTTACTTACTTAATGAAAAAACAGCACGTCAGTACGTAGATCCAAGCCTTGTGATAAAGAAAAATAAAAATATGCAGCAAAACAAAATAGGAAACTAATTTATGTATAAAAATAAAAGTCATCACAGCATGCCGCTCAGAAGTGAGAAAGGTGAACAATCAATTTTCTTTTATTCTAAGAAAAATCCCCTGAAAACCACAGCTTTCCTAACTGCAAGCAACATGCATATGTGCACACAATAGTTGTTATCCCTCTACGCTTTTGTAAGTCTATCAGTATTATTTCTCTACACTGCAAAAATATTTTTGTGCCTCCTTCCACTGACTGGCTCTACCTTAGAAAGCAGCGTCTGCATTCTCTATGTCCAGAGGAACATCCTGGTTTGTGTTTTCATCTGGAGCTGAGCAAAAAAAAAACAAAAGTGTTTTTGCTATTCTGCCTGGTCAAGCAGTCATTTTTCTGTTAAGGAAGGTCTGTAACATCGCTCACCAAAGGAAAAGACAGGGAAAACATCACCAGGGTGGGCTTCCACAGAAACATCACGCCCGACAGGCATGATTTGCTGCCAGGGCTTCCCAAGTTGTGCATCCCCAGTGGCGCCAAGCAGAGCGACGGGCTGGGTGTGGGTGCGGCAGAGATCACCGTGCAGCAGGTGACGTGCCCTGGCCAACACGCCGACCCTGTGCCCCGTGGGAAGGCAAACCACTCACCCTGCCAAAACAACAAAAGCCAGCCAACGTACTACACACCTTAGGGCAGCTGGTGCTTTGGGACCCCCAATACCCCTGAACACTCTTCATTCCTACTTTGTGAGCAGTGCTTCCTTAGCATTTACCTCACTAAAAATGACTGTTCCAGAGCTGCGTTGAAACATATGCTCCTTCCTCGCTCCACAGGGGAACAGGGAAGAGATGGGGAAGTTTTCGAAGAAACTGGCAGTGAAAAACCTCCATTAAATATTATCAAAATATTTAATTTGCTCATGACTGAAGCTGTTTTTTTTTTTTTTTGATGTTTTGAAATATTTGTCAGAAAAACTTACCAAGCCCTTTTTATAAGTGACATTTCAATATGCAGTTGGATAGAAATAATATATATTTTTTGCAACAATGAATTTAAAATTCTGTTATAAAAGAGGGCAAAGTGTTGAGCAAACTGAAAAAATTCTGAGACTTCAGAGATGCTTTAATCAGGTCTAATTAGTATACCTACTCTCCTTGAGTGTTAGAGAAGAAAACACAACTGCACAAACCTCCAAATCTCCTCAGGATGGCAAACTGTTTGTACTCAAGATCAAAAGGTGTACCAATTGCCCCAGAATGAAGCCCCTGCCAGGGGGGCAACTTTCCTTTTGTTTTGCAATTCAAAACACACACTTCCCCTACACCCTTGAGGCAAGTTATTGAGAAGAAACCTTGGCAGGGTACTGAGAAGATGAGGGCAGAGCTAATTTACAGTGCTCTGAACTACAATCCACATCCTTTACCCGCTTTGTTTTCCTACCACCTCACTGGCTAAGCACTGCCCATCAGCTGTCGGTGCTGGATTCTGGACACAGAAGTTACCACAGCCCCAACGGGACTGCTATCAAGGCATTGTGTTCTTCTCTTCAAAGGCATCTCCCAGAAGAGCACTGGCAAACTGCTCTCACCCTACAGATTGACTCAAGCTGAGCAGATAAATTTTGTTTTCTTCATTTCCAACCAACGTGTGGAACCCAACACACCAATGCCATGGCACAAGCAGGCTGCAGAGGGCTGGTCTCCACTATGTGCAGCGTAACCAAAGGGACCAGTAAAAACTTTCCCCAAGCAATGGGAGCAGTGTAGTTCTTCAGAAGGGAAAATACACCTGTGAACCACGTGGACCAGAATTCAAAATTGCATTTTCTTCCTTCCCAGGAATACTTCACCCACTTGAATGCAAACTCTTTTTATTATAGGACTTATATCAGCCACCAGAATGAGTACATACAACTTTAGTAATGATCTGTTACACAGGATATACTAATTTGATTGATATAGGTGAGTAGAACTACATTGGGGTTTCTAGTCGGAAAGGACTGTACAGGAACATTTCATCATGTAAACACACTAACTCACTCAGTCACACAAGGCTATCATGACTTATGTTAACTGGCAACACAACGGACCTCTGCCATCACTCTAGAGCTGGCTTAGGAGAGCCTTAACGTGTGGGGTCACAGAGAAAGTTCAAAAAGACAAAGCCAGGAAGAAAAAAATAGGGAGAAAACCCCCACCTCACACCAAAAAACTAAATCCAGCATCAGCAAGGTGGCAGAACTGAGCACGTTCTGCATCACTGAAGAAGGTGTGCAAAAGGTAATGTGCTGACAGTGCTATGTCTAAATGTGTTTGCAGGCCGAGTCCACACCACTGAAGTGTATAATATCACTGTTTTCCACATGAAAGGGAGTCCCTCCTGGAACAGGAGAGCGCCTCTACCATGAAACTGCTGGAAAAAGTAATCGGTCACAAGTAATGGTCATAAAGCCATTTTGATACTTTGCATTCCTCCAGGAACAATATCATTAGAAATGGCTTAAATAAATCCCTCTAACACCAGGTTGCGTCTTTATCATTTTCCTTAAAGGAAATTCAGGTAATTATTTTTTCCCCTAAAAATATACTGCCTTTTGTCAGTAAATGCAAGGAGCTGACAAGCTGAGAAAGGCCAAATTTAGACTTGGTTGGGAATCTCCAAGTCTAACTGTGAGACGTTTCATTGCCTCTGAAGCACATTTTCTCCCAGATCCTTAATCTGCTCTGGGGAATATCTGCAGAAAGGAGACAGGGAAGGAGATCACAATGTCAAGGGCTGCTCCATACCCCTGAGCTTTTCAGAACTTTACCAGAAAAACGTCATTTACATCACAAAGCCATGCTGCCTGTGATGTAGATCCAGGAAACCCCAGACATGAGATTCACATGCAAACGAGATAATTAACACAGGTCTGCCAACTGCAATGGAAATCACAGCACTGGCCTTGCTATGAATACCAAGATGAAGCACAGATCCACACTGGACTTCTCTGCATGGACTGAGCTGAGCTACTCCAGAGACCCTCAACAGCGAGTACCAGAGAAGTGCAGGAAGCATCATTCCTAACAGGCGTGCAGTCGAGGTACCCCCGTAGCCCGAGGTCAGGGCAGGTAGAATATGAAACAGTGCAAAAACCACCCCAAAGCATTTCCACTCTTTTTTGGCTAGTAGGTAGTCTGATACAGACTGCAAGGGGCACTGCAAAATGGACATCTGTGGGCACTGCCAAGCCTGTAGGACCGGCTGCCCCCAGGACAGCACTGCTCAGATGTTAGAGGAGCAAGGTTTTAAAGAGAAACTGGGACGTGCCATGGGGCTGGTGTTTTAGAAGCTGTGGCTTGAGTGCTGCCACTTCTCCCAACCAACAACATAAGCGCTGCGTGACGGGCAAGATCCCAGCCAGAAGCTTCCTTGAAAGACAGCTTCCAGAGGCACACCGAGCTGGTGGCACACACTGCAGCCATGGTAAAACTATCTGAAAGATGTCCCTAAGAGCACAAGGCACTGCCAGATAAGATTGTAGTTACCAGGACCGTTCAACAGGCTGAGTAATTTTAAACACTCTGCTGGAGTTTAGAGCAGCTTTTCAAGAAAACCAAAATGAATGAGTAAGTAGGGTGGTTTTACAGGCAGTAAAGAGATTGTTTAATTCTGGACAGCAACTTCAGAGAAGAACAATTTCATCTGAAGGGACAGATGCATGGTTCCTGTCCTACTCACCGGGCACCACTCCCTTGATGTCGCTTTCCGTGTTCATCCTGTTCTTGCGAGTGAGCTGCAGGATAAGTTCCTTGGATGCCTCAAACTGCTGCGTAGCCATCAGCCACCGGAGGGACTCTGGGAAAATACTTCAAAGATGGAAAACACATTAGGGTCACTCCCAAGTTTCTGCCAGAGGAAGAAGCGATAGTGGTTAACTGCTCGTTTAAGTTTTTATGGGCAATATAACTATTTTCAAAGAGTGGAAAAACCATCTGTAGAGCAAATAAGAGAAAAAAAGGCTCAGAGTATGGGAATTGGTGATATTGACTTTTACACTGATTCACAAATGATACGGGAACCATCCTATCACCTTGAGATAGGACATATTAGGATTTTATAACACATTAGAGGAGTTCTGCCTATTAATACCACTGTGAAAGAACTGAGAGGAGGAGGAAGCACTGCGTGCAGGGAACGTTTGCTGCCAGGCAGGGAATAAATGAGCTGCGCAGTGACACAGGATAATTCAGGCCACAGAAGGAAAATATCTGACAGGAGCAATTTGAATGCTCTTGTAAAGATGGAAAGAGGAAAGAGAAAAATTACTTTCCAGGATTATAATGGAACAGAATTTTTAAATTTTTAAACATCTAAAAAATCTTCTTCCTCATAGGCAGAGTTTAAGGCATTCTTTTATACAGGTCAGTACAGTGTATGCTCCAACCAACATCCAGCTGCTGCTATAAAAGCTTCCCCTAGTAAAGACAATGCTATGCTGAGTTGCCTTAAAAGCATACACATAAATGCACACAGAGTTCTAAAATAAACAAGCTTACTTTTCATCTGTTTGTTTCCTTCAGGTGCTGATATTCACCTAAATATCCAGCTTAACTCTTACCTGTTTTTTCAGATGAGCTCATTTTATTTTCATACAAAACTAAAATAATTACATAGATCTTAAAAAAGAAAAAAAAAGCCCTACACTTGCATCAATACAGATACTTTCAGAATTGACTGAAAGCATTTTTTCTCTCTGGTTCAGGCCTGATTTTCACTCATCTTCCAGAAGACCTTTCTAAGATTAAATCTAACAACTACTTTTATCTTCAAATATACAATAAACCTCACATTTCCTTCACAAACACTGATCCTTGCTGCAGATACTGCCTCAGTTCTCGTACCTCAGAAGCAGTGGAGCACTCAGCTGCACTGTGAGGGTACTACCTTTTAAGGCTGATGTAATTTCCACCTCACCCTTAGCAAGAACTTCATCCTGGATAGAGACAGTATGGATCTGTGTGTATACACATATGTATTTATGCATACCACAGTATAACTGAACAGCTGCCCTAACCAGAGTCCATTTCAGCAAATGCAAAATCCCCAGGCATTGCAAACCCTGCTCCTTTGGCTGCTACTCCTGTCTGTCATACCGCACACCATCTAAGTAGGATCAGTTCATGTTCTCTGCCTGTCCTGGTCAGCCAAAACACCACAGAACTCTTGAAGATTTGGAAGCAAGTGTTAGCACTTGCTATTACTCTGTCCCCTTGTGAAGAGGTCCCTGATGAACTCTCAGCAGAAACATTGGAGGCCCTCACTCAGCCGTGTGGAGAACGAGCTACCTCCAGAAGACTGCTGGGGGTTACTGCAGCTCACCCCCTCTACCATGTTCATTAGAGGACTTCATGCAGGAGACAAAAAAGGCCAGTGTCTTGTCAAGGGATTTACAACTTTCTCCTGCGTGCTGCTTTTTGCCCTCAGCCCCAGTTGCCGCATGCCTACCCACGTGAGCTCAGGGATAGGCAAAGAAATTCCTGCCAAAGGGGTTACTGCAATGAATGGATGAAAACTTTACCCAATAACAGAAAAAATATATAATTTAAAAACTGTTACACATCGTAACAAGTTCTTACAGTTGCAACTTGTTAGGCATTACAGCTATCAGCTTGGTCCTGCACAGTGTCGTGGTCTTTTTCTCCTTTGTTTTTTCAGTCTATAGCAACTAAAAATTTTTAATCTAGCCAGCACTACTTTACAATTAATTATCTGCCCTGCTCTCTCTGTTATGGCTTTGTACAACCCTGCTCTCGCAAGCCTCCGTTGTGTTATGCCACCACTGTGTGTCACTCTTAAGACAGAAGCACGAAGTCAGATTTTTGGGAGGTTTATAAAGTTATGGTGCAGACAGAGCCCCCCGCTTCTCTCGGACAGGCAGCACCAGGCCTGGAGCCCCTCGCTGAAGCACAGCCCTCAGGGCTGGCTGGGAAGAGCAGAATAAGCCAGGGCGGCAGAAGTGACCCATGGGAGTGGTGCCAGGTGCCCAGAGTAGGCCGGCCGCCTGGCTGTCGGCCTGGCACGTGGTAATTTGGGCAAAACCTAGCAGGGAGGCTCAGGACTGGCCACCTCACGGACGTGTGGGGCCCAGGCGTGCTGCTCAAGAGCAGACGTGTGTTATTTTTAGCCTAGCTGGGCTAACTGAGGTCAAAGGAATCAACAGCGACCGCCCAGAACCACAGAGCAGGTTTAAGGAGAAAATTGAGCCGTGCAGCCACAAGTTGAAGCAGTTAGGTTGGGATACATCCTTTCAGGAGGCTTCTTTTTGTTTAAAGGGGAAGCAACAGCCAGAGAAATTAAAGAAGTACAACGTGCTGCTCAACGGAAGAGTCATCTCCCAAATTCTGACACATCAGCCTATAAATCCTATGGCTACTACAGGAAGCTATAACATTACTTACTTTTACTTCAAAGTCAAAACTTTGCACAAGGTGAGTAGAAGAACAAAGGGCATGGTTTATATGTATGGGGAAGCACCCTTACTTCCAGACACCTTCCAAGCCCAACATTAGGAGTTTGTGCTGACTCTGACCCAAGGGGGGAAGAAATACTTACACCCAGTAGAGCAGCATCAGCAGGAAGGGGCAGATGATGACGGCCTGGAGGACCTGCCAGTCCCTGCAGAGCGCGGCCAGCCCTGGCATGAGGAACTGCCCCGCCATTTCGATGAAGCTCGCCACCATGGTGATCATGAACCGGTGTGCCGGAGGGCAGAGCTCTATCCCTGAAACACAAAGCAAGCACGGTGCATCAGACCCCACAAGAATACCTCCTCAAGCTTCACGAAACTTCCAGGGACTTACCACAGAGACCTTTGGCCAGAGTTATGTACGATCCCTTGAATCTCTTACTTAGGCTTCAAATACCCCAGCAGCCATAGAGAAGCTCGTTAACAGCTGGCTGTGATGCTAACATTGCAACTTCCATGCACACACTGCATCTCCTGTAGACCTGCTGCACCCAATCACTCACCAGCTTTCCTTCAGCCTACGCCCAGTGAAGAATTTTACCAAAAATAGATAAATAAGGAAACTAGAAGGTAAAAGATGATCCACAGATTTCACGTGGCACCTTTTCACAGTTCTTGGAGACACCACGTGCCTTTCCCATCAGTCTGCTGGAGGCAGAGGAGCACAGCTCTGAGCAGGATCCAGCCTCCCCACTCCTATGGGATGCCACCTGCCCACAGCTGGATATGCTTCGACTCAGTCTGTTTCAAGCCGGACTTTGCTGAGTGGCTTGTTTCTGGGTTTGGTTTATGTTTTTACAATAGCTAATCTTGATCAGCTTTCAAACAAGACAGCCTTCTATCTTGTCTTGCCCTGTCCTCCATCCTTCCTTTTGCTGTAGGGCAAATTCCCACCAACACTGCTATCACTGGTCGCAGCAGCCACCTTGTGACAAGCGAGGCCAGCAGATTAAAAGCTTCCTTAAATCCTGAGTTCTGGCTACCTTTATTCAGTCTTCAGAAAATAAGATGAATTTATCAGAAAGGCAGCTTTTTTTTTCCTAAATACTCCGAAGAAATAGCACTAAAATCGGACTGCCTTGTTCAACTATATTCAAACATAAATAATGTTTTCTCCAGCAGGAATACAACAGAACCCCCTATTTCATATTTCCCACTTGCCTCCGTTCGCTTCTACAGATTCACAGCCCAGCACAATAAACCTGCCACAAACGTTGTGCAGTACTTATCAGCACGCTGATACAGAAACACGGGCTCGTAAACACTCATGATGTGTTGCTGTCAGCACTGGTGTTTTCCCTTGGGATGCTTCCTACAGTTGTTTTAAACGATGGCTTAATGGTTGTTAAAACTGTAACTGAAAAGCTGTGAGACAACAGGAAGAGAAGACAGCCATTCATTCACTCACTCCCTCATCTGTAGCTTGTTCAGCACCTCTCACTGCAACACAGACCCGAACTAGCTGACCAGGAACCAGCCGCCTGCAGATCAAATATAGGACCAGACACCACACGCTGTTCATTGCCTTTTCTTTCGGCCACCAATGGATTTTTGCCAACACAAAAGGAAAATGCGTTTGTTGTGAGGCAGCCCAAATTTTCATTAGCTTAACCACAAGCACAGCAGCTTTGGAAAATGAAGAAGGGAAAAAACCCTCTAAGACTCTCACTTGCTATGAAAGGCTTTTACATTTTAATTAGGGAACAAGATTAAAACACAGAGCTTCTTATGACATTAATATGGCTTCAGTCTTTCTAATGAAGTATCCCAAGCCCAGGCGATTTTAAAGTCCTATGTAAAGAGGTCACTTCCGCTTTATTCTTCTAATCTTCCAAGTACGAAGTGCTTCTGTTTGTTTTCCTAAGCCTTCCAGTCCCAGTTACTGCTGCTCCCGTACGCCTTCCCTAAGCACAAGGACGAGTTTTGTTGCTATAGAAACAGGAAGTCTGCATTGGATAGGTAAGACTTTGGCACTTCAATTGCAATTGGCACTGCTGAGGTTAGGGCGAGATAAAAAAAATTAACTGAGACAAAAACAATTTTTTTTTTTTTTAATAAAGGCATCAAAATAATAAAGGTGCGTGGTTTGGAGCAGCCGGTGCATAATACACAGAACTCCATATGCAGCAGTCATTCATTGTATAGAAAGGAAATCACTTCAGAGGCAGTTTGGCATCTCCTTTCTTTTCCAGATAATCACGGGAAATTGTTGCCCTTTCCTCTGGAAGAGTTGGAGAGGGGAAAAAATGTCCTTGCTGTAGCAGGGTGAGCGTGACTTTCAAGTGACATTAGCAAGCGCTCCGTTTGTATGAAATATCACATCTCTGTTGAAATGTTCTACATATCAGGACAGCCTACTGACTTTCCAAAACCTCTGCCTTCAATCTGATATGATAAAATATTCAGTGCTGCTGTTTTTAGCAAGCATTTAGCAGTCGGGCTTTTTCCAGCCCTGTCAGCAAAGCCACTGCAGCACCTCTGCTCAGGACCTGCACCCTGCCGATGCTCTAACCAGTGCTGCGATGTTCCCAGTTCACAAGAGACATTCCCAACTCATGTGGAATCACTGTGGGATTGAGCTCAGCTCTGTGGCAAAGCTAGTGAGAAAATTCCAATTGTCCCCTTAAGCAAAATGGTTTTCACCCCAAATACTTGGCTGAGCCAAGCAAACCCTTGACATACACACGTACCATGGAAATGGCCACCAACATCACAAACTCCTGGATACATTCATTTGCTGTAGTTGGAAAAATATGCGTGGGCAAGGAGACAGACATAGAAAAGGTTTTGCTCAGTTGTCCTGCACTTCTGTTCACAAAGAAATGATCAAACAGAAATGCTCAACTCAATGAACACCAGCCTTACAGTCTGCAAACCCGTTGCAGGGAGAGACGATGGGAACCGTGCCCCTCTGACAACGGCAGCAAGCATTTTTGGTGGCTGCCTGCTGCACTCAATGTAACCCCATGGCTAACATGCGGGATGTGAAGACGTGTCCTGGCACTGAGGGAACAGCACCAGGGCCAGACACCTTGCTACAGCCAGCCTCATGCAGCAATCTGCAAGACAAGTGTTAAGACCAGGGATGAACAAAATCAGAGTGAAAGTGTGTGTGCGAGAGCAAGCAAATGAGCAGGCACCAGAAGTGGGCAGAGCATGGGACTGGCACATGCCCACGCTGCCAATCGCATCCCTTCCGTGACTTCATCCAAGCAACCAACAGAGGAGGGACAAACCTAAAGGTATCAAGAAGATGGAAGAAAATGACTGCAGACATAAATTATCAAGACCAAGAGGAAAAAAGAAGAGAGAAATGAAATTCATTATGTTTGTCTGAGAAGTATGAGGGATGAGAGAAAACAAAGAAGCAAAAAATTGTAAACATCATCAACTCCCAAAGGGTATGAAAAACTCAATTTGGTTTGTTGCTGCCTGCCAAGAACAGCAGGGATGCGATGAGGGCTCAGCAGCCCTCATGTCCTCTGTGTCACACAGACACAGACGTACTGGTGATTACAAAAGCAGGGATGCAAAACTGTGTATGAAGGAAGCCCATGAGAGAACAAGTGTGATTGTGCAAAACCAACCCACTTAGAGACTTTGGGGAAAAAAAGTCACTCTGTCCTTCTGTAAAGGTCTCTCACTGAATTATTTAGAAATCTCATGGGAAATCTTTTCAAATATTAACCAAGGGAATAAGAACCATAGCAGCAACTCTGGCTGCTCCCAATGACAAAGGCCAAGCTCAAGAAAAGGACATTCAAGTCAACATTTTCTGGTATGCTAACTACGAGGACAGATTTCAGAGCACTCAGAGCTCTTCTGCTACATCACTCACTGGCCTTTTTTTCCAACAATCCAACATTGAAGCAATGGTTCTCTTCAGCCCCTAACACAGCAACACACACTCCTAGGATGTTTTAAGCCTTCTAGATAATAGAACCATAGATGGCATTGGAAGGGATCTTTTAAGACCATCCAGTTCCAACCTCCTGCCAAAGGCAGGGCTGCCCCCCACCAGATCAGGCTGTCTGGGACCCATTCAACCTGGCCTTGAGCACCTCCGGGGATTGGGCACCCCCAGCTTGTCCGGGCAGCCTGTGCCAGTGCCTCACCGCCTTCTGAGCAAAGAATTTCCTCCTAACATCCAACCTAACTTTCCCCTTTTAGTTTAAAACCATGTCCCCTTCTCCTCTCCAGGCTGAACAACTCCAACTCCCCCAGCCTGTCTTCATAGGAGAGGTGCTCCAGCCCTCTGATCATCCTCATGGCCCTCCTCTGGACCTGACTTTTGTTAAAAAGGAGTGAAAATCTGACGCGGATTCACTGCACAGACCAAATTAAGTGCTGGGAGGCCCTTCTCCAAATGCATTTGTGGTTTTACCAAGGATAAGTTGCATATAAACATCAGCGAATTAATTCACTACAACTGTACGACTCTTGGATGAGTGCTGTTTATGCCATTTAATCTGGAAACCAGCGTGGCTGGAAGAGCTTCTGGAGTGGAGCAGAAAATGTTTCTGGCGTGATGCTGTTGGCAGATGAGGTACGGCACATCTCAGGCCTGCATTTGTCTTCAGACTAAGTGCTGACAGCCATTAGTCCTTAAAACTTTCACTTTTTTAGAACAGTTTTTGGAAACCTAGAGATGGCTCGCTAAAGGTGATGGGGCACAGCTCCAAACCTGCTTAGCCCACCTCCTCCAGACCCCACTGGGTGGGCTGCCATTGCTGTGAAGGGACTAAGGGCCACGTTTCATCCTTTCTCTTACCCCTGTGTGCTGGTAACAGACCTCTTGCTTCGGATTTCAGAAGCATCCTCCTCTGTCCTCAAAGGCTGACATTTATTCTCATAGGATATTTGCACAAGGATGAATAACAAAGACTTTTATTTAAAAAAGAAAAAAAGAAAAAGTAGTAAGTCATTTGAAAATAATATATCAAAAGGGAAAAGAGGTTAAATCACACCACCTGAGCAGCTCTCTAGCATTCAGTCACCTGTCTCCAGTCCCAAAACACAAAGCAATTCTCAACGCGGTCCAAGCACTAGCTACATTAGAAACCACAAGCTAACTGCTTTCTGTGCCTTTGCAGCTTTCTATCCCCTCCCTGTTTCAGCCTATGAGCTGCCAAGACTGTAATTACATAGGATTATCCCCTGGAGAAAATGGCCAGGCACCTGCCGTCTGAGCAACAGCATTCCCACTGAAAAAAATCCCTGAGGAGATGGTCTGACTCTAGATTCATTTTCACAGTTTCACATTATATTTAAAAA
>WBMW01004838.1:1575134-1627510 GCA_013396635.1 Penelope pileata | reverse complement strand
AAAAAAAAAAAAAGGCTACAAAATAAATCAGTTTTTGGCAGTTTCCACCACATTATTATATACACAATAGTCTTAGTTTCCTCCCTCCAAGGGCTCTCAAGATGCAACTGTTACCTGAAAAGGTCGGAAAACCAGCACAGTTGCAACAAAGCCCTTGCTATCAGCTGAGCAGAGGAAAGCTCCGGCAACACAGCATGAGGTGGAAAATGCAGGACACCAGAAACCATGAGCGATAACAGCATCCTCAACCTCCCTGTGCTGCACCTTTTGGCCTGGCTCCAGCACCTCACCAGGGCGATCCTTGGGACTGCTGGGAGGTGACCCCATCCCACTGCTCTATGCCTCCTGATTCCCACCAAGCTCTCTAGAACCCCAGGGGCCTCCTCTTCCTCACAACTCTCCTCTCCCTGGGATTTGCCCCCAGCTGTGAGCAGATTGCCCTGCTGGGTCTTCCTAGAGGAACATGGCCCCCATGCCAGCCCATGGCTGGACGACCAGACACAATTGCAGCAGGAACTATTAATAACTCCCCAACAACCCTCTAAGTTTGCAGCCTGCTTCCAGGGGAAAAATAAAGACATGAATAAAATCCAGCAAACACCCGCTTAAATACCCAAATTTCCAGGTGGTTACGAGACTCAAACTTGGAAGTGCTGCAAGCCTTACGCGGGGGCTAAATCATCTCCTTGCCTCCATCAGCACGCTCCTAATTCAGCGCAGGATGAACCTGCATCCTCTCCTGGCTCAGTTTAGGCACAGTGCTTTTTCTTGATCATTTTGGCTGTCACCAGAAGCAGCTAAGGAAGCGCCGTGTGTAAGTACAGTTTATTAAGGAATAGCAAACAAAGCAGCGTGTGAAGGAAAGGTTATCACACACACCGCAAATCAGCCAATTCACGTAAACAAACGACAGAGACGGAGTGAAAGAAAAGGAAAAACCTAATTTCCTCTCTGGAGAGATTCAATCCGTTGTCAAGCAAAGAGAGCTGTAATAGACTCAACTTCCAGTGGCAAATAAGAAAAATGGGATTATTTTCCCCCAGCAGCACAGAAGGAAAAAAGTTATTCTAAAATACATCTATGAAATGACATCGATGCTCCTTCAAAAGCACTTTCCTGCGCATCTCAGGGTCGCTTTCTTTTAAACACACGCTAGCCCACCACGTACATCTAATTAATGCTTTCTGTGCATCCAACCAGTCACAGGCACTGACATAACCTGAGTGACACAGCTGTGAGGCTGCTCTGTGATGGGCAGCCCAGCGACATCTCAGTGGGCACACGGTGGCACCCACCACGTCCAGTCAGGACAGGCACCTGGTGCTGCCAGGCTGAGCTATGACATCAATACCTCCTCTGAATGGGGGTCTCTGTCACCAGAACCACACCACAGGTTCTTTTTCTGTACAAGCACCAGCACAGTGCTACAACTGCCCCTAGGCGAAACACCCTCAAGACTCAATACCCAGTCCCTGCTAGCATGAGCACTGCAACATGCAGAGAAATACAGCATGAATACAGACGGAAACACCTCTTGTCCAAAACCCAGCCAAAACACAAGGCACAAAATTCCCCGACTCCTTCCCATAAGAGGAATGAGCCAGCCCAATACCTCCCTATCCTTACCCCAGACTCTCCAAATCCATGTCAATGTTTGTTTGTATTTTTGCATCAAATTAAGATTGCCTAGAAATATGTCACATTCTTCCTTGTTCCAACAAGGTGGCTTGCTCTAGAGAAAGCATGCAGCTGATCACAGGAGTATTTTGCAAACCTAACACCTCTGCTGTTCGCAACAGCTGGCTCCTCTTTCTCCTGGCAGGCTCTAAATCACAACTGGCATCTTTCTGATGGGAATGAGCGAGAGCAGTGAAACAAAAAACATCATGCAAGAAGCATCAGAAGATCTCATTTTCTTTTTTGCTTCAGATGAGAGGATTCTGCATCTGTATTTGTTGGAGAAATTCAACAATATTGTAGCCATTTAAAATAAGAGAAGAAAATCAGTAGCTGCCAATGTGCATGGCAATCCCTTCATTAACCAAGTGGCAAATAATTTTCCAGCAGCAGCTATTTCAGAATCTCAGTTGACAACCTTCAGACAGATGACAGTCCCCAAAAAAGCGAGCACAAAAAAAACCCCAAACAAACAGCCTAACATCTTGTTTGGGGTTTATTAAATGTTTCTCACTGAGACAGCAGGGCAGCACGGGGCAATCCCCAGCGCCCTGCCTGGCTGCAGGACGCATCTCCCCTCTGCCCAAGCACTGATCCTGTTGGTGGTGGAAGCAAGCACCTTGCTTCTTTAGCTTGTATAAATTTAGTAACATCCAAACATTTTTACACACAGGGTCTAAGCAAGCATTTGGGTGACTGGTTGTTAAACTTTCATATGCTGTTTCAAACACACATATACTTGTGTATGAATACACACACCTATATATGTACATATAACTCTTGGGCAGGCTGGCCATTCAGCCAAAAACATTTTGTAAGCATGCTTGTGAGAGGCTGTCCCACACTGGGCCCCCAGGGAATCCTTGTTTTTAAAGATTTACACCAGGCACTCCAGATGGATGTCCTGTAAACACTGTGAAAGAGGAACTCAGAGATTGGGAGGCAGTAAGCCACCGCGTTTGGTGCATTCACCAAGGTGCCCATCTGCTGGAGGAGGAGGTGCTGTTCGAGCCAGCAGGTGATTCTTGCATTAACAGCACTCTGCCTGAGATTCAGCGTGAAAACTGACACAGATCTGGGGAAGGCAAAGACAGGACAGAGAATGAAAATGCCCAGAGAGCAACCAAGGAACCAGAATTCCTCAAAGTGACTGACAAGAGGATGAGGAACAATAAAAGAGCTACTGGCATTACAATGCCTCCAGAATCTCCTGTGCCCATGTAAACTGCTCTGCTAGGTATGCCCACACAGCACCAAAACAGCCCATCCAAAAACATCTGCTTGGATATGAAGTTTTCCCAGGGAGGAATGATGGAAAAATGTATGAGTTCGTTCAGCATCGTATGTTAAATCCAAGCAGACTAGTGCTAGAAGGGTAACATACCAATATAACCTGATGAAACCACGGTAAAAGCTAAATTTTTTTGCTGAACAGAGGGCAAAACCTCGCTGCTTCCCATTCATTTGCAATAACTTTCAAAATGAGAAAGCTCACATTTCCTCATTCATGTCTTTCACGGAGACTGACAGAGATGTCCCTGTGCAGGAGCGACCTGCCTGCAGAGGACGCTGGCCCTCAGCAGTGAAAGAGCTCTTTCACTAAACTCTGCCGCTCAGAAGAGTTTAAAAGCTGGCAACACTTGCTGATTTGTTCCAAATGAAACCAGAACAAATTGCTGAGCTAATTAATAACACAACATTTAAAAGAATCTAAGCTCCTTGGAAAGAACCCAGCCGCACTTCACAGAAGTGGATTTCATTCGCTCGGATGACAATGTTAGTAAACTTTGTACACATCACAACTGCAGCAAAAATTGTGAAGATAGACACATGCACCCCGCTACCCTTTGGAGACCAATATTTCACCCTTTCTTACCAATTCCCAAGTATTTCTTAACGTGACTTACGTGTTTCACACGGTGGTACGATCAAGTGATGTTTCACTGCCTGTGATGGTGCAAAGTCAGAGGCAAGGTAAGAGCTGTGGGCAGAGGAATGCTGCCCAGGAGACGTGCTGCCAGAGCCTGGCACAGACCTCACCCGGCCTGAGCGTGACTACGCAGCGCTAAGGTCACAGGATTTGGGAAAGATTGTACCTCTAGTAAGTTCTGCTACTTGACATGTGCTTGCTTTGAAGGCAAATGCAAACGGCAAGCAGTATCTCCATTATAACCAGCGAGGCACAGAACGTGGTGCTAGAAGTCCCCTGCTCAGGCACCAGTTTCAAGTATGTCAGGAAAACCTCCCACATTTCCCACCCTTTTGTAGCAAGAGAGAAGGTGAGGAGGGGGGATATGGAGAAAGAAAGGAGATGGGAAGGTGTGGGGGGAAAAGCCCCAATCTATAGATCTTTTGTCCCCAGCTCATCATATTAGGTTTCCTTCCCACATTGAGCCATGAACAAATCACTCTGCTGCACAACGCAAGAGGAATTGTTAAGTCATAGTTTCCAAATTTTCCTTTGGATCTTCTTGCCAGCAATGAGATAGGAAAGAAAAGGCTGAACTGGGAAAGTACAAGAGCTGAGCTCAGTTTTCAGCTCAGACAGATTTGCTCTGCAACCATACCCAGCCACTTAGAGCAGCATGGCAATCCAGACAGGTAATTCCATCCATGAGACAAATGCTGAGCGATGGGAGAAAAAAAGGCTCCTTTTCAGATGGCCCTGCCACTCCTCATCTACAGGGGATCCTCGATGGCCCCAGGCAGTGGTGGAACACCAGCATCTCCCCAGAGGCAGCCCTGTACTCACTGGCAAAAGGACTGCAATGGAACTTTTAAGCTGCGTAGTCTAATTAGAAAACCACCTTGTATTTAACAGCCTGATTTTACCAAGATACTCACTAATGAGCTGTATCTAAAAGGCATTCTGGTTTGTATGCCAGCAAAGAAAAATCTAAACCCACAAGATCTGTTCTTACTTTAAAAAAAAAATGTGTAGACAATATTTGAAAACTTAAAATTAATGTCCACTTCCATTTATGTATGTTTACAGAAGCAGAGAAAATGTGAACTGTTCCTCTGTCTTGCTGAGTGATGTTTCTAATCAAAATTTGAAGAAAAAACTCTAAAAACATTTAGAAATGCTGTAAACCCTTCAGCTATGACAGACATGTGCAGAGCACTGCCAAAGAACAGTCGTATTTATTATACTGAACTCTGATGCTTGCACAATGAAGGATAAAGCTCAGAGGGCTTTATAATTGGGATGCATCTCAAATTCTGAGCCAAGGGCAAAAATAAGCAAGTAAACAAGGAAAAGTAACACGAGAGTCACAGAAATGAATAAAGAGCAGAGCTGTTGAGAACCACAGCTCAAAAACAATAAAATACAACTCTAAGTTACAAAACAAAAAGCTTCCATAGGCACACTATGCTATTTATGAACTACAGGAAGAAAAGCAGTTCTATTACTCTCCTTTTCGCTATTCAGAGTGCAGTCTCAGAAGGAAGAGCTTTTTGCCAGCTTGAGGTCTGACTGAGGGATGAGAGGAACTTCTTAACCATGAAATCTGAGGATCAGAGCAGGTGGTGGTCAGATTCAAGGGCTTACGCTGCGTGGGTTGAAGACTACCACAACCTCACCTTGTCTTGATACCTTTGAGTTCGCTGGTCAGCATGAGCAAAAGAAGCCATGTCCAAAGGCACAAGGCCAAGTCCCACCTGGAGAGTAGGGAAAGGGGTGACCACAGCTCTGCTGAGCTCTGCTTCCCAGCAGGGATCACCTGAGACAGCCCCCACATAAGGCTGTAGGGAAAGGTTAAAACAAGCAGAAGTCTCTTTACACTTCCTGCTCATTGGCATGATGCTTGCAGACATCCTGGAGCACTGCTGGCCTCCCTGCCAGGCATCAGCTTTTCACAAAGCAATTTTAAGCTCAAGTTTCTAAGAACAGGAGCTTCTATTATTGTCACTGTTTCCTTATTTTAAGAGATTTTCCTATATAGTTAAGCCATGATAAAACACTAGTTCTACAAAATCATGCAATAAGCAACACTTCAGCTAAACTGCTTCTTCAGTCACTTCCTCACATTTATAATTTCACCAGATGTTCCATATGGAAGAAGGAATGCCATCTCTACCGAGAGCAAAAATAGATGAAAGCAAACATAAAAACCCTTTTCCAAATAAAACCACTTCATTTTCAACCTTCTTCCAAAGGAGAGGAAATGCCTGGTGTTCACCAGTGCTGGATGACAAAACACCCTGGGTCCCTGGTGAGCGAGGTGCCAGACATCTGCTCTGCAGCACACGGCCTGACAGAGCCTGAAAGGGAATGGGCTTTCAGAGGGTTACTGGGTGTTGCACTGTCCCACAGCACTGCAATAACCCTAAGCAACAAAAAATCCCAACCCCTATAATCCCATTTCAGTGGAAAAACTTCCACTCAGGGTGTGCCCTGCATTCACCTAGCATACACAAAATCGCTGGCATCGTGACTCCTCTATGCATCCACGTGCCAGTAAAATACACCATTAATTTCTCGAGCCTGCAAAAATATAGTATTTGTCATAATGAGTTTTCATTTTGCTTGTGATATCTGCATCTGTGTGCAACCATGCCTGAACAGGTCAGAATTTGCCAGTGAAAGGAACATGGGACTCCACAGGACTCATTTTAATGTAGAAAAAGAAGTCCATCAGTCTGGGTATATAGGTAATGTCTGCAAGAGAAGAACCTGCACCACAGGCACCTTGAAATTTCTTCTGCTTTCATTTGAGCTGATGGCCCTATTGCCCGCAACACATTTTTTAGTTTGTTTTTATTTGTATAAATAACCATAGGACTTGTATCTCCTAGATTAAATATCCAGCTAAATCAGAAACATGAGCAGTGGCTGAGGGTCTGCCAGCTCTGAGAGCAATGAGCTCTTCCTGCACTGAGCGGGGCTGAATGCTCAGCTCTGCAGCTGCCCTGGCACAGCTCTGCTTATCTGCTCCCACCAGCGCAGCCTGCAGGGCTCAACCCTGTCTGGGGAAGCTGAGCTAGAGGCAAGCAATAGCATCTACACCTCGGGAGATCAGCTGCATATTCCAGCATTCATCGCCTGATAGCACACAGCCAGTAACTACACAAACAACCTGCAACAGTTTCCCTATCACAGATGGGTTACTGTCACTGCCAAATGCAGACAACACACCCCTGTGTGCCTCTGCCTGCATGGAGTTAAACTGCAGGTACAGCCTTCACCTTGAGCTGGATTTTCCTGCAACCCGTCCAGAAACTGTGGCTCAGATCACTTTGCATCCGGCACTGCAGACCTATAAATAACACGGCCACAACACAGCCAGGCACTCATGTGCATCAGATTAAAATAAGCCCATCTATGAGGGAGGCCACCTTTGAAATGGAAACAAATAGATCCAGGGAAGTTGAGGATTTACTCGGCTGAGAATTGCTGAGCTGGCTACTGCCGGAGTGCCACTGTCACCGCGACACTGCTGTCACCAGTGACCCTTCTGCACGGCCCCAAAAATCAAAGCAAAAGCAACTGCACTGCGATGAGAGCTTTTCTTTGGGTGGGTGAGAATTGAGGGAGGGAGTGAGAACCACACCGGAAAAACTAGAATAAAACAATTACCCAGCTACAAGCCTAACCACATTACTATATTTATTACTATAACTACGACCGACAAAAAGCAATACGCAAGCTCCTAAAAGGAGAAGACAAACACAGGTAGCACAGAAATTAAACAAGGCAAACTGTTTATTAAAGGAAAAAAAGTGCCTGCAGCACAGATACCAAGATAGGGATGTAATTGGTTCCCAGCACCACAAAGCTCATCAAAAGCAGCGCAGCTTGGCAGCGAGCACCAACACAAACCTACCGCTCTCCTCCACCTCTCTCCCGTGCTCGGGGCTGCTTCCCTGCAGGCAGAGCAGCATCCCTCGTGCCCGTACTCGTGGCTGGCTCAGCCCTATGGGCACAGCATGGCCAGCCAGGTGAGAAATGGGGCGAGTGCTGTCGCTTGTGCCCTTCCTCCTCCTGCAGGGAACTCGATTTACAGCCAATTTCTGAACTCCAGATATGAGAAATTGGAAATGCTGATACAGACACGGCCACGGGGCTTTTGGCAGCGCAGCCTGGTTTTAATATTGACCCGGCTGGCTGATGGAGAAGCATCTGCAAACAGTGGTGGAGATTAAGATCTGAAGCGTGGTAGCAACTTCATTTTGAAATCCTCCTTCAGAACAGGGAAACTCCCCAGGCAGTCCACCACACAAAGGAGAGCAAGCAGCAAAAAATATCCAAGTTCTGTGCAATGAAGGAAAAGCGTGGGTGTGCAAGGTTTGCACTGATTTATTATTGGCTCCTCAGTTGCTACAGACAAAACCAACTGTAAGAGCAACAGCTGTAAACTATTTTCCATTTCAGCAATCTTTGCACACTCTTCCTAAAAGATACAAAGATTCAAAGCTGATTTTTCCATGGTGCCAAATGCCTGCACAAGCCTAAAAAAGAGGGAACAGATGTTGAGGAAGGGAAAAAGGGGGAAAAAAAGAGGGGAGGAAAAAAAAAGAGGGGAGGAAAAAAAAAGAGGGGAGGAAAAAAAAAGAGGGGAGAAATAAAA
The DNA here is from genome assembly GCA_013396635.1 of Penelope pileata. Classification (NCBI taxonomy): domain Eukaryota; kingdom Metazoa; phylum Chordata; class Aves; order Galliformes; family Cracidae; genus Penelope; species Penelope pileata. The sequence continues at coordinate 1,619,261 of WBMW01004838.1, read as the reverse complement.
AGAGGGGAGGAAAAAAAAGAGGGGAGGAAAAAAAAGAGGGGAGGAAAAAAAAGAGGGGAGGAAAAAAAAAGAGGGGAGGAAAAAAAAAGAGGGGAGGAAAAAAAAAGAGGGGAGAAAAAAAAAGAGGGGAGGAAAAGGAAAAGATAAAACGTATTTGGTATCCTCTCCCTCACCTAAACATGGATAATGTAATGTTGTCAATGTATTCAAACACAGGTCCCAAATGCATCAACCCTAAACTCAACTGTTTAGAAAAAGAGATTAATATTATTTAGTGTTGCACAGAAAATGAACAGAAACGTTTGGAATTGGTACTACTAAGAACATCTGCATGCTTGAATACCGTACACCTACACTGAACTATTTATAGCAACATTTAAAGCTCTAGGTCTACCTATTAATTTTCATACATCATATCAGATTCAATTGCCTATTAAAACAATTTTCCCTTTTCCTCGGTAGTCAATTATTCATAAACCTCCTAGAAACACTCGTAGAAGGCACAATTTATTTCAGGAAAGATCGGAAAATTGTCATTATGAAGAAATCTGCATTTATTATTTCTTTAAGACATTAGCAAAACAGTGGATAACGGGACACAACTGGCCAACATCTGAATAAACATCAGGAAAATCATTCTGGACATCCTTGACGAGGACGATTGGTACCAAGTTGAAAGCACATGACCACAGCAGCAGCAAACCAACATTTGCAGTTAACGAATTTATTTCAAGCAGAAATTTTTATGTTAAAAATATGCCTGCAGCCCATGAAACAAGTTCTCCTAGAGCTGATGCTTCAGTTGTGTTTCCGCTTTGTGACTGACCACGCAGCTTCCACCTAAAATACACTGAACTCTGAAGCAGCCAAGTAGACGTTTGTACCACCAAAAAAATTGTCATGTACAACAGAAAGGTCTTAATTAAAGAGTATAATGTATAGAGTATAATGTATAGAGAATTCAAAGAATGTGTTTCACTTGATTATATCTTGTACGAACAGGTATTGCACAGCAAAGAGAAAAAGGCTGCTCTGTTCCAGCCTCTTACTTCCCTGGTATTAAAGACCTGAGTGACTGTGGGCTGCAGCACGTGCAGTCAATGTTTATCCCATCCACACTACACAGCTCTTATCACCAAAGCATCCTAACACAAAACGTGCTGCCTCTCAAAATACGCAGGAGTTGCTCCACACCTTCTCACAGGCTGCCGGTTCCTGGCATAGGGTGGAATGGTTTTGCAGAAATCCACAGCAATACTTTGCTCCAGCTGAAGAAAGCAGCAAAACTAATCCTTGCTCTGAAATGAGATGGGGAATTTGCCTACGAATGGGATCTGCAATGGTCTTTCACCAGAAGGTGATCTGGGTTTCTGTGTCTTGGCAGAACATCGTTGGGTTGGGTGAAAGAGTACTTCATCTCCTGACCTTTGTCACCAGGAGGGCAACTACACTGCCCCATGGATTTTGGAAATTTGTAATGCTTCAGAATAAAGGGAAATTACATTTGCTTCAGGAACCAATGAGTATCATTACAGAGTTACCATGCACTGCTGTCACTCCCCAGAAAGCTTGCTAGTTACAAATATCATGAAAAGATTTATAAGCTGGACACCACATGAACTGAAGCAAGCTTTCTGAAGTTTGGATGGTTAAAAATTGTTAGCAACAAGGAATATATTTGAGACACAATTTCATTCTGAACTTGACAGAACCAAAACATTGTGTTGATTAAAAACAAGGCTGACAACAGCTAGCTGCAAAATTCTCTGGAGCACGGTCAACACTTTGCTCTCACCAGTGCTCTTTGCTGCTGGCAAACCAAGACTAGCTGATCCCCTTTTCTGGAAAATGGAGTTCATTCCTTCCACTTAAGTGAACCTCCCCTCATTCAATTTTCTTCTGGTAGGGAAAACAGAGAAGTAGTTTGGCATTAAGAGTTTTTTTAAAAAAATAATTAAATAAACAAAATACAAGTGATACACCAGGTACACTAGGCAGTGAAATAAGACCAGAAGCTGGCAGTCTGGCTCCCAGCATGCCCACAGCTGGCTGTGCAGCCCTGGGGACAATGTTTGTCACAACAAATGATCCTCAACGTGCGTCTTGGCAAGTAAGCAACCAAAGCACTGGATTTCCAAATACATTTGCAAGTGTAGATGAGGTGGGATGGGTTGCTCTGGTTTTGACAAAGCTTTAAGGTAACTAATGATGTGTGCAAGTGTTTTAGGAGATTCTTGTGTGAAGCATCTAAAAAAATCCACAGGACAATAGAAGAGTCGTATGTTGCAACTGAAAATCAGTACTTTCCACAAAAATTATTGCTTGAATTAAAACTGATCCCTGTAGCAAGGCATACAACGAAAAACAGGAAGGCCCAAGGTCTAATGCACTTTATACAGGACCAGAATACACAAAGTTGTGGCTAAAAGAATAAGTTTTCTGTGGCTGAAGTACACTCCCCGTGAAAAGCTTGCTAGCAAATGCTGTAAGAGCCACAAACAGACGGCTCTGTGTTAATGTAACACACTAAGACACTTACGTGGCTCAACATCTTTGGAATGGAATGAGGAGAGACGATAAATAATTTCTTTCTACAACTACAATGCTGGCAACAAAGCAGATTTTCATATCTTAAATTAGGCAATCGCACACCAATACATGGTGTTATGGACTTAACACTGAGGGCCAAATCTGCTTCATATCCAAGGGCACAGATCTGAGGCTTAATAAGTGATCCTCAGAGAGGCACAGCCTGAGCTCCCCTCCTTCCCTCTTCCCACTTTCTTCAGCTAGCTGCTATGTGCTACGTTTCCCCAAGTCTCATCTTGGCATCACGTGCACTTGAAATGCTTCAGTGGCCACCATCAGAGGCCTCTTTGAGAGGGATTTGAGATTTCAGAGGCCACCAGGCCTCCTTTGAACTGGGATAGCTGTTTGGAAGAGGAAGATCCTCCAAAGTCTCATAAGCACATAGAGGCAAAAGACAAAAGAAATAGAGCTTGAAAAATAGTGACTTTTTCCTCAGCAGCCAGACAGAGGATGTCTTCTGCATGGGAAATCAAGGAACACCAGTTGGTGCCATGTGAGAATTAAGACATTTCTGTTCCTAAAGGGCTTCCTTGGAGACACTACCCAAAATACACATTTTGCCTACTTGTTTGCAGCAGTGCTGCTTGCTTACAAAGGCAGGCAGTGTGCCAGGTCTCTGCACTGAGCAGAGCTGCAGAGCGAGCAAAGGGAAGCATCCTCCTTCAGAGATCAGTCTTCCCTCCCAAAGGAGCTGCATTCCAAGCAGCCTGGCACCTGCCTCCTTCCCATGGCTAAACCCATCCATCCCAGATGTTTCTTGCTTGCCTTCTGCTTGTTCATCATCACTCTTGCAAACCATGAAGATTATTCTTCCCTTTACAATGATAGCAACCAGCCCCAAAGCCCTTCCTGCCTAATGTTGTGCCTTGGCTGCTGTTCTGTCGAAGAACTTACGTTTTTGTCATCTACTGTTACATTTAAACAGAGTGGAGCTCCCATACAGACTTACCTACTAGCCTTTGCATCATCTTTTATAGCAATTGCTAAGTCATTGCAGGAACTTGAGAACACCTGGCTCTGCACTGCATCTACAAAACAGACATATCCTCAGATGACAGAGGTGCTTTCTGGTGTTGGCCAAAGCCTGCTGAAATCTTCAAGCATACAGAAGTAAGCTGATGGTGCTACAGTGTGCCATGACTGCGCCATTTCCTTCAGGCATAGGCAAGAAGATTTTTTTAAAAACCAAGGAAATGTTAAAGAAATAGGAACAAAACCCATGTCTGATGCTACTTGTTTTTCTATCTATAGAAATTCAAGTATCAAAAAACACCACAAACCTCATATCCTTTCTTCCTGAATCATTGTTTCTCCTTTCTCCACTGGGCACACACCCACCTGCACAGATACACGGTGACCTTCCTCATTCCCGTACTCCTGACAGAGGATCTGTGTCAGTCTCCCTGCAAACACTGCTTAAGCACACACCACAGGAATGAGTAGGGAACAAAGATAAATTTAGAAAGTCAAATGTGCTATAACGAGTTTTTGTTGTTGCTCTTCCCCCCTCCATCCTGGAGCAAGCCAGGCATTCCCAAGAGGGGCTCAGAGATGTTCCTCTTTATACACTGAGCGGTTTCTGAAACATTTCAGGTCTGACCTACTGACAGGTTGAATGCATTGCAGAGGTATCTGACAGCCCACAGAAATCTTGTCTTACTTTTGGACATACACCCAGCTACTTAGTTTTTATCCCCAAGGTGCTGCAATGGGTAGGACTAGCCTTCCTTCCTAGAAAGCCTGTTTGGGCATGTTGTTTTTCACCTTGGGACAACTCAGGAACGATGGCCACCCAATTTTAAAATCAGATTACCAGCAAAAGCAAGACCTGCTGGGATGGGAGGTGGTTTAGGGAGTGAGGAACTCTTCTACTCCAAATCACGCTTCTTGTGCTTCTGTAGCTGAATTTAAATCAGATCTGATTTTCTTAATCAAATCCTTTTAATTCTACTATTGAAATCAAAGTCTGTTTACAACAATTCAAACTAATTCTAAAAAAAAACCCCAAACCCTAAATTAATCTAAAAGTATATTCAAGCAAAACACGACTTGCTGTCAAAGCTTTAAACAAAGCCAGATGCTGAACTTACAAAAGCCCTTGACTAATGCCCTGAAACAAGAGTTTGCAGAAAGTCTCACTCAGTTTTTGACAACTCTACTTTTCTGCAAATGTGCAAATATTTAATTTTAGTTAATTTCAGTTTGTTTAAATTAATCTATTACTATGGGCTTTGAACGTGAAAACGACCTGTGGGCGTGGGGAAGTTTCAGGACACCAGAAGTGTATTCTTCTCTTCCCTCCAGCATCCACTGTTACCTACTCCAGTACCCAAAATCTTGAAAGACATGGTGACCAGAAACAAAAAGCCACAACGCTCCCTTTGTTTAGTGAGATTGGGTAGCTGTAAAGAACAGAAACATGTTTTGATAAACCTCCATTTTGCTTAAGCAGAAGAGCTTGTGAACAAGCTTTTATTTCACTAATAATTAGTCTTCAAATGATGTTTGTCCTTTTTAATTTGATTTTCCATCCAAATGCTGCTTGGCATAAACCACAAGGAAAAAAGCAGCTATTAATCAGGATCTGAGCAAGTGTGAGGCGAGCCCTACAACTGCTTCAGCAAGAATATGTACAGAGACACAGTGTGCACCCACCCATTTTTCCAGGAACAGAGCCAAACGAATGTGAAAACTATATTTAATTACAAGTCACCATATTTGAATTACTATCAGCCAGTGATCGCTTCCCTTTGGAAAAGGGTCTTAAATAATTTAGTTCTTATTTTAAGCTAGAGTTTCAGCCTGAAGGCAAGAATATAAAATCTATAGCCAACTCTTGGTGTTTCCCACACCAAATATTGTGTCTGCTTTAAGACATGACGTGAAAGTGGAATTTGGACTCTGCAGCTGGATCCAGCTCTTGCAATTACCAGCAGAACCACTGCAATGTTGTGGATTACATTCAGAGGCGTATGACCCTGTTGCAGACCCTGACCTGGCCGAATGTTGAGCAGTTTCTGAACAAACACTTGTAACCTGACCCTGAACACGCAGCAGTTCCCCTATCCCAACACGCACTTTGCACTTATTTCTTATATATATAACTTATATACTTACCTGACAAAGTTTTGTGACAGTGGCAGGACGGTGCAGTTACAAGGGCAGACAGACAATAACCAGTTGAGGTCTGCTGGGGGAAAGGTACCTTCGTATGTTTTTGTACATGCAAAGGAGAACTGACAGAGTAAAACTATCCTGAGCAAACCTATCATGTCACATGGTTGCAGAGTGCCTCTGACCCCACAAAAGAAAAAACTCTAAAAGCCACACTTCCTGCATCATAAAACCACAGTACTCTAGCACACTGTAACAATATTTTACTGATGGCATTTTTGTTGAGTCAGCTTTGTAGCTACAGCCTGGTAGGATGAATCATGGAATCGTTAAGGTTGGGAAAGACCTCTGAAATCATCAAGATCAACCATCCACCTACCACCAATATTGCCCACTAAACCATATCCCTCAGTGCCACATCTACCCCTCTTCTTGAACACCTCCAGGGACGGTGACTCCACACCACCTCCCTGGGCAGCCTGCTCCAATACCTCACCACTCTGTCTGAGAAGTTTTTCCTAATATCCAACCTGAACCTCCCCTAGTGCAACTTGAGGCCATTCCCTCTCATCCTATCGCTGTTACCTGCGAGAAGAGGCTGACCCCCCACCTCACTACAATTTCATTTCAGGCAGTTGTAGAGAGCAATAAGGTCTCTCCTGGAGAAGTCTTCTGGAGCCTCCTCTTCTCCAGACTAAAAAATTCCAATTACTTCAGCTGCTCCTCCTAAGATTTGTGCTCCAGACCCCTCACCAGCTGCATTGTCCTTCTCTGGCCACACTCCAGGGCCTCGATGTCTTTCTTATAGTGAGGGGCCCAAAACTGAACACAGTACTTGAGGTGTGGCCTCACTAGGGCTGAGTACAGGGGGATGATCACCTCCCTGCTCCTGCTGGCTACACTATTTCTGATATAAGCCAGGATGCCATTGGCCTTCTTGGCCACCTGGGCACACAGCTGGCTCATGTTCAGCCGAGCATCGACTAACACCCCCAGGTCCTTTTCCTCTGCACATCTTTCCAGCCACTCTGCCATAAGCATTGCATGGGGTTGTTGTGACCAAAGTTCAGGATCCAGCACTTGGTTTTGTTGATCTTCATCCCATTGGCCGCAGCCCAGCAATCCAACCTGTCTGTCCAGATCTCTCTGCTGGGCCTTCCTACCCTCAGGCAGATCGACACTTCCTCCCAGCTTGGTGTGATCTGCAAACTTACTGAGGGTGCTCTCAATCCCCTCATCCAGGCCATCAATAAAGATACTAAACAGGACAGGCCCCAATACTGACCCCTGGGGAACATCACTCATGACTGGATGCCAGCTGGCTTTAACTCCAATCACCACCACTCTCTCCAGACAGTTTTTTACCCACCAAGTGTGTACCTGTCCAAGCCATGGGACAACTTCTCCAGGAGAATGCCATCGCTATTACTTCCCAATTTTTCTAACACGAGAATATTTTGCAATAACAGAATTTTAGATGTTCCTTTCAAAATCACTCTTTTGGTGGAAAAAAGAGAGGCAGCAGAGGTGGCTTTGATTTGAAAAGCTCTGCCTCAATTAAGCTGTGGGGAAGAACGCTCTTTACATACTGCTTTGACATTCGATTTTTGATGTAGAAAAGACAATGCTCAGAAACTAACTCACTAACTCTGTATGAAGCTCTTAACCTGAATTTTAAAAAAAAACTCTTAAATCTCAGAAGCAAAAATCGACAGCACACAACTAGAGAGAAAAAAAGAAAGAAAAAATCAAAAAGCACCCAAGCTGACAGGAAATGAATTTACAGAGCAAACGATACTTTGGTCTGGGAGACTAGACAAGTGGATTTAAATCCACTTAATTAAATTTAAATTCACTTTTGTGTATGTTCACTGCAGTTCTGCTCTTTAAATACATCCCTATGTTGGTTCGTTCCATTTCCCAGAACAGTCTTATTGCCAGGCATGCAAATTCAACTGGGTTTGAATGATCACAAGGCATTCTTCTCATCCAAAGGCTTAAGGGACATCCAAAGCACTCTAAGCAAGCAAATGCGTATCCTTAAAAATAGCTTCTTTCCAGCATTTTCAAAGAAAAAGGGAACTAGTATGTTTATATTCAAGTGGGTTTGGTTTTGACCTTTGAACAAATGACAATTTCAGACAAGTGAATACATCGGATGGACATCAGTTAAAACCTGAAACACTAGAGACTTCTAAATGCTATCCAGCTTCCCTTCCAGAAGGAGCCATGTCCCAGAAGTGTCATCAGATATCTTAAGAACAGCAATGCATGTATAAGAATTTCCTTGGTCTGCTAGTCTCTGTGTTAAATGTTACTAAAAACTCTTGCTCTAACTTCAAATACATCTTGGTTTGAATCAATAAACGAGCAAAGCAATAGCCCAAACTTCCCTAGGGCTTCTTGGTCTGGATTTCTCCAGCACTAAGTGATGTGATGTACTGTGCACACATGAAGTCCATTACTCTTTTTGATTGTTTCTGTTCCAGATAACTTCAAAGAACTGAAGCAAGTTCAAGAAATCCTAGTCCTCACAAGAGGCCTTTCTATAATCAAATATTCCCTGTTAGCAACTGGATGGAAGAAGTTTTTGTTTAGCAGTCTACACCGTCCGTCCTCTCTGCCGGCTTCTCCTTACTCCTCAGCAGGAAATGCATCTTCCAATGTACCCATCTATTTTAAACATGGATATATTACACATCAGTTTGAAGCCACTGTCACAAAGACTTTGCCTACAAAATACAAAGAATTTTGGTCTACAGAAATGGCTGTATAATCAGTATGAGAAAAAGAAGTCTCCACTGGGGACATTGCTCTACCAAAAGCAATCTTCACATCAGAAACTGCTTTACCAAATAGTTTTTTTTTTAACGCTTTTCTTCACAAGAAGATCCCCAGTCCCTTGGCAGCAAGGCAGAAAAAAGTTGCAGCTTGGCTTACACACAGGCCAACACCTACTGCTCCCAAAGCATCCCAGCTTAGGCTTTAAGTGTGTTTTCTGAGAGGCAGATGAGAAGTCAATGACCATCTATAGGCATAACACCCAGTGCACTGGTGTGCAAAGCTCAAAGCCACTGCATAGATGGGGGCTCATCTTGACATCTCTCTGGCACCAGAACAGTACTTGAGGGGTGCCCCAAAGATGGGACTGGGTTCTGTGACCTGCTGGCACACTGCCACCTTCTATTTCAGCTCCTCTTTCCAACAGCGGGAAACAGAGCGCTCTCCTCCCTTTGAGGCAAGTTATGTATTAAGCATAAAGCACCTAACTGAGAGACCCTCATTCCCCTCAGGAAAGATGCTTGGGAACAACATGGGTCCCAAGAAGCCTTTACTCAGAGAGTGGAAACACCCTGTCACAACCGCCTTGCTACCCTACCTGAACTCTCGTGCCATGCTGAGATGCATTTTATCACCAGGCACCAACCACTCCCTGGCCAGAAAGCTACCTCCACCGACACTGGTGACCAAATCCCAGTCAGGCCTCAAGCAATCCAAGTGCCAAAAAGCCTGCCCAGCCCAGGTTTCAGTAAAGTCTCCTGTCAATAAAGTCCGAGCAACCAGTTTCAGAGCTTGCCACCAACTTACTTAACCTAAAAGGAGAGGCCACTTCCTTTCACCTCCAAGCTGAGCTACTTTTCCTTTTATTCAGTTGTTCCAGGAACCGGAGATATTTTACATTGCAGCCGTTGTCCAGGAAGCTTCAGGACACTTAAGCACTTCCTAGACCTGTCAGTCATACGAGACTCGATGAGACTTGAAAGTTAGAGTTTAGTTGGCAGTCATTAGGTCAGTCATTACCACGGCCGCGCACAGGCACGCACAGGATATTTAGTGAAACCTCTGTGGCCACCTACACAGGAGGAGGGTGTGGGCTGAGGTCTTGTTTACAGAAGCACTTGATGCTATAAACACGCGGAAACTTGGCGATGACTGGCAAAGCCTAAATGACGTTTGAGCTTTTACCTAGTTTGCTAGCTACTCCAAAACCCTTGCAAGAGACCCCTCCTGCCCTTCAACTGAAGCTCAGTACCCCCTGAAGGTACTGAATGCTGAGCATTTTAACATAGCTGGGACAACACACAGCAGCTGCCACATGCCCAGTCTGCAAACCTTCCCAGCTCTAGAGACTCCTCTTCTTTGACTCCTCTTTAACTTTCAAGTGTAGTAACACCTGGTTTCAAAGAGAGGGCCAAGGCCATGGTGAGAAGCTCCTTACCAAGCTTGTGGTCTTCAGGTCAAACTGAGGGCCTTGGAAACAATGAGGCCAAACTTCGAGGCCAAACAACTCAGCCACAGCGTTGTTGGCTGAAACTGGTCAGTGGGCTCAAAAGGGACGGGGGCAAGGAGAAAGGAGGAAGAACGGAGAAGAGGAGGAGGATACACAGTGACCAAGCAAGCTGAATTAGCTGATTTTCTTAGAAAAACAGGCTTAAATCCGTTAATGGAATGACAAATATCTAGGCTCAGAGATACAGAGCATTCAAGACAAGGTTAGGAAAAGAGGAGTGCTCCTTTCAATTGTGGCCCATACAAAACCCACATAAGAATACTTTACTTGGGCTTGTTTCCTCACAACACATGTAGTTACTGGACACAGCTGCAGGGGACAAGCTGCAGAGCTGCTTTTGAACTACAAAGCCAAGGAAAGGACACTCCTAAAGGAAACACTCACTGCTCTCACAGGAGCTGTCACACCTTCAAAACAAAGTACTCTGGCCTTCTTGGCATGCCAACGAGACTTGCAAGAGTGTTTGAAATGGTTTGATTCCCCCCATACGTCACAGTGATTTACACTGTCACCAACTGGAATAAGCCACAACACTTGGCTGAAACAACCCCATCCAGAAAGTTCGGTTTAGATCGGCACTCTCAAAATTAGCTACCAACCCATTAAAAACTCCATAACTTAGCCTGGGTGCAGCAAGGGTGGGTCCTCTCCTGTGACGTCCACCCAGTCCTAACAATTACCATAAGCTGTTCGTAACTTGTCCCTCACGCTCCCAAGCTAGCTACTTGCTTTCTGCTATCACAGTAGCTCTCACAAGTATAAAATCACTTAAAACAGAAAATATACAGAAAGCAGTAACAACCCAACACGGAAAGTTTTCTCCTTTCACACCAGGTTGGTTTGATATCCCAGAAAAGAACCTGCAGTTAGTATGCACAATATGAGATAACAAGCACTACGGAAAAGGGAGAAATGTGTTGGCAGCACAGCGCATGAAACGACACGGGCAATTTGGCTGCCAACAGCAAAGATTGTTTGGATTAAATAAAAAGAAGCGTTAAATGTTTGCTAGTGCCAAGAAAGTTTCACCTTGGCTTTTGAGAAAAATATATAAATTGGTTCAACAAATTAAAGTTTCAATTATGCAGTAGTCAGTGCCTGGGAAAAAAACAACAACAAACACATGCCACTTTATACACACTCCTTATAAACTCTGCTGAAACCATACAACCAGACTGCTTGACAGTATTAGGAATGCACTAAGATTTTTCCCCCACTCCTGCCCAGTTCATTCAGTACGGTCACAGTCAGTTCAGCATGGTGCAGGGCAGAATGAAAGCTAATCAAGTTATTCTCCCCATTCTTGCTGAAGGTTTGGCAGTACAGATGAACTAGCAAACCATTTCAATTCAGCATTTCAGAAGCTTAAAGTAAATGTGTTAGATTAACACCCTAAAGAAGCCGTGCTGTTTACAATGACAGTTTTGTGCCACAAAGCACAGAAGAATATGAAGAACGTACAACACATGGCAAATCCAGCCTGCTACCTGTATTTCTGCATCAATCCCGCCTGTACCACTCCTTCTATTTATACAAATAACTATAAGCATTCATCTCGAGGAAAGGAGAGTGCTGCCTTACATAAAAAATTCAGAGCCCGACCAGGCAATCAAAATGGAAAACAAAAATTAAAGAAAAAACCAACAGTGAACTAATGCGCCTTGCCCTGTTGGCAGCTATTCAAGCTGTCTTCCCTATGCTCCCCCCCTCACTGTCAATCACAGAATTTCATTTCAGCTGCTTTTACTTTACATCTTACAATATGTCACCCCTCTGCTCTCAGATTCTCCACGATTCCTAATAAAGGACACACGGGAAATTAAGTTAAAAGCAAACAGGCTCAGGACAAAGTGGCCTGTGTAACTCTGTATGTAAGACGCCAGTATTTCACAATGCCAACTATACAGTAATAAACACAGAGATAAATATATCCCAGCTACAAGCAAAAACTCCACAAACCCAGAGCCAACCCACATGCAGCGCTTTTTGTCTTTTTTTTTGTTGTTGTTGGTGTTTTGTTTTTTGTTTTTAAGCTTTTTTCCTCCTCTCATTTGCAATCAAATGGACACAAAGATCACTTTGCTGACGCCTCTCAGTTATATCCAACCCTGGATCATATTCAACCCATACCTAAAAAAATTTCCAGCACAAATGGAAACTCACCCCAAGCATGATGTAATTGCACAGTTTTTGAGTGCCTGTGCTCTATCTGGGGTAATCTGCCAATTTGCATTCATTTAGTTTGGATCACTCACGTCCTTGCCAAAGCACACAAGCTGCTGGGAGCAAGGAAGCTCATTACCTACACCAGTTTGAACCATTGCTCTCAGGCTAGCGTGTGAACTGTAGCACAGTAACACTACAAATTTTGACAGGAATAGAAATGCTAATTGTTCCCACAGTGGACCTACCAGCCTCAATCTGGGCTTTGCAATACCTTGCACTGAAAGTTTTTTTTTCTAAATGACTGTCTAGGAGAAGAACACAGTTCAAGGAGAAGCTTCATGACCAAGAGGACACACTCTTCCTTCAGAAGCACTTTCCATTTTTAACAAAGGGAGAGTGGAGCAACCCCAAAGAGCAGGGAGAAATGAAGCACAACAATGGCAGTCTGGTCAACACCGGTCAATAGATCTCACCTTTTTGAGAGTCTGAGCAATGCTGCAATCAAGAACATCGATCTCTCTCAGCAAGATGAAGACATAAGCCATTTCCACCCTTACAGAAAGCACAGCTCTTCAGAACAATTTTGACATAACTCTACACTCATGCACCGAGGGCTCTGGCCCTGCTGGAAGCAGTTACTAACGTTGAGGAATGTTTTAGACACTTTTTTCAGCTGTTCCTTTGGGCCACATGAAATAGTAATGGACCACTGTGCAGAGCTAAAGGGGACAGAAAACTAGAGCTTTGCCAAATTAGCTGGAACACTAAATAAGAGCAAGAAACCTAAAACATATCGGACAAGGCAGTGCCTGAACTCAGCAGATGGTGAAGAGCTAAATGGAGAGTCTCACAATTCAAAAGACTGCAAGCAATGAGCAACGCTAGATTTGTCCCAGGACATAAGGACATCTGAAAATGCAGAGGGACCAGAAAGATGTCTAAATGACACAAATAGAAAATCATCCAGCCAAAAACTGAGCATTCCACAGCTGCAGTAACAGCAGATGACATGAACTACTCAGTTTTTCACAGAGTGAGGCACATAAGACTACATTTTCTCCCAGGTGGAGGTGGCAGGGATGACCCAACCCCTAATCATGTGAGTGAAAGATGGATGTGCTTACTTTCCCAATCTCACCTGAGATCTCCACAGTATCTCCCAGGCTATCCGTAATAATGAGAAAGACCTGTGGTTCCCACTGCAGACCCTACATGATAGTCTTCTCTTGGCAGGAAGCCATTTCAATTTTATTTGCCAACCTACCTGCATGTATCTGTTCCCCCACCTTTGCTGGTATTTCTTAGGTTGAAACTCAGACTCTCTTGCAATGCGGAAATAAAGATACTGCCAAGAAGCACAACAGAATATAAATGGATTAATCAAAAATGAAGGAAGCCTAAAATACTACCAGAACCTGAATGTTCCAGATAAAAGCTTCTTAACCCTGAATCAGCACATTCTGCAGTTCTCTGTAGAGCTTTCTTTTTCTGTTATTGCTTTGGATAGCTCTGCATCATATGAAATAGTGGCAACAAGAGCGTACAGAACAACTTCTCGGGAAGAGACTTCTTGGTGCCTCCTCCAGTCTTCCAAAGTATATGTAACACAGATTCCTACCTAAGCTTTTTAGGTTTTCATTCAAGGATAAAACTGATCTTGATTCTTCAAAGAAACGTTCTCCCTCATCTTCTTTTTAGTTGCTGTTCATGTTTTCTTTATTTAAAAATGGATCAAGTACCTTCTAAATTTGGAAGTTTTTGCTCAACTGATCTTCCAAAAATATCCCCATACCTTTTTTAATTCATGCCTCCATCAAACTTAGAAAATAATTAGCAGTACCTCCTTTGTTGTGGCTGTGTAGGAGCTATATATACACACATGCAGAATGGCAGAAGTTCCTGGGTCATTTCTAGTTCATTCCACTTCTGGGTCTGCAAATCCCCACCCACACAAAGATTATTATTAATTAATATATGAGAGAGAGAGAGAGAGAGGAGAGAGAGAGAAGAGGGGGAGGGTTGTAAATAAGCACAGAAAAGCATCTTCATCCCAAAAAATGCTTAAGTCCTCTTCCAAGCTGACCAGCTTGAAGCACATTAACTACCATCCTAAATGCAGACTGACTTCTAATCATGCCCTAGTGCTTTTCGTAATCAACTCCCACTGTTACAACACCTGAGCTTGTCATCAAGATTAAGGCAAGAACTTCAAGTTTATGAAGAGAAAGACACTGCCTGAAGCACTACTAGTGATAAACAGAGAAAAGACTTACCAGCATTGAAAATTCTGTAAGACTTGGTTCTACAAATCCAGGATTTCCACAACAGAATTAGGAAAGACCAAATGAAAGGAGAGAGAAACATCTTCATCTCTTACCTAATCTAAAGCTCTCAATGCATCACTCATCTCTGCTCTGAAATGCAGAGAGGATGTGTGATTATGCCCTAGCAAGGGAAGCAAGACTCCCACCCCCTTTAAAACACTCAGCAAACAGACTGCTACTCCTGAGATGGTTAAAAAGAGCCTGCGAACTAAAGAAGGAAGACATCAATTTTTAAAATGCTGATGGAGACAGATTCAAGCATACAGGCACTCAACAACTGAGAACAGAGTTGATGCAGGAAGGGGACACAGAAGAGGATGACATCTCAAAAATGTGAGTTATAACCATTTGCAGGACAAACAGTGAGGAGAAAAACCCATGAGAAAGCCTTGGGAAGTTACAAGATAACAGGAGCAAAATGCTTCCAGTTGACGTTGGTTATTCACATTCACAAGATTTACAGCATTCTTTATCAACCAGCCCTGCTGTAATCTGTTGTTAATACACACTAAACCATACTTTATTTAAGCTACCGAAAACAGTACAGCTGTGACGAATGCCCGGCATTACCCTTGTGCTGACATGTGCTCTGACAGGGCTAAGCTAATTGAAATTTTCTTTTTCCTGAGACCATACCTGCAGCATGTTGTGCTCAGTTTACATTTTTGCATATTCTTCTTTTAGTATCCCAATGAATAATTTAGTCCAGATGACAAACCCTTTTGCGCACTTCAGGCATTCTCCCCTCAAGACTGCCGATGCAGCCCCAAAGTATTGAACTGAGGGCACTTAAGCAGGTCTATTGACTGCTCCACTCATCAGCTTGTATTTGGCCTGTTTCATAAATAGTATAGTTCAGAACACAGGTCAGCCTACAACCTGTTTGTCCCGTTAATGCACAGGAGAGATTTCACTGAAATCAATACAGCAAGAACAGGGAGGGCTTCAAGGGCATTTTCTTCTTGTTTGAAAAAAAATGGCATATACTGTGCAATAAACACCCTTTCCTCCTCCAGTTCTGAGGGAAACCTGGATTTCTTCCTGAATTGCACAGAGGAGCATCTCATCACCATCTACTTTGCCTTCTCCAGTATTCAAAAAACCCCTTCCTTGCTTTGTTCAGAGGCACGACCAGGAGAAAGCTCTGCACCGTGGCTATGCTGAGGTCCTTCACACACAGCATGCACATTCCCTGCAACACAAAAACTGTGCCACGTTTCCAAATAGCATCACAGGTTGTTTACAGAGACAAGCTGACTAAAGATATTTTTATCTTCGTCTCCCAAGACCGATTTATAATTAGTACAGCCTTTGAACAAGATACACTTGCAGCGTGGCATCAACGTGCTCACTCAAAAGAGGGCTCTGTGCCGTGCTCATGGCCCCTCCAGGACAGCTCTTCTCAATGACTTGGTATAACAGAGTACTGGGCCACCTGGATGCAGACATGGGGTGGCTGCTGGGCACAGTGTGGACTGGGAGCTGTGCAGTGAAGGAAAACACCTTGTGGGTGGAGCTCCCCAAGAGGTAGTCCTTCTCCAAGCAGATTATGCTCTCTACAGCCTCTGTACCGCTGAAGTATCTAAAGTCAAAAGTTTCTTTCCTTTCACAGACATCTTAAGATGTGTTTTGCTGCCTTCTAAACACACAGTGGTTGTTTTGCTGAAATGCTTGCATGGAAGCGACCAGTAGCATGTTTTCCACTGGCTGGCATTGCAGCATTCTTCCCATGTGCCTGACACCTCCCTGCAGCTCTGTGCTCAGCTCAGAGGGTGCTGCCAGGCAGCTTTGGTCTGAAGTGCCCCGAAGTGCACAGAGCCTCCAGTACAGACAGCTGTCATAGCACTTTTCGCAGCACAAAAATACCACGCTCCATCCGCAACAAAGGCTCCCTTGTGCAGTGGCACAGCCTGAGAGGGGATCACAAGGGCATGCAGCAAGGGGATAGGAAAGCACAGAAACTGAGCCAGAAGACAGAGAGCAACAGGAAATCTGAATCCAGCTGCCTCCTTATCCCCCCCTCCACCCCGACTCATTATAGCAAAATATCAGCTCACCCAAACTTTGCAGCATTCTCCTTACCTCTGCCTCTGAAAAGGAGAACAGAGCAAGGGAAACCCCAGGGGTCCCACTGACCCCGAGTGCTGGGGTGCTGCTCCCATGGTGTCACAGAATCATTAGGGTTGGAAAGACCACTAAGATCATCTAGTCCAACCATCAACTCGCCACTACCATATCACTAAACCATGTCCCTCAGTGCCACATCCAGCCTTTTCTTGGACACCTCCAGGGACAGTGACTCCACCACCTCCCTGGGCAGCCTGCTCCAATGCATAACCACTCTGAGAAGAGTTTTTTCCTAATATCCAACCTGAATCTCCCTGGCACAACTTAAAGCCATTACCTTTTGTCCTATCGCTAGCTATGTGGGAGAAGAGGCTGACCCTCACCTCGGTACAACCTCCTTTCAGGTAGCAGTGGAGAGAGAATAATACAGTTCCCCTCATGCACCCAGGACTTGAACATCAGCATCTGGAGGGCAAGGGAAACCAAAGGCAGATGAACAGCTCATGTCTCATTCCTGGGACAAGGCAATTACAAACTCTCCATTTGCCCAGCTCCATCAACTGCCAGGTCAGGTAGTTTCACTCAGCAATTTGTCTGCCCAAATAAAACCACACAGAAGTCAATACCAAAGCAAAAGCACGGAGTGAAGTCCATAAATTGCACTGACGTCCACTCTGAGTTCTTATCTTCTTAAAAAAGAAAGTCTGTGGGCTTAAATGCAAGCAGAAATATTTATGACAGCCTAAGCAACCCTCCTAAACATAATTAGCAGTCACATTTTGTTCAACCATGAGGTCACAAAGACTCCTGTCCTATTCTGCCAGCTTTCACTAGAAAAAAAAAGCACCAGAAACCTCATAGATGAAGCCCACACTAAATTAACTTGGCTTCCTGTCCTCCTTTGACCTCAAATAAGCAAAGCCATTACCACAGGAGAAACAACACTTGCTCCCTGCACCAATGAGTCTCTAGGACATTTCAACACAAATGGGAAACCTCAACAAAACAGCCACTGCAGTGAGCTGAGAAATAAACATCATCCACCAAGGTCTGCTTAATGTGCCTGTGCTGTTCCTGACACAATGTTGTCCCATTTCCGTAAATTTCTTTGCCATTTCCAGACTGCTGAGGCTCCTCCTCCTGTCATAATTTTACCCTTCTGCCTGGAAAAAGCTTGTCTTGTTCTGTTCTGCTGGCAGTTAACCAACAAGTAGCAAGATCCCTTCCTACAGCCGGTTCTGCCTTCACAATACAGCACTGATCTTCACGACAGTTCTCACATTTTCAAGGAAGGTAAAACACTAGGTGCAAGTGATAGCACTTCTAGCTCCCATACATTGAGCAGCACACGACTCTGAGCTGTAAATTAAAGGTTTCTGAGGCTTGAATTGGCCTTCGGTGCCTAAAAACTAATAGTCGCAGTGCTTTGCCTTAACCATCCAGACTGGAACAACTTCAGCAAAATATAATAATCCAATGGAAAACACTGGCCAGTTTCCAAGGTAAATAAATGGTGATAAGCTGAGAAAAGCTCAAATCTTAATTACAGACAACAGTCAGCTTGGTGCTGCATGTAGAGTAGCCAGGGAGAATGGATAAACTGATCCTCTCCAAAGTGGAGGAAAACAGGAGAGGCAGCTTATGGCCTGTACAGCACAGATGTGCTACAACAGGGATGGTATAAGGAAAAAAGCATGCAACTCCAAACGTATTTCTTGTGAATGTGAGCATGTCAGAGTCCTGCCCACAGACAGGGCTCCCTGTGGGAAGCTCAGTCTAATGCTGGCACTCAGCTGTGCTCTTCAGTTCCTGGAAAGAGGAACACTCAAGTTTGTCTTATCCAACTCAGCTTTTCACATCACCAACACAACCTGCAAGGCACTCGGATTTTGTTTTGTTTTTGTACAACTGTCCCTTATAAGAAGCTACATTTCTGGAAAGAAAATTGGTAACTAATTCGTTTCTAAAGTAAAATCCATGCAGCTTTACAGCAAACCAGCATTATCTCTGATGACTCAAAGTATCACTGCTATAGTAGCATTCCAAGCTAAACTGCAGAGCTCAGCAATCCCAGAAATGTGTGTGCTCCAACAGCTGAAATAAAATGAAGAGCTGTGCATTCCTGTGATCACAGTGGGAAGTGCATACTTTGCTCTGATGGTGCACCGCTGCCTTTTTGTTGGATGTCCTGCTGCCAATTGACAAATAACCAAAATAGCATCAAACTGAAAAATAATACTGTTTTTTCCACTAGTTGTCAATTCTAGCCAGTACTCACCATGCACACAATTACCAACAGCACTGCAGGGAACCAAGGAGCACAGACTTGGTTTTAACCAATTTTCTCTGCTGATTCAGAAAGAAACACCATCCCATCAGCAACACCAAGCAGTAGCAGTACAACTAAGCCACTCTAGGCAACCCGCAGGATCTTGTTTGGAGACTGAAAAGTGCCCCAACTGGGTTAGAAGCAGTTGGATGAGGCAGAATGGTATTACCCTGGTCTTTCGCCTCTGGAAACCTGGGTTAAAACACAGGTTCAG
This sequence comes from Penelope pileata, assembly GCA_013396635.1. NCBI lineage: Eukaryota > Metazoa > Chordata > Aves > Galliformes > Cracidae > Penelope > Penelope pileata. The sequence goes on along the minus strand of WBMW01004838.1, from coordinate 1,600,167 downwards.
CCATGAAGGCAACACTGTGTGGTCTTAACTGCATGGGCTGCTAAAAAATGTTAAAAAAAATCAACACTGAGGAAGTCTCCATTTAGATATGAATGACTGCGCTGCAGAGACCTTCAGAATTTAAGCTCTGCATATATGAAAAAGATAAATACAGCAAAGCAGGGAGGGAATCAATTCAAAGAGCTTACATTGGCCCTTAGTACTCAATGAACTAGCTGGAAACAAATCTCATCAGACATAGGGCTCTCCACTTCTTTGTCCACCTCTTTCCACCTGTTGGGCTTTAGAAACTAAACCATAACCCTATCATTACTCCTTTCTGCTCAAAGGCTCCTTGTCCTTCCCTCTCCCCAACACACCTTTGCCAGGCCCCATTTTCATGACGTGGGCATCAGCCATGCTTAACGAGAAGCAGAAGGGCAGGCAGGACACAGCCCAGCACACAACTCAGACTCTCCCACCTGAATAAAGCAGGAGCTGCTCAGCTCAGAGCACTGCCAGGAAACCTGAGGAGATATTCAGATATTCGGAGTAGGAATAGGCATGTACTCTCAGGCCACCCCATTTCAAGAGGGAAAGCAGAGTGCATTCTGCATTTGAATGAGGAATAGTTGCTATTAACTAACAGGAATTAGGTTTCACTTCAATGCATTTGATCCAACTGAATTCCGAGCCATCCGTTTGTAAGCATGGGATGCAAAGAAGCACAAATAAAGCCTTCCAGCCTTTGCTGCGAGTCACCGCGCTGAGCAACTCCAGCCAGCAGTATGTAACTTGGTTAAATCCAAAAGTTGGTAGGCATGCTAGAACCTCAGCAATTTCTCAAGGATTAATTTACTGTACTGTCTCTTGAGGGGAGAAGTTTTAAGCCTCTGACGTGTGTATCGATGTACACAGCTAGCTTTAAACAGGAGATGACAAACAATTGCTAAGTTGGCTGTCCTCCAGTTAATCAGCCTGCTTTGACTCAGATTCATCTGTGAACTGCTGTTGAAAACCAATTGCTTGTTTAATGGGGCAGAAAGATGAAATCAATTTCAATATGCATATCTAAAGTGTCCCTCTTATGTAAAAGCACTACCTGAGGGAGCAGGGGACACACACTTCCTTCTGGTTGCGCCGGTTTCGCTCACAATTTGCTATCTCCCTACAGGTGCTGAATTATAAATTTACATTATCTTTTTGGTTCACAGCATCCTTGACACACAGACAGAAGTCTTCCCTGGCCTTCAGGGCGATGCCAGCCTTACAACCAAGTGAGATCAGTTCGCACTGACTCATCAGGTGTTTCATAAAGAAGCTGTGCCAACAACGAAACTAAACCCAGTAAGGAATGGGAATGCCAGCTGCTCTGCCACCAGCGCCCACAGTGCCCTAGGAGAGGTGGCAACAAGCGGGGAGGATGTTTCAGAGACAGATCATGCCGTTGTGTCCAGGGGATCCAGCTAAAGCCTATCCCGAAACAGACACAAGCCATTAAGTGCCACTGCCAGGAGATCACCATCAATAGTTATGCAGACAGACATGGCATTATATGGCTTTGCTCAAGTGAAGAGCATTTCCATTGGATCAGAAGTGGATGCAATGCAATCAGCAAATCCATCATCTTTTTCCATAATGATGCATTAATGTCCCTTGTCACAGCCCCACTAAGAGTCACAGTGGCCCAACATTCTCTAAAATGCAGGGAAAAGAGTGGGGAAAGTGGGCCTGGAGGAAGGGGGAAAGAGGGGCAGGAAAGTTTGGGACAGTGCAGGGAAGGAGGCTGACACAGGATCACACACATACAAAAATGCAGTCTCCTCGTATGTTACATGGAACATGTGAGCATTGCAGAGTCAAGCACATTGGCATTAAGTTTTATCTGCTTGTAGATCTAGGACCTGATCTCAGACCGTTTTACCATCACACAGATAACTAAACTCAAAAATTGTCTCTGCCAGCCTTTCATTATGCTCCTTCAACACGCTATCTTTGGAGGATAAAGTACATAGAAAGGTTAAATGATTCCAAGACACACAAAAAGAATACAAAAGAAACGAAACAAAATAAATAAGAGTAGTACTTGGGAATTTATTCCCTCCTGGAACAGAGAGTTCCCGCAGAGCCCAGGACAGCAGGAGTGGGGCAGTCTCACAACTCTCACCTTTGCTCCACAGTTCAAAGGCTTTCCAGGAGCTTCCCAAAAAAGGCTCTGACTCCATGTCCAAAGGCTTTGGACTGCTGCCTTCAGTAATTGCCATTTAAATGAATGGGAGAAGGAATACTCACTCGGTTATCAGGTACAAACACACGCTGATGTCTGCAGCTTTTGGGAGCAACCGCCTCTCCCACCCCACACCTGTGCAGCACAGAAGTATCTCCAAACATTTTGGGCCACTCTGCATTATGCTCAGTTCTACAAACCAATCTCAGTTCACTGCTAAGAACCTGATGCAGAGAAAAGAAGGAATTGCAGAGGAGACTACGCCAACAGTAGATTATATACATCGTGTGCGTGGGATGGGGAGTTTCTATCCCACAAGAAATTTTAATATTTTGACATCTGTTTTCACCTAAGTCTGTCCTTGTTGCCTAGGAATTCCCATGCTACAACAGAGTAGTTCAGCAAGGAAGAAAACTGCAGTAAGAACTTATGATCCAGGAATCCAGGCATGAAGAATAAAACAAATATCACATTTACGAGTATCACATTATCTCCAGAGACCTCAGAAATTAAATCTGACCCAGAGCAAGACATTTACAATTTCCCCAGCGCAGGGAGATGCCACGGAAGTCAAGTGCCTTCTGCAGAAAGTTTATCTCAATGCAATATAGTTTTCAAAAGAAATGTGTATTCATTCTGAATGCACACAGACAACAGATGTGAGAGACGGAAGGGCTGTGTTTCCCTCAGCTGCACCAGCTCCACTACTGATGCAATCACCCAGCAATCGTAAGGTGGATCTCTTAAAACACAGGGGGTAATCATTCAAGAGATGCCTCTGTATTTCTTTAAGCCCTATCATCTTGCACATCTGATTTCAAGCGCAAAACTACCTAAATCAGCAAAATTCAGATGGTGGGAACAGGAGGAGCTGCTGGGCAACCCATGAGAGCTCATCCTCGGGAGTCAGCGTGCAGCCAAGGAGTGGAAATGCAGCTCTCCTGTGCGGTGACCACAGCAATGGGAATGCTATAGTTGTGATCACTGAGCATCAGAATCTTGCTGGGATCACACCTGCAGCAAAGTCTGCATGCAGTAAAACTTTTCTGCAAGGAGCACCAGGAAAAAACAGTGAAATTCCATCTAATGCATTCTACACCAAATGCTTGACTTAAAATTGTCTAAGGGTTTATACCACGACGGTACTGCTTCACACCAACTATGCGTTGTACAAGCAAAACTGCACTGCAGCACAAAAAAAAAAGATATTCTTTTGGTTTGGCATTTAACCTTGTTATAGCAACACCTTAAATTTAGGTCACTAAAGTTATATTATTTGAAATTAGAATTATGCATAATATTTTGCAGACCAATATACTCAATTCAGAATCATTAGGACACAAATAGATTTGTCTGTAAATCCTCGTGAATTCTCTTACTATAACAAGGGTAGCAGCATAGCTTTCTCATTGCTCTTTTCCAAAGAATAAGTACTATTCCTTCCAGTGCTACGAAGGAGAAACTTGCTCTTTTCAGTACGACTATTTAAAACAAAAAAATGGTTGAGGCCTAAACACGCAACTCCAGCAGCTTTTCCCTTTGTGTTACTCAGTATAGTATTTTAAAATAGAGCTGTACGCACTGTAGTTAGACAGAGGTAGTCACCTAAGTGGCAAACAAAAATTCATTAAGCAAGGAGGAAAAAAACCCCAAACCTGTGACAATCCCAAAGACTTGGCAAATACTCTGAGTAGAAGACCAAGGTCATATGAGCTGGTCTGTGCAGGGAGCATCTTTTGGCATCTTTATCCCAGATGCAAACAACATCATCTCTACCCCTCAGTTCAAGTCCTAACCTTTTATTCCCCTCTAAAGCCAAAAATAAAATCTAGTCTTCTCCTTAAAGCATATAATTCACTGAAGCAAAACTGAAGGGACAGCAACAAAATGACCTTTTCAAAGAAACCGGGTCTTCCCAGTATTGCAATATCAGATTGATGGTCTGCGTTTCTGCTCCTGAAGGCTTAGGGTTGCCAAGTCCACGCTGAAGATGTTTTACTCTGAATCACAGATTATTTGTTGTCATCGGCAGACTGGAGGTTTCTATTTATTCACTCATTTGGATGTTGCTAAGAAAAGCCAGCCAGAAAATTGAAAGTCTCATAAGCAAGACCTGATCATATTTGGTTCTCCAACTGAGTTTTAGAAGTTTTAAATAAATCCAAACCCGGTTTCCTCACACCAAGAGCTAAAGTAAATAAAGTTAAACAAAGCCATACAGATCACCATAAATTTTTTTTAACAGTCTTTTTCTCTGTTGCCAGTTTATCTGCTCCTCTCCAGCGCACATTAGTCAGTGCCCAGAAGACATGAAAGGACTTCCATCTGCTACTACTGCAAGCAGTCAGCTATCCCGGGAGGAAATGTCAACCTGTCCGAGACACAGGTTTCTAAACACATTAAACCTTCTGTCTCTGCCAAGCTGCAATTAAACACAATCTAATCTTTGAGAAGCCTGTAAGAAAGACATTTTAAATTCCAAGTTCAAGAATGACCCACGCTGAATAAAGGCAAGCTTCACAGTGACTTGAAACAGCCTAATCTGTTTTTGCCAGGAGAATTTCCAGACCTCAGGTCGCTGCAATAAGCCTACAAGAATCGATTTATCTGCACTATGAGCAATCTACAAATCCAAGCTATGAAACTGCATCTACAGCAGAGCACCATGGCAAGCCAGATTTGTATCTCCCTCTGTGAGCAGGGCAAAAGCATCTGCCCATTTCTGCAGTTATTTTAATATTTTAGCCACTAGGGATCAGAGCAGGAAGATCTATTTATCTTCTTTACAGAAAGCCCCCCAGCCCCACTTTGGGTAGGCTGGTGGGTTGTTTTCTCAGAGAATTCCACTTCTGCATGCAGAGCTGTGGTGCAGCTGGGGTCTTGCAGCTGAGTGGCACTGGGCGAGCAGGACACACATCTGGGGTCTGAAGTAGGGATGGAAACATAAACAGATGTTTTCTCATCAGACACAAAGCTGTCCTAGCAGGAAAAGGCACTAATATGTCCCATGCAAATCCCACCAGGCACTGCAAGCTCTGGGGCCGGATCTGAGCAGAGCGCAGCCCCAGCAGGGCAGTGCTGCCCAGATCCACACAGACCAGCACAACGCACAGTCTGCTTCGCCTGGCTGTGTTTTTGTTTCTGAAATAGCTAGGATACGAAATCTTTAATTGTTGCTGTTACTCTTCATTGGGCAGAAGCAGATTTCTTCTTTCAGAAAAGTATCTGTCGCATTCCCTCTTATCAGGGAGAAAAGAGAAGCAGCAGCTGCCTCTGGCTATGTATTCTGTTGTCTTCACTTTCCCTCTTCAAGTCACGCATTGGCTATTATTGTCATTCGCTTTGCCACATGTTTCTGTCCCCAAAACTGTGTGAAGCACCTAACCTGAGCCAAAGAAGGTGACTAAAAGGTCAGGAGAAGAAAGGCAGCTGCATGGGTACTTACTTTATTGAGATGCAACACCTGGTCAAGAAGGGTGAAGTCTGCCTCCTTAAAAATGTGAAGCCATCAGGGTAAATGTTTACAAGAAGCAGAATTAACTTCACATATTTTCCAAGAGATCTTTCACAGACACTAACAAAGAAGCAAGCAGGGATGGGACACTGCTTCAGGCTGAACTATAAACTCACATGCAACATCTGAACAGATTGACATGGGTAGAGCCAAGGATCGTGCAATCAAAGCTTCTCCTGTCCAAATTCCAAAGCAATTGGTTTTCTCTACTGTACAGATACATGAGAAGCCATTTTCTTTTTCCCCAATCGATGACTAACACTGACAGCTTTATTTCTTTAACTTTCAAAGCAGTTATTTTTAATGGATCTATAAACCCAGGGCTCTTTAATTAATTTTCTTCAAGCCCCCTAGAATACAGATTTGTTTTTGTCTGGAAAAACAAGTCAGTCAAGTTCTAATTAAACCCCCTTTTCAAGCCAAAGCTATAAAGGAAACCAAAATGGGATTTTATTAGGAATGCTGGTTGCGATTTCAACATACAAGCTACTTCTACCATTATACAATCATTTTAAGTTGCTCGTTTTTCCTCCCTGCCTTCAGTCCATTTTTGTTTGCTGTAATTAAAAACAAAAAACAAACAAACAAAAAGCATTTCTTCTCTTACATTGCTTCCCCTGCCTCACATTATTGATTCTGCTTCCTTTGTATTTTTGGTGCTTTTCTTCCTTCTGACCTCCCTTATGAAGTTGCAGACCAAGTGCTGTGTACCCAGGCTGCACTACACCACCAGCACAGCACCAAGATCTGGGTGAAAGCATCCCTGTGACTGGAAAAGGGCCTTGCAGGAAAGCTGAGACAGCAGCACTGTGCTCCTTTCGGAAAGCAGCTCCCCACCCAGCAGAAAACTCGAGGGATTCATTCATCTGTTCATTTTAAACAATGATCCCTGGTCCATGAGCCTAAATATCTGCTGAATTGAATGCTTCACAGAGAAAACACTCTCCTCGCTTCTCCACACCATGAGTCTGAATGTTGGGATAACAGCTGGCACGCAAAGCCAGCACTGGGGCACATGGGTACTAATTTCTTACAGAGCAGCAGAATGAAATGCATATCCATAACCTAATATATTGATGACCTGAGGTTAACCACTGATGGAGATGTATTTGCACTCCAGTGCCTGACTGCATGGGAGAGGAGCAAGGCTTCACCTTGGCCTAACAGCACGCCCTACAGAAGGTGATCCCTGCCGCACAGGAGCAGGACAGAAAGCTGGAAGCGAAAAGCCGCAGCAGTGTTTTATCTGCTGTGAATCTGTGTGAACACAAGCTGGGCAGAGATGCTGGGCATCCAGGAACCATGGAAGCCACCTGCGGAGGCGCAGGAATGTGGTCCAGAACTTGTGAAGCAAACACTGGGTCACGTTCCCTCCCACACTTCAGCACAGAAACCCTTCACCAGGAGACAGCCACATTTCCAAGCCATGTTGCCTTCTTCGAACTCCCCTTTTCTCCAGGAGACTGCCTGTTTTATATCACCCAACTAAGCCTCAACTCAAGATGATCTATAGCTCCAAGATTCCACGCTGACACACTGGGTGCCCAGATAGGACACAAAGTTCAGCCTGTGGAACTGAAGGTGTGCCTGCAGAGATTTGTGCATCACTCATTAGATTCCAGTGAAGTGATTTCTTCTCTCACAATTCATACTATAACCAGAATTTGAAGAATGTGAGCAAACAAGTTTTCAGCCTAATAACAAGCACTCGTGCCTTAACTTCTCTCTAAAAACTACATGGCTGCATGTACAATTCATTTAAGAAGGGACCAGATGTTCTCTAAAGACAAAAACCAGCTCATACTTTCAGGTCCACCAGAAGTGCAGCGTATGATTTATAAACAAATTCACACGCAGTTAACTTTGAGTAGTTTTCTCTAAAAAAGAAAAATGAGTGATATGAGCATTGGCACAGTGTGTTGCCAGCCTACAGAATTTAATCATACAAATAAAGGCAAGAATTAAAACAAAAGTGAACTTTTTATTATATCTGACTAAATAATATGCATTTTTAGGAATACTGCAGTGAGTGCTGCTTGCAAATTTCATGCTTTGAGTGAAATTTAATTAAGTTGAACTAGTGAAAAAATCCCATGGGCTCATGTTATTTATAAGTGAGAAAATAAGAGTCATGTCTACATGACTGGGGATGGAAATTTGGCTAGTCTTGTGCAATTATGGCTCCTTTTGAAAGGCACATAAATATTTATGTGCATTTGTGTGCTGACATTCGTTGCTGAACTTCAATATTCAAGTCACTACAGATAACTGCTAAATCCACCTTCCACATACACGTTTTTTCTCCTCTATGCACATCCTGTTGCCGCTGAAATTTGGCTTGAATTTTCCTGAAGAACAGGCAGGAAAGGGAAGTGAAACATCATCCATTCGTTCATAGGTGATTTATGAACCTATGCTTTCCTCCTTTTGCGGCAGAAAGCAACAGCAACATGTGCACACACCCATGCCTCGCTGCAAGAAGCAGCTGGGAAAAAACCCAAGCCTGTGCACTGACTGCCTTCTGGGCAGCTTCTGAGCTCACTGCTGCCCATCTCACTTCCAGCGCTAGCTCTGCCAGCTTACAGGTGCTGCAGGGTGCAAGATCTCAGCCAAGGGAACGGGACAGCTAAAACTCAGTGAGCCAACAAACGTAGCAGAACAGGCTGTATGTGCATGCCATCAGGAAGGGATGCTCTCTGAAGCAGGTTCAGTTTCCTGCCAGGAAAAAGAATAAATAAATACAAATCATGACTGACAGAACTTTTATATCCCTGTCTCTGATCCATTTGCATTTCTCAGAGAAGAAGCATACTTCTCAGATTACGGAAGTATGGGATTGGTGATGGGTTGACGGTCAGACTTGATCATCTTAGAGGTCTTTTCTAGCCTTAATGATTCTGCGATTAACCACAAAGCTGTGACGATATCAGACATACACCAGTATTGCTGCACTGGTAGGCTCTGTAACTGGACATAACCATTTCCCAGCTGACATAAGCAGAGTAGCTGGAGCCCACACACACACACAAAGGCGTGTGGGGATAGACATTTTACAATTTGCACTTACAGTAAAGCTCTAACACCACTTCACTTGAGTAAAAGAGCTGCAAAGTGGAAGGCAATTTCTTGGATTTAACTATACAGCCATCTTAAACATCCCCTCATAGTTTCATGAGCAACTGACATAATGTGGAAGGTAAGGCGAAGTCAACCCCCCCTTCCCACCCAGTGGCAGTGAGCTCTCAGGTCTGCTCATCCCTCTGGGGCAGGCTCTACAAGTCTGCTCACTGTTACTCAGCGTGAAAAAAACAAAACCCTAGAAGTGTCATTACAGTTATGAACAGTTAATCAAGCAATTGCATGACAGAAGGTGAGATTTCTTATAGTGAGCATACCCAAACTGCTGAAGCTGGTTTGGAACAATTAAAAGGCAGACACTTTACATGGTAAATACAAGCTGTATTTGGAGCTGGGTAAATTGCAAGTGGGCTCTGATCTCATCTGATTACCATTATGACAAGTATTTTAACAGCCGTGTTGTACCTTAATTGTATTCCCAACTGACCAATCATACAAAAAGTACCTCAAATAAAAATTAACTCCTTGGGCTTTTTGGTGACACTGACAGCACAAAGGATTTTCAGCAATGGAAGTGGAAAAACTGATTAAAACTAGATCCTGTTGCAATCTCTGCATTAACCAAACATCTTCTAACCACCTGAGGAGCTTTAGAAAGATCCTGTTTTTATTCCCTTTTTGCATACTTTAAGACTTTGTACAAATCTACTTCAAATTGGCTGCCTCAAACAGTATAGTTTTTCCAGGATTTGGGACAAGGCGTTCGCAATTCTCCGAGGGCACCTCTGCACTGGAAAACAGTTTGCAGGGGTTAAACCAAGTGTGCCAGCCAGTGCTTCAAGGGCAGACACCGAGTCCCTAGAAGAGCTCACATCCACTCTGAGCAGCAGAAAGGGGAAGGAAACACTGAGGAAAAGGAGGCCAACAGATTATATGAGGAGTCACAACTAGATTCCACCAAAAGGGGCAATGTGGGACAAGGAAGATTTACTATGATGAGTGGAGCACTGCAGTTCCAACAACCTTTTCCACTCTTGCATAAATGAAGCCCCCAGGTATCTGATAAAAGGCATGCACGGTCCTTTTTCTCAGCATTCCTCCTTCATGCTATTTTGTTTAATAGTTTTTGCACAAAGCTAGTAAATAGAGAGAGGTGTGCTCTCCACAAATTCACATCCCATCTCCTATCAGAACAATCCCTGGCTGCTCTTTAAATAAAGAGGTCCAAATCATTTAGCAATTAATGGCCGCTTTAGAGGAATCCAGTAGGATTTTTGCGTGATTGATCGCTCCGTGATCACTCCTCCCAGACCTGCGTCGGATGACTCAGAGCAGGAGAAGGTTGGTTACGTAAACAGAAGGTAGGTGGCTTAACACCCTTGCTCTTGTCACCAAATGTCAGCCGAGAGAACTGCGTGTTACTGCAGAACTAAAGCACATGTCAATGCACTGGAACGCAGTCGGATGTTTTCCACATCCTCTGATTTGAGGAAGGCATTGCAGCGTTATTTATTTGGCTGGCTCAGATGGCACAGAACAGATGTAGAGCCTGTGGTCTGCAGCATCTCACCTGCCGTGTCTAGCCAAAGCCATGCTTGCTGCTGAAGATTCAGGAGAGGAAAACAGAGAATAAAATTGAGCAATTATTGCTTACACCACCACAGATCCAAAGGAGGTGGAGGTTGTGTGCTTGGGGTTCGCCAGAGCCCACTGTCCAGACTCCAGACTCTTCTTTGCTCATTCTTCAGCATTAGCAAGCTTTCTAGCGTGCCGCTCTAGCTTTCCAGGATACACATTAGGAAAAAAAAAAAAAAAAGGCTTAAGAAATCACACTGAGCCTCTCTCAGGTCGGTGCCTTGTAATTTTCAGAAGTAACAGGTTAGGTTGACCCAGCTACAAATGAGGAAGATACATCACAGCTGGGCATCTTAACCAGTCTGGAAACCTCTGCCAGCATTCTTCAGCCTTTTGAAACACAAGCTATTATTTTTCACAGCGTTTCTGCCTTTCTCCTCGTAGCAACGAAAGGGAGAAAACAACGTGCCTACTCATCCTGCTACTATGCATTGGAGGGGCACCTTCCTTCCTCGCTCCAACCCGTGGAGATGATGTCTCCCTTTCAGCACAGTTATTTTCAGAGCCTATTTATTGCTCCATTCAAGCCTAGGCTTTCTAATTTCACAGCCTAATCTGCAGTCCAGTCACCCATGAAACAGCGAAATAGCCTGCAAACCTGTGCCACGGCTCGCGCTGCCTGATCTCAGGTGCGATCACCGGTGCTGATACGGGAGTTGCAGAAAAATACAGCTCTGTCCGCCCCCTACTCCTCTTCAAATGTAATTAAAACCATCATCACAGCTTCTGCTTCGGGAAATGACAGCTTTCTGCAGCCCCAAGCCCAGAAATGCACCCAGAGACAGGTGAGAGGAGACTGGCAGGTGCATCCTGCCATCAGCAGCACCTCTGCCCTGCCCTGGGAGGGATGGGGACACTTCCCCAGACAAATGCTGACGCCAGCATGGCCTCAACAGTGGCACATGCAGGGGACCTCCTGCTCACAGCCCTGCCAGCTCTTGCGTCAGCTCACATGGCTTGTGAAACCCAGCCCAAGGGAAGGCGCAGTGACAGGCCAGGGCAATGACCCCGCCAGGCTGGAGCGGCCCGGCAGTCGCTCCCTCCCCACCCTCCGGAGTCACGTTTGCTTTCTCCTATGGTTTCCACATCTGCTGAGCGTACTTTGTCCCCCAGGGCTCGTGGCCAGTGAGCGGAGTGGCACACCTTTGCTGGCTGTGAAGGCCTGCAGGCATCAGCTGAGGCATTGCTCGGGCACACGTGGCACTGCTCAGGGCTCCGTGACCCTTCCCCTCCCTTTCAGGGCCAGCTCCTGTCAGGAGCTGCCACAGGTCTTTCCACCCCAATAGGTGAACCCAAAGCTCCTCACCTCCAGCTGGGCAGCAGGCTACAGCACCCAGTGATGCGGGATGCCTGTCCTCCTGTCCCAGCACCTTCCTACAAGAAAGGCCAGCCCATTTCTGCAGGAACCACGTCCATAAGCACCACATCCACACATCTCTTAAACGCATCCAGGGATGGAACTCCACCACTTCCCTAGGCAGCCCGTTCCAACGTCTAAACACATCTTCCATGAAGAAATTCTTCCTGATGCCAATCTAAACCTCCCCTGGCAGAACTTGAGGCCATTTCCTCATGTCCTATCGCTTGCCACCTGAGAAAACAGGCCAAGAGGACCTCGCTGCAGCCTCCTTTCCAGCATGCAGAGGCTACAAGGAGCCAGTTCATGTCAATGATGAAGCCAGGCTGTAGAGTGGCACAGAAGGCAAGGCCTGTCCCGAGGCTCGCTCTGCATGCTGGCATGGACCCATAGAAAAACCACGTTAGGCTGTTGAGAAGAGCATGGTGTGAACAGTGAGGGCAACTCAAACTCAGCAGCTCTGTGTTTTAAAGGCAGCACTTTGGTGCTATTCCCACTCCCAGAGTATCCAGGATGATTATTTACAATTTCCCTGAGGCAGGCCATAAATCCAAGCATAACCAGCAAGCTCAACAAAGCGTAAGAGGATCTCTGTGGCAGACTAATTACCTTTGCAGGCTATACAAGCCTGTACAGTTTGCTTCTGCACGGTAGCTTTGAAAACTTCAGCTAATGACTGCTTCTAGCTGATCATACTTCCCATTTTCTATTGCTCTGCTCAGGGCACCCACGTGGGAATTCAGGGGCCACAAAACTCAGTGGAAGAAATCAAGATCATTAACAGAAAGGGAACAGGGGCTATGAAATAGAAGATAACTCCACAAAGGGCTGCAATGACATGGTATGGGCTCTGGCAGAAACAGAAAAGTAATCCTAAATTGAGAGGAAGTCTAATAGGTAACCACTAACAACTATAAACCAAAATCAAAAGAAAACAACAAACAAAAAAACCTCTCTTCTTCCCATTCTCCTAAGGCTTTAGGCATAAATTATCTCCCTCTACTCTCCACCATGATGTCTTATTTTTTTAAATTAATGTTTAATACAGAAAATGCCAATTCCCTCACCACCCTAGCCAGAAGGCTAGAAGTTTTCCCAAGGATGCAAGTGCTGCACCTTACATTTTTTCCTTGCTTCTAAAAAATTGTGCTGACACTTAGGCTGCAGCTAATTTCATGCAGATTTCTCCTAACACCTACCAGCTCTACTTGTGCACTGCCTATGCAGATAGATGTCCACTTGCAATGGGTATACTTACGGAAGCAGTTACAGCAAACACTTCAATTACAGAGGGGAAAATAAATTTCAAGCCCTTGATCTGAATCAAGCTGAGCACAATCTCCCATTTTCTGAATGAAATCTGGGCTGGCAAAATTCTGTCAAACTACTCCAAGGCAGCACACGTTCTCTTTCACATCCATAATGAAATTTTGGCTTATACAGTATTTCTCTACAAAAATCATCAGTTGCAATGACTCTCTTAAAAACTGTGTTTAAAAAAAAAAAAAAACAACCAACTAACCAACCAACCAAGAAAAACTTACATACTCCATTGAGCAGTGAAAAATCCAAACTAGCTTAAACTCCAGCTGAATATCCTACTGGTTAGGGCTGTTCTAGCAAGGGAAGATCTTTCTTCACAGCCAAGATCATGATCAGCATCTGGAGTTGACTGCAGCAGGACAGCAGAGAAGAGGTTTGATGCTATTTTTGCTTCAGCAACACCTCAGTTTGCTTCAGTTTCTTCCATTCTAACAAGATCTCTAGGGCCACTAAGTACAGGGATTAAGGAAGTTTCTGCTGACATTTTATACTACATAAAAAAAAAAAAGATTTGATGTCTTCAGTATTGGTTTTACTTTTTGATGAAAATTTTTCACTAGGGATTACATCACCAAATGCAAGAGAAGAGGGAAGAAAACAAGTAAAACTATCTCGGTTACCATATCATCTGCTATGAAGAAGTGCAAAATAGAACAAACCCTTGTGTATTCTATTCAGGCTCCTCTTCCCTCGGCACAGTCTCAAAGCAAAACAACAAATACTGCCGAGCTTAATACTCTGTGTACAGTGAGGACACTGTGGTATCTAACCCATAAGGATTTAGCATCTACAATATGAAGTGAATGAAATGTTATGAAGATCTGTACAGCAAGTCCCAGGATACATTAGGTAATCCTTTTCCAGAGCCATAATAAAAAGGGGGAAATGCTGCATTTTCCTCAGCTGGCGTACTACCTGTTAATCACAAACAGCAAAGGAAGTGCGAGCAGACAGAGCTCCCTAGAGTGCATCCCAGAGACACAGTCAGGGCTGGTGGCACTGCACATGCACTCTCTGAAGGCAAGGTCACTGGAATCAGCTTCTGAATGCTTTGGCAACAAGTTTACCAGGCATCTCCCCCAGATATTATGAGCACACAGACATTTCTCATCAGCTTTTCTTCAAGTTTCTCTCAGGCTTTTTCCCTCTTGAAACAATCAAAACCAAAAGAACAAGAAGTACAAAGAAACAAGAAGTCTTGATAAGACGACGTCAAGCTCCTCGTCTCACAGATTTTGGCCGTACTTTGCAATCCAAGGCAGTGACAAGGGACCTCTCGGCCGCAAGCGACAAGGGAATTTCTGAAATTGTGCCAGACAGGAAAAGTGAGGAGTCTCCTACTGAGCTCAGTAGTGCTTTGTAGCAGCCTAAGGAGACAGCAGCAAAGATCCCTACTCTGTCACCAGAACAAAGGCTAATGCTTTTTTCAGTGTGTACGATTCAGTTTTGTTTGCTTGTAGGAAAGCAGGATCCCCCAGAACAGCAAGCTACATTCTCAGTAAATGCACATTTGGGTGGGTGATGAAGGCATACTCACGCAGTGCGTACAGGGAGAGGACTATTCCAGCCAGGCAAAACCCCTCAAAAAACCTGAGTGTGCTGAACATTGTCACGTTCACTGAGAGTGCCACAGTCAGTCCAAATATCAAAATGAATATGACAGAGAAGAGCAGTATGGGCCGCCGACCAACCCTAAAAATAAGAAAGGAAGCAGGGAGAAATGGTGTTAAAAGCCAGGATGGACGTAACACTCCAGCATTATAAACTGTAGCACAAGTCATGCAATCCCTTCCAAATACTGCCACCCATTTTTAACACTTGTTCCATTTCCCACCCCTCCCTGTTTACTAAAACTACTTGATTCTTCAGTCAACTTTGCATTGACGAATTCATTTCAGGTCAGATTAAGCAAGGTCAGCACATGATTAGTTACTTCTCCATTTAGACATCAGTTGATCAATTGTACAACACCAACAGTGAACAAGGGAACTCCCAGGAACTACAACAGGACCATAAACAAATACCCTGAAGACTAAAAACAGCTTCTCAGATCTTTCTGTGCCAGAAGAGATGGGTGTATATATATGTATGATATATGTTACGTGATACGGTATATTATTATTTCTCCACAGCCTCCAGCCAGAGAACTTACTGCAGAGGTCTCTTCTTCCCAACACACGTGTGCTTCCCAGCCTCGTCTGCAACAGGAGCACACTAAAAAGACCACTTTTCTTAGCCTCATTATTAAGGACAAGGCTAGCAAACAGGAACTGAATGTAAAACAGGGCTTGTGCTGCTTCCCTGAGCCTCAGAGAGCCGATAGTAATGCTTGCAGGAAAGTAGTAAACTGCTTTCTTCCCCCTGCCTCACATCTCCACAGCAGCTGCTGAGACCCACAAAACCAGTTGAGGAGCACAGGAAGAAACCACTCCAAAGCAACCATAAGTATGTGAGGATTTGCAGCCCTCCTTGGCAGGGAGGGTTTTCAGCTGCAGGTGCTGATGAGCAGCTACTCTGCCACTGAATACAGGGCACCTGCTGCAGAGCTCAGCTCCTATGCAAAGCCTCCTATTTCTTTTACATGTCTCACATGTTCACTGTTTATAATTCCCCTTTTCCCTCCCCCCTTCCTGTGCATGGCTGATGATATGAAGCACCAGAGCACGCTGCTATTTTTAAGCAAGAACTGGATCGTTATGTGGAGATTTCCAAAATTTTTCAACTTGTCAACTCCCACAAGTTTTCCAGTGGAACTGAGGATTCCTTTCAGTCAGCTCCATATGCCATTTCCACAAAGAATATATGAACTTGCTTTTCGTAGGCAGCTTTCACAGACCCATTCAAAGCAGACTGTCAGCCACAAGCCAGCCATCAGGTTGGATGTCAGCACAATAAAGAGCTTTTAAACCTCACTACCTAATCCAGTTTCACAAACTGAAATGTTTCAATTCAATTATTTCTGCAGATTGCTACCAGCAGCTGTAAAATATATTGCATATATGCATTCACAATTAAAACTTTGAATTTTGCTTTAAAATGGAACAGGATCAATAAATTAAGGGGCAAAGGGCTGGAAACGAGACATCATACTTGATGCTTTTGGGAATTGGAAAAGCACACTAATAGATGTATCATCATTTATACTTTTTCAAAGTATGCCTGAGATGATGACATGGGACAGGTTTTCTGGATTTTTTTCCAGCTGCAGCATCAGCTGCAGGGCACCTCTCCAAGACTTAACCCATTGGCATCAAGCATTCAATGTGTGTAAAACAGCAAGTAGCAAGGGGCAGGCTGGAGACCACAAGGTCAGAGCAGGTGGTCCCTCATCAGGGTGCAAACCCAGCCCATCAGATGAGCCTCAGGGCAGGAACACAGTGTTTTTTCCCTTGGTGATATGCACTGTGATGGGAACATACTGGACACGGGGGCAGTTGCCACCATCTGTGCTTCATGTTTTGTATTTACAGAGTGTACAGCACACGGAGGAGAAGTACCTCATACCAAACCTTGAATACAAAAGCTGCGAACTTCGTGTTATCAGCGATGTGCGCAGACTTTCGCAGCCCTGTTTTCGTAACAGTCAAGCTGTAATTCATACTAATTAGTATTTGTGGAAGTGTTTTGTAGATGAAAGGCATTAGGCAAGCACTCAGAATTAGGAGCCTAATTCTCATCACAAGCCTGATCTGCCACTTCCTGATGTTGATTAAAAAAGGCTCCATGCTTCGCACACACCAGCTCCCTTCCTCCCCTCCTCCTACCCTCTTTACTTGAGGTTATCCATCATTAGGGCTTGGAATTTCTTCTACCATTGTATAAATTATGCAAATGAATGTTTGCTGCTAATGAAGAATCGGGAGATTGTCCTGTGAAAAGCCCCGAGGCCAAGCAAGCACCCCTGTACCTCCTCCAAGAGAAAAAGCTAGCATCTCTCCTCACCTAGAAATCCATTACATTCCTCAAAACAAAAAATCAAAACTCCAGGGCAGCTATCAGCCACATTGTTGGTGATCCAGCAGTGTTTTGACAGGATGTTGTCTTAGAATATATAAAAGCCTTTTATGTGCAGACAGAGTTATCTGACTAACACTACATGGAAATGCTTGTGAGAGATTAAACCATACACAATCTCCCTTGTAAAACAGCCCCGGGATGCTATCTGCTGCCATCCACACTATTCCAGAGAGAGTTTTCCATGCCACAACAGTCTCAGCCTACACGGCATATTACTGTCTATATCAGATGCTGAATTCTGCCTGCACAGGTAAATAGCCAGGGATACAAGCAACCACAAGCTTCTGATGAACCTGCAACCCATGCAGAGTGATATGCAGACACATCAGACAGATACTTCCACTGCCATCAGAGGTGCAAGGCAAAGGCAAATGGTTCGAGGACAAGACCTGCCCTTCCCATGCTCCTACCCACATACCTTGCCACCCCTGAGAAGACTGAGCTCTGTTCCTTTAGCCAATCAAATTGCTCTTCCTGTGCCATTCTTCACAGGGTCTCTCGGTTTTGGGATCTGAGTTAGCATAAAGGCTGCAAGGAGTACCAGGACAGGCGCAAAGCAAGGCAGCGAGAGGCAGAGGCTTTCTGTCTCAACGCCGCCAAGCCTCCCTGCCCCAGAGGGGACCCTTCCACAGAAGCCTCTACAGCCCTTGTCCAGCGTAGGCAAAGTGCCAGCAGCACTCTGCCTGTCAAACAAGCAACTTCCTCAGGCTTTGGACACTTGGAAAAGTAAAGCCTCAAACCCTTCTGGCTCAAAAAACCCAAAATAAACAAACAAAAATGAAGTGCTAAGGGACATGATTTAGTAGCTTAGTGGGTAGGGATGGTGATAGGAGGACGGTTGGACTAGATGATCTTGTAGGTCCTTTCCAACCTAGTGATTCTATGATTCTAAAAACACTCCATAATCAAACAACAATAAAAAACCCCAAACCAACAAACCAACCAACAAAAACCTTTTCTAATTACCTAAACTGGACAGTGGCACAAGTGAAACAAAAATAGAATTTTGAAATATTGAAGTGCTTTTATACATTAACCTGGCCAATCTTGCCTGCTCTTGCTTTGGACTGACTTTTTTTTAAAAATAAAATAATCAATTTATTACAAGTACATTCCCCTTTGTATCTATTTTCCCACAAACCTCCTGTCTTAGAGGAAATTCAAACTGTGATTAAACAGCAAAGTAAGTCCTGTTTAGGACCTTTTTCAACAGTCCCAGATGCCACTACCAAGTGAAGAAGGACTATCCCAGCACAGGACTACCTTGCTGCATCAAGTACATCAGATAGCAAGGATGGGGGCTAAAGAGAAGCATGAGGACCAGCTTTGGTGGCAGCAAGCATCTCATTGCTCTGGTCACCTGCTATAAGGTGAGGACTCACTCTTCCCTCCAGCTACCAAATTGCCCTTTTCTCCATTGCACCACAGCTGCCAAACTGATTGTCCTTAAACTCTCTCAATCTCACTGGAGGAGAGAAAAAAGAAAAAGCACATATGGCAGAGCAAACTATACACAGGGGAAAGAAATGGATGGAAGAACCGCACACTTCTCCTTTTGGTGGCAGAGAGCTATTAAATCTGCTTATTGCATCTTTCTCTTGAAGCCAGTGCTTTAGGCAACTAGTTGTTCACTTATTTGTGACTTATTTGTCAATTATAGCAGCATTTCCCTAACTTGGCAATAAGTCTGCTTTCTCCACACAGATTCCTTTTTAGGAAAACCAAGTGAGATCCATCATTCATTTCCCTGCTACACTTTCTACACATTGTTACAGCTCCATTTTACTGCTGCATTTTAATCAAATTCAATTGTATTTCATCATGCCTGTTCCCTACTTCACTGAAAAGTCATAATTTCTCACTTGCCTTAAAACTTCTAATGACTATTCAAGAAGTAAGATACAATTTTGCTATAAAAGTTGGAGACGCACTGCTTCACAGCTGCAGCGAGCCTATTCTCTACCCGTTGACTGATGAGTCGCTGGGGCTTTTTAGGATTTCTGCAATAGGCAACTCCTTCCTTTCCTGGTTTAGCAAATGGTGAAAGAGTTAACTTGGGGCCATCTAAAGCACTGACACTGGCAACTGTGCTGGAAGCCACTGCAATGACTTGGATGGCATCACAGAGCTATTGTTTCAAATGCAGCAAGTTTCCATTGAAATCACTTGCCAGGCCTTTAATTTCTTCCCTTCTCCCCTCCACTACAAGACCCTCTCTTTACATAAAAGCTGAACTCTCTGAACAACTGGGGAACCTGATCATGTTTTCACGACTGTAATTTAAGGACTCGCATTCTGTGTGTTTAAATCTAACACCCCAATATTAACAGCATATGTCAGCGATTCCTTAACACCGCTTCAAAATGTTTGCTTAACAACAGCTTTAAAAATAGAACAATGGAAAGGTTTGCAAAAAAACCACCCTTAAAAGATATTGTGTAAGCACAGAGTTGACATTACACTACTCTTGCATTCAGTCAAATCAATGCTGCTTTCAACTTCTTTTTGCCTTATCTCCTAGTTAAGAAAAAGAAAAAAGAAAACCCCAAACCAAAGACTTCACTTACACAATATACATACTTCTGCACCAGCACTACAGCTGTAATAAATTGTGTCAGCAGGAAATAACTAAGTCAACTATCAAATAGCTAATTTTCCTGTTATTTACCTTGGTGCAAATTATGCAGCTCAAGCAACTAACACACAGTTTTAAACTGTTCATCAAGCTCCTTTCAGAACCTGAAAGTCATTAAGCAAAGGCTCTTATGCATATGAAGCAGATAAAAACCTAGGCAATATTAAATATTGTCATTAATTCATAGATGTACTGCATTAAAAGATTTTTCACTTACCAGTCAGCTATACATCCTGTTATTAAGTGGCCGAAGATTAATCCTACCAGTAGGGAGAATTTTGCAATGTGGACTTTCCATGCAGAATCACATACAAGATCCCACTGGAAGAAAGATAGATAAAACAAAATAAATAAAGTAATTCTCGGATGCATTTAAACATACTAATACCAGCACAGACTTTCTTCCAAGCTTCATTCCTAGCATAAGTGCATGGAAATAGCAGAGGAAAGCTTTCTCTCTCAAATTGAGTCCCAGATCCCATGAAGTACGTGGAAAGACTAATTTGAGTGAGGCCCTTATTTACATAAGGGGAAAATCCAACACTTGAATTGAAGAAATATGGATTTGAAGGCTGAACTATTCAGTGGATTAAGAATTGGTCAAATGGTCGCAGCCAGCGGGTTGTGGTGAACAGCTCTATGTCCAGGTGCAGGCCAGTCAAAAGTGGCATTCCCCAGGGGTCTGTCTTGGAACCAGTGCTTTTCAACATCATTATCAATGACATAGACAATGAAATTGAATGTACCCTCAGCAAGTTTGCTGACAACACCAAGCTGAGCGGTGCAGTTGACACAATAGACGGAAGAGATGCCAACCAAAGTGACCTGGACAGTCTTGAAAAGTGGGCCCACAGGAACCTAACGAGGTTTAACAAGGCCAAGTGCAAGGTGCTGCACTTGGGTTGGGGCAATCCCAGGTATATGTACTGACTAGGTGAGGAACTCATTGAGAGCAGCCCTGCAGAGAAGGACTTGGGGGGTCCTAGTAGATGAAAAGATGGACATGAACCACGTGCACGCAGCCCAGAAGGCCAACAGTATCCTGAGCTGCATCAAAAGAGGGGTAGCCAGCAGGGAGAGGGAGGTGATTTTCCCCCTCCACTCTGCCAGCATGAGGTCTTATCCAGAATACTGCATCCAGGCTTGGGGCCCCCGTTACCAGAAGGATGTGGAGCTGTTATAGAGCGGGTCCAGAGGAGGGCCATGAGGATGATCAGAGGACTGGGGCACCTCTATTGTGAAGAAAAGCTGAGGGAGTTGGGCTTGTTCAGACTGGAGAACAAAAGACCCTGGGGAGACCTCACTGCGGCCTTCCAATACTTTAAGAGAACTTAAAAGCAGGAGGGGGACTGACTTTTTAGATGGTTGCACTGTGATAGGACAAGGGGGAATTGCTTTAAACTGAAAGGGGGGAGATTTAGGTTAGATATCTGGAAGAAATTCTTTACTCAGAGGGTGGTGAGGCACTGGAACATGTTGTCCAGAGAAGGTGTGGATGCCCCATCCCTGAGGTGTTTAAGGCCAGGTTGGATGGGTTCCTGGGCAGCCTGATCTGGTGGGTGGTGACCCTGCCCGTAGCAGAGGGTAGTAGCTACATCATCTTTGAAGTCCCTTCCAACCTAAGCTGTTCTATGATTCTATCAAGTCTCTCCTCTTCAGGCCACCTGAGTTTAAGCACTATAGGGCAGATCTCCAGTGCTGGCACTACTGACATAACCAGGGCACATCACCATAACACCCCTACTGACAGACAACTTAGGAAGACATTCTGCTATTGACCTATATGGCATCACTTCGACACGCTGGGAAAAGCAGCTGCTTTGCCACAAGGCCCCAACGGCTATTAGTTTCAGGCTCCCACAGGCAAAGTGTTAAGGTGCTTTTGCTTTTGAAAAAGCAACCCGAGGCGGTGGAAGGTGGCAAAGACTAATGGTATGTCTTGTCAGGCCAGATCCTGGTATTGAGCCAGAGAGCCTTAGGACAGCAGCCTCCATCACAGCTCACAGACCAGACAGGGGCTGAACCTTCATGCCAAAACTATCCCTCATACTGAAACCACCCTTTCTGTCTGAAATAAAAGCAAATGGATCATTTTGGAAAATGATTAGGGCACCACCACATTCCTGTGAGAAAGACAGAAACAACAAGATCTTTAGCAAGGTTTCCCTAACCTCCAAGATGTTTTCCTGCTAGGCATCAGACTGAGCCCTGGAGAGCCAGGCTGCATTCCTGGCTTTAGCTCAACACCCTCAGTGCCCTCAGACATGTAACTTAGTCTCTCCTGTGTGTAAAGTGTGGGTAGATCTATTCTATCCTTGAATAAATGTAGGAAAGTATGTTTGCTCGTGGTTTGCAAAGTGTTCAAATATTGACGGTAAGAGAAGCCATAGACTATAAACGAAAAATAAGTACAGCTAACAGAATAAACAGCTGCTCATGTGTGATGTAATTGTAGTGGCTGTTCTGAGAATATTAACTAAAATTTCATGGCCGAAGACAAAATAAAAACATGAATTTGTTTTCAAAAGTCAGATGCAACTTCCAAAGAAAGCCTCCCTCAAAAGAGCTCAATTAGGCGCTCTGCAGTTCTAGGCATTTTCATGACATACTGCCCTTCCATAAATAAGGCAGCTCTGACTTATCCATTTGGTTCAACATCACAGAAGATGTCCTCCCCAGAATATACCATCTCACCAAGAAGTCTGACACTTGTGGCCAAAAGAGCCGTGCCAGCTTTTTAATTAAATGCATTTTTGAGTTCTTCACTCCACTGGCTCGTAGAAGACATACACGTCTGATGCTCTATGCCACTCTGCAAGCTACAGGTTGAAGGTACACAAAGGAATCAGAAACAAATGGAATACACGAGTATTTCTTCCACCAAATAGCTACGGTTTATTTGCAGAAAGCAGCTCAGAAAGGCAGCAAGAATCGCTCTCCGAAGCTCTTGACATCTTCAAAGTACTTAGCAAGTGGGGGGAAACAATCCCTAATATCAGCAATTATAGAACCAATCTCTAGCTTGCAACAAAAATACCTGCCCAGGCAAGCTGCAAACAAAACAAAATTCAGGAGGTGCCTTGGAGCTCCAGGCAGACTTTCAAGTGTTCTGGGCTTATTTTCAGAATCCAGAAGGTGCATATAGTGCTTTGAATGAGAAATCACTTTTCAGCGTAGAATACAAGTTAATGATATTAAAAATATTCAGATTTATACATAAAAAAAACTTCTTAAAGGCAATCTCTGCAAGTTGCTTCTTTTTATTGTATTGTTGTCACATGAGCAGTAACACCATGAAAGCACAAGTTAAAAAATGAGGCAGATACCCTGGTGCCTGTTCACCCACAGGGCCTGCTGCTGCCAGTCACAGATGGCTGGCTGTCACACACGGCTCGGATAGGGAATGTGCTGTGCCAGGCCACACAGAGGTGAAGGTTCATGGCTGGAGGAGACCAAGTCTCATGAAGGACTGTTGTGAAATTTCAGGCCAAGACAATATGTCAGACATCAAACTGTCCAGTTCAGCACACAGAGCAGAAGAAGAGTTAAACTCTTGGCAGACCCTGCAGTGCACCTTCTGATAAGGTATCTGGGAACCACGTGTCTGTTTGTTTTCAAGGCTCTTGCCCAACACCTCAGCCACTCTGAAAACAAAAACACCCATTTCTGTGCAAGTCCTGCATCTGACCACTCACTGCCTTCAGCTGAGGGCAGTCTCTGCAGCCTAGTGTGGGTCAGCTGAGAACAGAGCCATCTTCAAGTCCACGAGGGCAGCACAATGGTATGCAGGCAGACACAGCCCTCGAGGCCTGCCCATGTGGTGCAGCCTGCTGCAAGTGCCACTGGTTTTGTCCTCTGAACAGGACACTCAGGTTTGCTCCATAAAGAAAGAAATCGTGTTCCCATGTCGCTGCACACTGGAATAAAGTGTTGCTGATGACAGTGGCACTCCAAGTAAATCCGCACCAGGAGGCTGTTTGGGGGAGAGACTAGACTGTAATCTCCTACCACCTCTTACAAAAGGTAGATTAACGTGTTTCAAGCAGGAAGACCAGTAAGTCCTGTTGTTGCTCTGGCAGAATACCATGGCGTCCCACTCGGGAGTTACCAGCCTGCAGTCTGAAGGAAAGGTGCTGCTAAATTCACAGTGAGCCCTGGGTTTTCTCTTTCTCTACCCTCCATTCAGCCTCATAGTGCAAGAGATCTGATAAAGTAATGTGCGGAGGCAATAGGTTATGCTTAAAGAAAGCCCAGAGCTATATAAAACAAAGAGCGTAATCTTCCAAAAAAAAAAAAAATTAAAAAAGCTTATTCTGTAGCAATAATGTAGAGAATTTGCCACTTGTGCAGATGTGCAATACATTGCAAGTGTTTTTTTCCATGTTGTGACAGCACTTTTTGTCAAAGCCTAAGGAGTCACACCTTCAGGATCCTAATGTTCAATTGATCTCACTGAGTCACCACCCATGCTGAGAGTCACCGTGCTTCAAACTGGAAGTCAAGCTGGAGGACTGTTAGAAACAGGCTTCAGAAAACATACGATGAAAATTAACGTACCCAAAGAATAATCATTCTGTACCTTCTTTAGGAGAGATGGAAACCTGGACAGGACTCATGCAGCAAGCCAAGATCTGTAGTGAAGTTAAGGCAATAGTTTCATGTAAAGTGCAGATATAAGATCTGCTGCTTGTCTGTTTCCTTGGCCCCTGGAGAAGATGTCCTGCTCTGGGACCCCTAGCTTCTAAACATCACGTATGCCACAGCCTGCTGGGGCAGCCCCAGATCCCTCCTGGGGAGAAGCCCCACACTCCCCTGCATGTTGTATGGCCATTTGGAAACCAGTAAGTGGAAATAAGAATCAATTACATATCCCTGATGTCCACTTGTGGTGAGCTTCTCCTTTCTGTTCTTCCTGATTTATCATTTTATCACCAGACCTTGGTGGTTTTCCCTATGTGGCACTAGAACCCATCTTTTTTTCTTCATTTCCATGTACTTTGCGAAGTAAGAGCTCCCGCTGCCTTCACCTTCTCAGAAATATTTTTCCAAAAAAACAAAAAACAAAAACCACAAAGAAATTAAAAAAACCTGACAGATAAAACAAGCTACATAAAAATAAAAAAAGGAAAAGAATCACGTGATGTTTTTCATATAATATGTATAACAAAAAGCAGAACCATCTCCAGGTCCTTATTGCCGGAGGAAAAGCTCCAAGTCAGCAGATCAGACAAAGTACCACCAGAAAAACAGCACACACATGCAACCAAA
>WBMW01004838.1:1466256-1563489 GCA_013396635.1 Penelope pileata | reverse complement strand
TATTTACGCGGTGCGCCTTTAATAATGCAGTGCGGCTGCGGTTGGCTGCGCTGCGAGAGGAGGAGCGGCATTGGGGCTGGGGGGAGGGGGGGGGCAGAGCTGCGGGGAGAGAACCGCATCGCTTCGGCCGGGCTGGCCCATCGGTGCGAGCCTGTAATCGCCGTATTAACAGCCCCCTTTCATCGTAACACGGGCGTTTCAGATTTGTGAAGGTTACTTTGGCGTTAAGCTGAATCCACCCAGGCGCGTGAGTGCCGGGGTGCATTACTGAACGGTGCGGTTATTTCTTTCTTTGGAAGGAGAAGCAGGGACAACAGATCGATATACGCTTGTACACATGAACATGGTTAGTGAGCAGAAAATAAAACACGTGAGTGCATTAGTGGAGGATTGGCGTCCTGACTGAATATAAATGGAAGAGCAAGTTGTTGGTGGATGGCCACTTACCCAACCCAGTATCTGCAGTGGGTTATGGTACACCATTAACTCCTTGGATCTCGCTCCCTTCAGCTCCATTCTCACATAGGACGCCGAAGAGGCCTCCTCTCTACCAGCGGCTCTGGATCCTGTCTGTATGGCATCCCTCGGCCCTGCTCTGCAGAACCCTGGCACCTGTGGCCTACCCCACCACCCCTTGCGCTTCAACCCATTCCTGCTTTGACCATTCCCTGCTGAACACTGGTCCTGCCTCTCCTTCCCAGGAAGTTCCCTTCACCATGTCCTCCCTCCAGGCCTTCTCAGGTGGCCTTTTCAGGAGGCACCCACCAGCCCTGCTGCCCCCTGGCCCCCCACTGCCCTCACACAGCTCTGGGCCGCGTCGCGGTGCCTCAGCCTGCTTGTGCAGGGTTACCCCAGCACTGCCTCCTGCTGCTTTCAGTCCCCTTTCTGTGGGTTATTGTCAATCCCTACTTCATCCTTCTGGCAGCTCCCCAGTTACTGCAGCCCATGGAGGCCGCTAACGAAACAGACCCCATTGGAAATGGATCTGTAGCCCACCTGTTTGCCAGGAAACGACCGCTGGCATCGGAGTTCTGTGCCCACTGCCCAACATTTTCACATAAACTGAACTCCTTCATCTACGAACGAGGGCACAGAGCCTAACTAAGGTCACCTCTTTCTTCCACAACAAGGTCTGTTCCTCTGTTGCCAAAGGAAATTTGGTCAGCCTGACCCTTCTGGCTGTTTGCACCGGGTGCTTCCTGGGAAGAAAATGGCTGCCTGGTCCCTGTGCTTTTTAAAGTGCTCTCTCAGGGACAGGCCCCACTCGTGCTTTTCCATCAGCACATTCCTCGGTTGCCCTTCCCAAGCTCCCAGGGATGGACAGCAGTGTTTCCAGTGTTGTCGGAGCCACTTCTTTCAGCACCCTCGTTTGTAGCCAGGCCAGCCTATTAATTTGAACACCTCTGTACTGCCTGAATGCTCTCGTACCTTCTTCTTTCCTAGTCTGGGCTGAAGTCCTTTGTCACCGCTGTGTGTAATGGCAACCACCTGATCACAACGACCTTGTTTTGCAAAGGCTGGTGCACAGAAGGCATTAGGCACTCTGAGCCTTCCCAGCATCAGTCAATAGCTTTGTCTCTGATGACTAATCCACTTTCTTTTGACTTCCTCTCACCGCTGCTGTACTTACCGAATGATTTCTTGTTACTCGCGATGCTCTCACTAGTTGAGTTTTATTTTGTTGCGTTGGCTTTCAGCTGTTTGTCCCTGCATGCTCCTGCTACCCAGCACTTCTGTACTTACCGTGTAGAAACCTCACCTGTTTTCTCCATGCTTTTGGCATCATGAGCTCATGATTTACCTCCGTCAGTTGCTCACTTCCCTTCCTAGATTTCTTCTGCAATGGGACAGGCCTTCAGGTAATGCCCTGATACCACCAACTCTCTTTCCCCACAAAGGGCAGGGCCTGCAGCTGGTGGGGAGAAATGGAAGTGGACTTTGGGAACAGAGGACAAATCATAGCTTTGAGAAATTTGACTAAAAGCAAGGAACGGAAAATTTTGGAAGAGATAGGAAGGAAAAGAAAAGGCCTCAGAGAGAGAGAGAGGAGTGATGCGAATGAATAGATCTGTAGAAACAGAATGAAATCCTACAGTGCAACAAAAAGCACATAACGAGAGGTGATAACCATTTCTGAAGCTGACCCAACACTTTCATCCCAAATAGCTCTTCTGGGCTGCTCCTATGACCTAAGATTTTGTTAGGAACTGAAAATTTCAAGGGTGGTGTGTTCCTGGGAGCTGCATGTTTTTACATAGCAGAAGTTTTCCCACCTTTGAAACAGTGATCCTCAAGAGACTGTTTCTGGGTACAGGAGGGTTGAGGACAAATAAAAGGAAAGAAAATACATTTCTAGCAGCTAAGAAATGTGTTTTTGATGAAAAAGTAGTACTGAAGTAGTACTTCACTGAAAATATCTCTCGAATAACAGAAAGGTTGTTACATATTCGGGTGAAAATTGATTTTAATTTGAGTAGGGAAATGAAAACAAAGAGGAATGTTGGGACTGCATGGTGGAGTTTACACACAAATAAATGTTGAAGGTAAGATTACAGAGGCAAGCCTTTCTCTCCTGTGCAGGGCTTCTCAAGACACTACCTTTCATGATGAAGTGTGGCTTCTTAACCAGTGCCTCACTGACCTCCGACAGAAGGCGAAGCGTCTTTGGGGTGCCTCTTTGTGAGAAGACAAAGAGATACCATTGAAAAGATAAGTCGTACTCAAGAGTGACTCGATGTCTTTTGGCATATTTTTTCCACTGACGTTGAATTCTGTTAAGGAAGCTGCATGCTGTTCTAACTCATGTCCTCAGCAATTTGGGGAGGAGGAGCAGGAAAGGTGGTTTTGCTCTCTGCTGTTCAGAGCTGAAAGGAACGCTTTGATCCATGCCATAACGTGGAGGAGCCTCCATGCTGGGGCAGCACTGGAATCCAGTGAGCATCAGCCTGATCAGAGCAAGCCTCCGGTCACACAACTGGCATCCTGTCTGTCGGCACCTTGCCATGGCCTGTGGGATTTAGAGCCAGGACCCAGACAAATATCATCATGTTTACAGGGGAGGAAAAAAGCCCTAGCTTCCTCATCCTTGGTGTTAGCATTTCCAGATTCTTGGAAGGCCAGCCACTGTACTATGAAGAGCTCCTGGCACAAATTCCTGTTTTATGTAGAATTTGCAACAGCCTCGTTCCGTATCATAAGAACCCTGGCTATATTTTACTGTTTTATGGGATGTATGCTTGGTTGCCTTTTTTATCTAAAGGAATCCTGTACTGTAGAGGTGAAGTTATGACAATGCAATAAATCAAAGCTACTCGGTGCAAAGACTGATTAATAAAATAGCCTATTGGAATGCAAACTATTTATATAATGGAGAAAAACACAATGAGTTCCTAGGATCATAGGATAATTCATATCGGAAAGGATCTGAAGGTCTGTATCCCAGCTGTGGGACCAGACCAGGATGCACAGGACTTTATCCAGGTTCTATAGGGGATTTTTCACTTCGCAAGGGCAAGGTATACTGTGAGAGCTGGGTGTGGGACAAGATGAACAGAAAAAGAGATGAATTAATTGAAAGTGGTAAAAGGTGCTTTACCATTTGGGGAACGGGCAGAAAAGCCTGTACTCATTAAAGCGCACTCCCCTCGGATCCTGGGATTGAACCAAAGACCCCCAACTTTTACCATTCTTCTGATGTCAGCTAGTATTAATGAAACTCGCTGGCAAAGTGTCCCATCCCTCCCTGCTGCTGCTTCAAGCAGAAGATGGCCACCTGCCTACCACTTGCACCATTCACGCTGCTGGCAGAGGTCTGTACCCCTGTGCAGGGAGGTGTGTAGTGAGGGAAGGCTTCCCATCCTCTGTCCTCTGGGGATGTTGATTACCCTAAACCCAGAGAAAATTACGCGCACACTGGCTATTGGAAAAGATCGTGAATGTTGCAAAGCTGAGCAACCTGGCATTGGTAAATGCTATAGCTAAGACTGCTTGGGCAATGTTAATTTGTGCCACAAGTCTTGTGCATATACATTCCAATGCAGCCTTTAATTACATGTGCATTATGATGCAACCTATAATTACATGATATTTTTTTCTTGCAGGTCTCTAGCTTTTTTCAGTAAGGCAAAAAACGGGGGGAAAAAAAAAAAAAAAAAAGATGATGACCACTTAAAAAGCCCTGACTCTCAGCAGGATTTAGGCTTTTAAAATACCTTTGAGAATCTGGGTCTTAATGAGGAGCAATTCAATATTTTGTTTTCCCTTTGTTCAGCATGGAGCCCCATGACTTATTTAATGCACTATCTTCAAACCCTGCTCTCAAGAACTAATGATTAATGTCCTCATGGGCTTTTTTTATAATTCTCCCCTATGAAGTATGCAAGTGTTCCGCAAATATTACTACATTTATTTTCACGGCGTCTCCATAAAATAAAGATTTATTAGTTTTCTCTTATGGGAAACCCACAGGCAGATAGGTTAAGGTGAAAACTGTGAAGTTTTGGGTGCCTAACTGGCAGCTCCCAGCACTTTAGCATTCTTGAGCACAGTGCAGCATTTTGTATTTTCAAAGCACTACTCCTCTTGGCAACCATGAATATGCAGTGCTTTTGTAAATCAGAGTCCAGAGTCTCAAGGCATGCACTCATAAAGTGAGACAAAAGCAACTGGAATAACATCAGATGGGGCTTGGAGGAAGAGACAGAAGCCTGATATCACTCCTGAGCAAAGTGGTGGAGCTGCTGATGCAGCACTCGGTTAATAAAGAATTAAAACTGGCCAAGATAATTAGAGGCTGTTGACCTGGATTTAAGTGAAAGAAACGTTGGCACACTACCGATTTTTTAATGAGCTTGTAAATTTGGTTAATGAAGGTGATGGTCCTGATGTACAATATTGGTGAGAGTAAGAAAGATAAACCCGAGGTAGCTCTATGCTACTTGATGTGGGCTGCTCTCTTTTAGACACAGCCATGACACCAGAGGAGTTGACATTCATCAGCTTCTTGTGACCATTTCTTTGCTAGAAATTAGTTCCCCTCCCTGTCTGCCCACAGAACAGCTCCTGCATTCACCCCCTTCTTCACAGTAGGGTAAATCAGCAAAATTCACTCTGACCACCAATTTAAATTGTATAAGCTTGTCGGGAGGATTTTCCTTGAGAGGAGTTGAGGAGCTAGCTCAGGCATTTCTATACCTGTCAGCAGTCACCCAGCTGACTTTCTAAATGCTGAATTTAATTCCCTGCAGAAGCAGTGACACACCTCAGCTCTTCTTGCAGCCTCCCACCTCGTTGGTGATTCACCTCTGCAACAAATGGGGCAGGGTCGTGTGGGGAGCAGCCTTCTTCGCTGTAAAGTGACCCACTTTAAATGAGCAGGTTTGTCCTGTTTGCTGAACAAGGCAAGCCCTTTGTGGAAAAAGCAGCAGGTAGTCGTGTAATTAAAGGCTTTTATCCCTGTACAAACAGAAGTACTGTACACAGTGTGTATATATATGTGCGTAACGTACACATTAGGTGAATACGGACACACACAGAGAGCAAATTAGATTTACACAAGCTATTTTGCCCTGTGTAATTCCCAATTTTCGAGTGTTTCATTTTGCATTCTTCGCGGTGTTTTAATGTAGGGCTTTTTCTCTGTGCGTATACGTTGAAACAATGCGAAAAACGAGGAGTGCTTACACAAGACAAGTTATACAGTGTGTATAATTTTTAGACACAGATGGTTTGAATGCCTTGATGGAATGTAGGGAAATTAAGGAGGAATTAAGTCAGTCCAGTGGCTTTTTTTTAAAATTTTAAACAGATCTTCAAATACTAGAAACTAAATAAATTAAATGAAATGAACAATTAAGTTAAATTAAATTAAACACAGGCTTTGAGCTGGATTCCTGCTTTGAAGAACCAAAGTCTCAAACAACATTCATTCTACATTTGCTTCGTCCTGAGACTGTAGTCAAACGTCTAATGTTGAAAATCCCCCAGTGCAAATATATTGTATATATTTTCTGCATCCTCCTCTAAGGCTGCTGACAGATTCTTAACAGAAATACCGAGACTGGAATAGTAATCCTTAGCTCAGGAGCAAGATGGGTGCATTTTCACCTATAATGGGAATCGCAGCCTGCTACATGCAGATGGTTACTGCCACTTTTACAGTGTGACTCGGCTTCTAAGGGGAATGCAAAAACCAAACAGCACCTAGGATGTTCCTTGAGGACTTAGAGGAAAGGAATCACGACACCCAGAGGGAACTCAGTGACTCAGTGTGCAGCCCTCAGACAGATAAATTACACCTTGCATGCAGACTAACTGTGCAAGTGTGTGTATATGTGCTACTGAAAATAAGCAAACAAATGTAAGGACAGCAACTCAAAGCCTAATTGCCTCAAATGTATTAATCACTGGCTTCCAACCTCGCAGGACTAACCTGGAATATTTAATAAGGATAGAACGTATAATCAAGAAACTCATTTGCACATGAAACATTTCCCTCTGATTTTTTTAATTCTACCTGAATAAGAGAGATGATCAATGGAGAGTGTTTCATTCCATGCCTGCTCCTGTGGTCTACGTGCAAGCTCCGACTCACCTGGTGTCCAAACGGTTCTGCTGCGAGTGAGTGAGCTCCAAGGTACACGGCTCTTCATCTTTCCTTGATCCTACCCATCCATTTATGCGTTATCTGGCATTCCCTGCTGCCGCACCCTAAATCACAGGCAGGAATTACTGGGATACCTGGCACAGACCCTGCTGAATACAACCTGCCTGAGTGCTGCCCAAGATACTTTCCCATTGCCCATCCAGAGCCAATTCCTGCACCAGTGGCTGCAGTTCAGCTCCTGGTTTGGATTCTCCTGAATAAATCCTTTCAAAAATACCAAGAAGATCATATTTTCTTTTCTCTGCACACAAACCAAGCGTGACCGTGCACATATGGTTCAAGAGGGAAACAAGCGTTAATTAGTTCAAGTCGGAGAAAGCGTGCGTTGGTTTTTCTCGAGAAAATTGTTATGAAAGAAAATAACTGCCACAAGAACAAAGGGAAAAGAAGGAGGTGGGGGAAAAACCGTAGCATTATATTTAATATTTTTTGTTTTATATTCCATCAACATATGAAGATTCAGGAGAGAAGAGGCTTGTACTGCCAGGAGTTAAATAGCTTGTAGCTAGCTAGAATCTCAGTCAGCTTGTGCAAATACAGCTCTGCCGAGCGGTCAGCCCAGCAGACTTTGTCTTTCCAGGCACATCCACCAGTTTATACCCTACCCCACAAAGGTCACAACTCCCTCTCCAGCATGCTAGCAATGTTGCCTTGTGCTGTTAGCCCTGATCCTGGAAATACCAAGCACCCAAGCACCTCTTTAACAGTGTGTTTTGTTGTTGGCT
Organism: Penelope pileata; assembly: GCA_013396635.1. Taxonomy (NCBI): domain Eukaryota; kingdom Metazoa; phylum Chordata; class Aves; order Galliformes; family Cracidae; genus Penelope; species Penelope pileata. Next base: position 1,556,100 of record WBMW01004838.1, on the reverse strand, counting down.
GGTTGCTTTTTTGTGTGTGGTTGGTTTTTTTTTTTTTTTTGGCCCGAACATGTGCAGCCTGAAATCAAGGAGCTCATGAGCTTTTGAAATTTTAAAAAAAAAAAAGAGAGGAGAGGAGAGTTCATCCAAAGTGCTCTGCATTTTTCACCACTGGAGCCCTAGGGCCCACTACATCTGAAGATGAAGATGCAGCCAGTTTTGCTCTGGACCAGGCACACACAGCTCACCAGGATGTTTGCTCACCCCGTGTGTCTGTGGGGAGCTGAAGCCATCAGCCCTACCAAGCGTGCTGCGCCAAACGGCCCCCGCAGACTTGCCCCAGACTTTTCTGCTGCTGCTGGGTCCGTGGAGCCTGAAAACACAGCAGCCAGCCAGAAAAGGCAAGTTACTCTCCAGCTGGAGGCATCTAGTTAGCGACATATTGATAGGAGGGAACAGCTGCCAGCAGCAGCCCGAGGAGAATGAGAGGTTACACCTGGAGAGAGAAGAAATGCTACCGGGGAGGGAAACGACAGCTGGTGTGGGAGGTTTGGCTTAAAAAAAAAAAAAGGAAACAGCAAATTGTAAACAATACTGTGAATAAACAAACTTGGGATAGGATGAGAGGGAAAAGGGAAATCAAACTTTCCTCCCTGCCAGGTTCCTGTTTGTGGTTAAGATACAAAAGGACAGAGGACCATAGGTGAGCACTGCAGCCTTTGCTGTGGGCTTTCTGTGCTTCCCTGTACCCATTTGCCTGGTCCACTGCAGGGCAGGCAGTGCCAGTGGCCTCCCTCAGCAGGGAGGAGGCTGACTTTTGCTAGCAAAACTGCCTTTCTCTTCAGGCAGCCTTTATGTTCAGACATGCCAGGGTTTTTGCCGTCTTCCTCAGGAAGAAATGAACCAGGCAGCGAGTTAAAGCAGCTAGCATTTTAAAAAAAAACAGTCTGTACTGGTGACTGCAGATGTTGTAAATTGTTCCCACTTGTGACCTTGTCATGGGAGAACATTAAAGGCCTCCACCAGTTTCATGGTTCTTCAGAAGGAGATAAGAAGTAAGCCAAACTGTTCTGGCAAGCACCCCACGTATCTGGCAGTTTAGCTGCCCTGCCAGCTACCTCAGGCGGGACATTTCTGACGTCCAGTTCCCTTCCACAGGGATCAAGTGTTCCTGGTTTTCACAAAAGGCTCTGTGCATTTATTAGCTTTAATGCTATTTCTGGTCTTTAGGCGGGGGGGACACTGTCAGGCTGGTTTCACAGTGGTGCTGACCCATCTGTGATCTCCTATCTCAGTGTCACCTCACTATTTTCATAACCTGATTTTCATAACCTTATCTCTAGCAGGTGACTAACTGGTGCCCAGTTCAGCTTCTTCTCTGCAGCACTCACTCGTGTTCCTCACACGAGTGTCCCCTCTGCGCTGCTCCCGTTTTTGGGATTAACAACCCACTGACATGGGATGAAGACCAATCTGTATCATTATGCGGCAATTCTCCATTAACCTCTCTCAATTATTTTTAAAAGCACGTTGCTATGGGAAAATGCTCCTGGAGTCAGTTGCTTTATTTTAATTTTTCTTAGATGCTGAAACCCATCCTTCCACTATTTTCAGCTTGGAGGACAAACCTTTATCCAGTTAGCTAATGCAGATGCAAACTGCATCGTTTGCTCTGTCAGGAACAAAGCGCCCTACCCACCCCTCAAAGACCTCAGTGCGGATCAGTGCTGTGCTGACTGAGCGTTAGCTGACAGTCAGAAGGGAAGAAGATGACAGGTAGCAGGTCTTAATGTTTAAGACCAAGTCGCTTTACCCAATTTCATGAGAGGTGGACAAAGTAGGCATGGTACAAAGCTCATAGTTACTTCTTTTGAAAACACAAATAGAAGAACAGAGTCCAAGCTGGACGAAGTTCAGAGGCTGCTGTTTTCTTTAAATGAACTTACCCAAATCTCCTGTGAACTTCAAATCAGACTTAGCTGCTGCCTCTTCCTTTTAATTGCAGGAGGTGCAGACTCCTGAGCTGTGACAGATATTAGGCATCCATAGTCCTCTAATTTTTCGGGTTGGCTGCTACTATCATGGAAAACATTAGTATCAGCTTCACCTTTTTGCAAAACAGTCAGCATTTGGTTTGGCTGAACAAAAAATATTTTGGAACAGACCTCAATGACCTTCTGCAAATTGATAGTTGGCTTGCAACAGGCAAAGCTGAGTCATCAGTTGAGCAGGGTTGAAATCCAACCCATATATCTGTAGCATATCTTGCATTTCCAGTGTAATTGGCCTCGTGACATTCAGGTTTTAAAAAAGCTTTGAAGAGCCGCTGATCGCATTTTGATTGTGTAGCGTACATTACACGTAATACCTGGGAGGAGGTGAATTTAGATTTTGGTCATTTGGGTTCTCCTGTTCTATACGCATTTTCCTGGGAAATTTCCACTTCCTGAGAGGGAAGGAAATTCTGACTCCATCCAGATTCGGACTCTTCTGGTGGATTTGGTCCACAAGAGCGCAGGAGCGAGCAAATGACTCACCTTCTTTTATTAACATACCCCTTCTTTGCAGGTTTTGTGAGAAAGTTTTGATGAAGTCCACAGTGCTTGCAACTTCCTTTTCAAATCTAGTCCAGTATCACAGGGAAATTTAAGCTCTTCTGGGCTGGAAGGTCTATATCATCAATTTTGCTGAATATTTTAGGGTGTTTGATGAACTTCTGAACCTTCTTCAACCTCTCACATCAAGTACGGTGTAACAAAACTCAGAAAGTGAACTGTTCCATTGCTGGCAGAATATTTAACTGGACAGAGGGAAGTCAGATACGTAATGCTTTATATTTCATATCTCAAAACGTAACCTCTCCTTTAAGCATTTAGTTAAGTTCTGTTCTCAGATTTTACCAACATTGCCAAGAGTATCCCCTGGGTCAGTACCTTCTATAGCAGCTTCCTAGTGTGCCAAGTTCCCAGCTAACAGCCTTCTCTGGCAGCCTGATTGCAAAGTCTGCTGCAGGCTGCCGTTTCCCAAGCTGCATCATAATATTATTCTCAGTGTAATTGGTAAGTCTTAGCTTTAGCAGGAATAATACAGATCCTGTAACCACTTCCTATAATCCGGTGAATGCTACATGAGCAGTCATGCTGTTACCTACGGCAGCAGGCACAGAACCGCCTGTACTTTATTATAAAGTGCTGTAATTTTGCCCACCACCGTTCACTTTTTTGGAAACTTCCCTTGTGGCTTTAAGAGCCACAGTTCCCATTATCTCATTTTAAACAAATGAGGTTGAGTGTTTGTTGCAAGTCTTTGAAACACCGGGTCACAATCTGCTTCTGCTTGTATACAAAGAAGCTGAACTGGGTTTCAAGTCTACATCTCCACATAAGGATGTATTTTCTTCTTGTTCAGCGTAATGGCTTTGTGGAGCAAGGGGTTTTTGTTTCTGTTTTGTTTTCTTTTTCTTTCTTTTTTTTTTTTTTTTTTACAAAATAAAGCATAGCACTTAGTATATCAGGACTTTGCAATTTCCCTTTTTCTCCCTGAAACTCTGAAAACTTAAGGTATCGCTGACTTTCTTTGTTCACTGTGAAGAATCTGATCTGTTTTGTGGGAATATACAAAAGCCCAATGCCTCCAGTATTTGTCTTGAGCATTTTTGTCCCTGAAAGAAGGAACAGAGGCAGTGTGAAAACTTCTCCTGGGAACTTAGGTGCAAGCAATTTGCACCTGAAATCTGAACAATTAGAGAAACAAAATTTGCTGGAATGGGTATGTGAATAACGGGATTACTGCTGGACAAAAAAGTGAAACCAGAACAAGAGGAGAGAAAAGCTATGTTTTCCAGAGCTATAGGCATAGAAAGGCATAAACTATGGCTGATGAAGTACCTCGAGAACCCAAGCAGGCAATTATCATTTGATTCTAATTGCTGGTGGCGAGGGACATTTTAAGGGTCACGCAATCTCCCTTATCTTTTCAGCATCTAGTTTAAGTGCCATATAGATGCCTGAAGTCAGGAGCCTAAAGCAGCTTTGCAGCCAGAAGGAAGAGCTGGACGCCTTCAGAGAGCGCTGCGTAGCACACGGGGCTGCATGCCTTACATCAGTTGTTGTGTGGCTGTCCACACTGATCCCTCCCTCCCAGTCAGCCACCTCAGCGCAGCTAACCTTAAAATACATGTACTTTTTTCAACAGCAGGAATAATGTAGGATTACTTACCCTTAAGGAATCCAGGATTCCTTGAGATTCTGGATATTAAAGAAAATGCAATTTAAAATCTATGGTACTCAGATAGTCTGAATTATTTTGCTGGCTTTACACACATGCTATATTCTTTCTCCGGGTCTAGGACATGGTGGAGTAGAAGGAGCTTGTCTCTTAGCTATTGATTGTACTGGAAAAATGGCTTCTCCTCACAGTGTGAACCTCAAACCCAAAAGCTCAGAGGCTTTGAAAAGGCCTGGATGGCAGAACAAGGTGACACCATGCATCCCTTGTGCTTTGGCCCAGCAAGACTTGGGTGAAGAACAGCGAAACCAAGGCCCAGTGAAGCAGGGCTTCCACCACGCTCCATGCCCTTTGGCAAGGTGAGTGGTCCCAGCATGCAGCAGGAGAGCTGAACAGACCATGGGGCCTTCCTCCTCACCTGGGAGATGTGGGGAGAAAAGGGACCAGGGTTTCTCACCCAGAGATGTGCTGCAGGATGAGAGCAAGTGGCACAGTGAGGAGAGCCTTGCTTGAGTGCAGAGCCTGGGTTCACTGAGCTGATTTTTAGGGAGGGATTTTAGAAAGGCACCAGAGCATGCTCTGGGGATCCTCAGCTTGGTCTGTGCTGCTCAGAGCCAGTTGATACCCAGGGGAGGATCTGCCTGCAATCCCTCCGAGGCCATCAGAAGACTTGTACTCCTTAGGGCCTGGAAAGAACAAGTTTTCAAGAGTCTCTGGAGAGGGTGTGAAAGGCAACATTCAACTATTTAGCTGTATGGCCTTTCTGATAATAACACAAGAGGTTCTGTCTACCCCCCCGCTCACCAGAACGTGGGACAGTGATTTATCAGTCCCCATGTATGGCGTGAAAGACCTCAGCTCTCTGCTGGAGAGCTCACATACAGAAAAACCGCCATCCGCTTACATCTAGATAACCAATAGATGTTAATTAATAGCTTCTGTCTGTGAAATCCTACTCGTGACTCAACGTGAAAATGATTCAGTAATGCCACATATTATGCTGGGTGTACATGTCAGGCAGTATTCAATACATTTGTTGTTTTCCAGGCAATTGTAACAAATATTTTTTCCTTTTTTTTTTTTTTTTTCCCTGAGAGGCTAAAATGTGTCAATTGACTCAATTCTCCATCATAATTTTAACGTTTAATCCCCAGGGCCGGAGCAATTACTTTCCCTTTTCCTTTGATATCTGATGCCCTCCAGCTGGGTGCTAGATTAGCAGACACAGGTGCTAAATTTAGTAGAATTAGTGTGCATAAGCACTAATTAAACTAGTCACAGCAGCCACTGCCTTCACCAGGAATGCCTTCCAGGCATCCCCTTAAAAGAAAACGTGAATTTTCAGGCTTTCCGAGGAACCTCACTGGGTATGGAGGGCTGGCTGGCTGTAATCCCCAATTTAGCTCCACAGCGTGGAGCAGTACTTCCCCAGTTTTGTCTCATCTGAGAGGGTCAGTGCCAGCCTGGAGAAGACTACTGTGTTCATAGCCTGGGAACAGAGCTGCCCTCAGCTGTCCCAAGGGGGAGGTAGCATGGCACCTAAGTTTTGTGCTACCTGGGTGTAAGACCTGGACCACCTCGCTCCTTCGGAGCTCATATCCCAAAGCCTCGTTCTGCACTGCAGCTGAAAGAGCAGCAGCATGGTACAGTCCAGCAGCTCTTGCCTCTTTCACACAGTCAGTATGCAGCCTGAAAAGGCAATTCCTCTAACTGCTGCTGCTGCAGATGCAGGCTGGGCTCACCACCTTCCAAGAGAGGCCATCTTTATTTCTTTACTTCCCACAAAGCATGGTAAAAATGAAAATTCTCTGAGTGATTTCTTCCTTCATTTGTGCAAGGGCAATGACATTCCCTTTAAATGATGTCTGTTAGTGATGCCATGGAAACCTCCAGATTTTTAAAGGATTCGAACAGTGTAATTCACTGGGAATTGCAGAACAGCTCTACTGGTGTGCCAGGGTAAAGAATTCAGCTTGTTCTCCTTGAACATGAAAATAAAGACCTTACAGCAAACAACTAGCAATCAAAATCCCTCAGTCCGGAGATGTACTCACTTGAAGTGAAATTCACGCCTGGTAATGACCTACCACAAAATGTACCAATTAAGTCCTGGCTGAGTCCTCAAAACAGGTCTTGAGGATGCATGTTTTGTGCTGATCCTCTCCACAGCAGCGGAGTGCACTCCAAACTCTATTTGTTTGCTGAAACTAAGAGAAAGACAGCAAGGCTTTCTGCAGATCCCAGGCTCACAGCTCACAGTTCACTCAAGCTATTGGCATTTTGTCGAATCATGAAGGAATGGGTGTAAATGTGTTTTGGAGTCTCCATGTAAATGCATTATCAGGATTGTAATGTACTGAGTAGCTTTGTGTTGTAATTGGATGGCTTTGTTAAACTTTCTGGTTTATCATGTGCCTCTGCAACAACCAAAGAAAGGCAGCACATCCATTTTGATCCTTTAAGACAGCTGATCTGCTGAAAAGTTTTAAGTTGCTGGTATTACCAGCCAGCTACAAAGGGTGGAGATAACACTGAAAGAGATGAGATGAAAATGTGAATAGGCAGAGCAGAGTGTCTCACAGCCCCAGCGGTATTTCATGCAAATGTGCTAGTGAGCTTGTATTGTTCACCTGAAATTTAGGAATTTAAACAAGCAGAGCTTGCCAGTTCAGCACGAGTTAATTGATAACTTGAGCTCAACAGATTAGGCTTTGAATACTGCTGTCATCATCCTTTGCTTATTGGGAGATGCAGAAAAGCTCTTGAAATAAGAGGGAGTAGATCCCCATGTTGCCTTTGGATTTGCAGGCAAGCCAACGTTAAGATAAGATGGTAGATCCTATCGGGGCTGGCCCTAAGCCTCTGTGTTGTGCAAGGTTGAGGTATTTTTCTGAAGTCATTTTTCACAATGGTGCATTAAGTTGTTTTCTCTAAGGGAGAGCAGAAAAACTATATTTGTGCTCCTGAGTACTGCTGTCTCTTCTTTCAGGTTGGCATGTGGCTCCAACGTGTTGTGCAATACCTAGGATTATAAGCCTTCAGTAGCTGACTGCGAGTCATTTAAAACAGGTGTTGTCTGTGTTGTCCCGTGATGCAGATCCCGCTGTAGCAGACCCCCTGACTTCTGGCTGAACTCACTTATTACCGTCCCCACATATTACTGGGCTTTAGTTTCACTGGAGCTGTCTTCTGAGCTAATTAGCGTGTGGCAGTGAGCTGGGGAATATTTAGGTGACATCCATTTTCTGACATGGATAGCAATTAAAGGTGTGAAATTTCAACAGCAAGGTTAAAAGCATGGATAAATCGCCACATGGCAAAACACATGCTAATAATACATTTTGCTATCGTGCCACACACACAACCACCAAATAAACCTCACTGTACTGCTCTGATGACTATTTATCATGTCATCTGGGCCACAAGTTTTTATGCAAAGATCATAGATCTGCATTCAAAGACTAATGTTCACGTTACTCTGTCATACATCCCCCAGGGCAATGTCATAGAGGTGGTGGTAGGAAGAGGCCCAGAGAGCAATGACTTGCAAAGGCCCTACATCATGCAGGTGCTAAGCCTGGGATGAGCTTCCAGGGCTCCTGACTGTCAGTACCAGGGGCGTAATGCTCAGCAGATGAGCATCTGTTCACCCATTTATCTTTCTTAACTCCACTTTCCCTGTGAAAGTCAAGAGCTGGCAAAGCCAAGAGTTGCAGTTGAGCAAAGCCTTCTTCCAGGCCCCTTTAGGACTCATGGAGACTGTAATAGATAGGGTGGCTGTGCAATAGGTAGACATGTGGAACTCCAGTAAGACACCCTAAGAATACAAACTGTGCTCTACTGTCAGTTTTTGTATGCCTAATAATCAGTGCCTCAGAGATTGTGTGGCAGAATCATAGCACATCCCCAGTGGGAAGGGACCCACGAGGATCATCAAACCCTGGCTCTACAGAGAACCACCCAACATTCAAACGCCATGCCTCAGAGTGTTATTCAAATGTCTCTTGAACTCAAGGATAGCCAATAAAGCTAAAATATTCCATCCAAACAGCCCAAATCTCAAGGATCACCTAGTTTGATCACTAGTACAATGCTGAAATGACAGCTAAAAGTGAGCTAGGGTCCCAAAACATTACTGTGAATGAAACAAATTTGATTGGCATGCTCACGTCATTTATTCTGTGCGTCTTCATATTCCCTGCGGGAGGTCTAAAAAACAGCATCCTCTTTCTGTGCTTCTGCTCCTAGAATGAAAAACCATGGCCACAGGTGGGCAAAGAAGGGTTGGACAGCATTTACTTTCCAAGATACAAGCACTCCTTTGTATATTGACTACAGTGATCATCTAGGAACAGCACGGTTTGCTTCCTCCTCTGACAGAGACTGAGCTCCCTTGCAGTGTTTTCCATCAGGCAGAGCCCCACTCCCCTTGCTCATGTCAAATGGCTCATTTGAAGGGAGCGATGGGGCAATGAACTGATGTAGCTAAGGTGGGAGCAGGGACTTAAGGTGGGAGCAGCAATTCATGCCAAAGAAGGCCTCTTAGGCCACAGGGCATCTACCCTCTGGCAAGCATGCCTGTTCTTTTACCACCTGCAACAGTTTGACATTTCACCTAAGGCAGGTGCACCTCTGAGGTCTCTGCTCTGTTTTTCCCCCATCACAGCCACGCGCACTCGAGACCTGCCATTTGCACACACAGTGGCAGATGTTCCCCTGCCTCTCTCATTTCTCAGCTGGCAGGAGCTTCATCATAAATGTTATTCACAGGCATCTGGTAGATTAAGAAAACTTAAAAAAAAATAAAATTTATTATTATTTTTTATTCCAGCTATCTAACCTAAGCTGTCACAAAATAGAGAGTGCAATGGCTACAAGTCCATGATAACGTCCAGGAGCAGCTACACCCCAGAGCATAAGCCTCTGATATTTAAAGGGTCATCAGTATCACTGAATTCAAAGAGATGGAGTTTCTAACTTCCTCTGACAGTATGCAACCTAAGTGCTGTTAAAAATACAGGCAGTGGGTTTTCAAGCGCGGGGGAATGCAGTGCCAGCAATTTGAGGTTTGTGCTGTTGCACAGAGAAGCTGCACACTGGGCAGTTTTTGGTTTTAGCCCTGAAGGTAGAACTGTGAGATTTATAGGAGATGACGAAAGTGATTTTGACCCGCTGTCCTTTCTGCAACTAGTGCCCTTGCCCTTCATGCTGTTGCTTTTGATGAACACTTCTGAGGCGAGGAGGCTGGGAATAGCACAGCTGCTGCACTGCCCTCATCAGCACAGCAGCTCACTTCCAAAAAGAAAACTCTTGCCCATTGAAGTAGCTGCACCCTTACCCTTTCTCCAAAGCATCCCCCGTATGCTCCATGTGCCCCCTTCCATGTTTAACTTAGCACCAGGCACATCCTGACAATAAATTATTTACTTTGGGTGCCCCTTGGCATGTAAGACAGTTCTCCACTAAAATAAGTAGCTCTGCAGATGGCAGAATCACAGGCACCTGTTTTTTCCATAGGGATTCTCTGACGTAAAGGGCCAGTTTATGAGCTTGTCCCACAGTAAGGATGTTAACGCCATCTGTCTTGCTTATCTATCATAATTTCCTTAAAAGTTATAGAAACCTAGCATCACTTATATCTCAAGTACCTCTGTCAATTTAGAATGAAATTTGCCAATAAATCCAAGAAGAATCATGTAGGAAGACAAACAGATGACGTGGCTGAACGCGCTCTGCTTATCTTAAGAAACCAGGCTACAAAAACGACAAACAAGTACAACAAAGACAGCAGAGGCAGCCTCCCTCTCCCCCAGCTCGTGAGCAACTACATCCTTCCTTTTGACAAAGGGACGCAGCGTTCGTCCCAGCGGAGAGGAAGAAAACACAATGCGAAAACCAGCCTGCATAGGAAGCATTCCTAGCAGGTTTAAAAAAAGCACAGCAGCTCTCTTTCTCACCCTTTTCACACACTTCTTTCCTGTGAGGAATAACTCACAGCACCAAATGCAAGCCCTCAGCAAGGCGAGCTCACGTGGTGCTGAATGCCACCCAACAGCAACAAGGGGCAGCTCTGCCTCCAGGGCCCTGCGGTCACCGCAGCGCTGCCGGCTCGAGGGCACTGCAGCCCAGAGCCCTTCGACCAAGGCAAAGGCAAGCATGAGCTGTGCAGGAGCACAAGCATGCACGTGGGGTCAATTGGCCTCTCAGAGCCTGTGAATAGCTCCTCAAGGGCAGGAGAGCAGCCAAGGGGCAGTGTGAAAGCCAGCTGGAGCAGGAAGCTCACAGCAGAGCTGGGCAACAAGGATGCTGCATCAGGGGACAATTATTTTGTAAGTGAGGCTCTCCCTTGTTGGCAAACCAGATAGCAGTAAAAGTCATTCTTCGCAGGAAACTCTTGTGTATGAGAGGAGAGTGAAAATAAAAGCAACAAGCAGAGGAATGCAGAAATGGTGGGGTTTTAAAAAAAAGTGTTGTTATTTTTTGATTACTAATTTGCATCGTAACTACTTGGCTTGCTTACTGCCTTCCAGCACTGGAGTTCCCTGTGCTAGATAAGTTTTGAAGTTTTTTCAAGCCACTCTGAAACCAAGTTTCCGCTCCCTCTGCAGGTCTGCAGGCTGAGCTCTGCTTTTCCTCTCCCACTTCTGACATTTTCCATTTGTAGTTGGGAGAAGACAGAAGAAAGCAAAAACAGGAAAAAAAAAAAAAAGGCTGTGCAGAGATGAACCTCGGCAAGGTAATCTTTCTGTGTCAGTGAAAACTTGTCCTCCTCTTTTGTTATTTGGATAATAAACCCTCCACAAGACCTACGCTACCTGGCAACCAGCAACGAAACGAGAGTTTCTGCTGGCTCTGGCCAACGCTCCGCTTTGTGCCGGTCTCCAGACCAGTATGAGCTTAGCATCCTAATCTGGTGTAGGTGAGGACTCCACCACCCTTTCCTCTCGCCTGCCTTATTAAATCCCATGTCAGGCATGGCTTCTGTAAACTGCAGGCTGCTGAACCTGTCGTGCATGTAATCTCTCACCTGTGCTGGATCGTGAGTACGGCACGAGCCTGCCTATTTTCTCATGCAGGATTTAGTTTGCAAGTGGGGCACAGTAAATTGAGAAGCTGTATTGCTTTCACGTTCCTGTTCCATCCTGCAATTCATAAATGTTAAACTTGCTGACACTACAGTACGGCATCCAGGCTGCGGCTGATCACAGAATCCCAGAATGGCTGAGGGGTGAAGGGACCTCTGGTCCCACCCGGCCCAGCCCCTTCTCCAGCAGGGACACCCCCAGCCCAGGCCCACGTCCAGGTTACTTCTGAAGACCTCCAAGGAGGGAGACTCCAAAGCCTCTCTGGGCAACCTATTCCAGGCTGCTGTAATAAGCTGTAAGTATTGATAAGCTGTAAATATTTATACTGGCATAAAGTCATAATTGTAAGTCCCACCATCCAGACACATCAGCCTACATGCAGGAGCCTGGGACTGTAATTATCCACTAGATCTTGATGAGACTAAAGGTTAGTAACGCTCTGACGTTCAGCGTTTCCACAGATTTACAGCTTATGTCCTACATTTGTCCATAGTTAAACTCTGCAACTTCCTTATTTACTGCAGTATTGCCAAGATACAGGAGCAGAAGTCCATGAAGAAACACTGCAACAGGAGAAAACAAGCTTAACTTTTTTGAGATTATCTTGGCCCTTTATGTTGAAGCAGATTTTATTTCAAACAAAAACCTGCTGCTCTTCTAATGATCTGCTTCTGCTCCTAATTACCCCACAGTACACCCTCCAGTTAGATCAGGGCTGTAAGTTGAGTCCCTTAAAATGCTGCACAGAGAAGTAAAAAAGCTCTGAACTTTCTGCTGCGAGAGCAGAATTGCAGACCAGCTGTAGAAGAGCCTGGGCTCCAGCACGGTGCTGTCAGCGAGCACGCTGAAGGGCTGGCGAGAGCACGAGCAGCCACCCAGGCTTTTAGCAAGCAACGGATCTCCCAGGGCAGAGGGCAGCAGGACGTGTGGGTGGGCAGGGGAGACATAAAATCTGCATTCTCCTCCCTCAGGGTTTTCTTTACTCCTAAACATACAGATAAAATAGGGGAGGGAGCCACATTTTTCAAACTGAGGCAGCTCAGTGAAGATTTATGCTCCAACTCCAACTCCAGTCAAAAGGAAACAAAAAGGATTTATAAGGAACGAGATGAAGATAAATGTGAAAAAAAGTCATAATGCTGTAAGATGAATGAATGGGCTGGCTGCTTGGAACAGCATGCTAAGTGCAGCTTATCCTAAATACGGTTGTTGAATAACCAAAAGTTTTTCAGAAGAGAGTAATAGAGGCAGCCAAAGGCTTAGAAAGGCTCAGGTTAAAGTGATTGAAGCCCCTGGACTTCATGCTCTAAGAAGGAGCTAGACATGGGAGATAAAAAAGCAAAGTACATTTCGAATGATTCAAGGCACAGAAATGCTGTTCTCCTTGACCAGCAGCAGCAGCACGGGGACCACTGGTGGCTCTGGGCGGAAATGGCTTCAGAACGATGAGAGAGGGGGAACAGGCAGGGTGAGGATGATTCACAAGGCTCCTGAGAATCAAGGCACAAATGATAAGGCAGATTTCAGAAGAAAGATTAAATTTGATTCCTCAGGCCTTAAACCAGCCTGCAGTCACTGGGGACTGTGTGTGGCTGAGGATGGGCTGCTGAACGGGGCTCTCCGAGCACTGGCTCCTGGGGAGAGGATGATGCTGGAGCGTGCGAGTGCACTGCCCATCTCAGGTCAGAGCCTTTGTGAAGACAAGAGCCTTTGCAGTTCACACACAGATAGTGGGACTGTTACAGGGTTGCTTCAGAGATCAGACCTTTTACTAAGGTGCCTGGCCTAGAAAGCCTTGGTCTCTGTTAATATTTGAGTGACAGTATCCTAGAAACAACCCTCACCTTTTCCTTTCCGGTTCTTCTGTGAACACTGAATTGATTTATGAGATTTGGCTTTTGAGCACAAGCTAGTGCTTGGGATTCACTTCTTGTTCCCTGACAGCACCGGGACGCAGCAGCCAGAGGCATGCCATCCCGCTGGCTGCACATGGACGTGCCTCCCGCTCCCTCGGCAGCACAGCAAGCGGGTGCTGACTTCGCACTGGTCTCAGAAAAGCGCTGGGGTTTTCTCCACAAAGGAGCAATAGTTGGCTCCTGAACGCCTTCTGCAAGAGGCTGGTAGCACGGCCTGGAGCTGCTCTGCATGGACTGCTCTTTGTGTGGACACGCTCAGATTGGCTTTGCCTAAATCTCTGCAAACAGCACTCTTGTGCTCCTCAGTTAATGCAACCGTGGCTCGTACATCAGCTGTCTCCATTAGAAAACAATTAGGCCCCCATCTCTTTCATCTTTATGATCTCTGATGGGGGAGAATTATTCAGTCAATTAGCTGGCGATGCTGCACCAGCAGCTTTTTACTTGAAATCCCAGATAGAGAAGTCAGGCCAGATTTTGTCATTGTTAATCAATAAGTCTCAGAGTACAATGTCAAAGAAACCCACGTTCCCTCAAAAGCATCATTAATGACATCGGCTGAGCTAAAATAAGAGCTCCAATAGACTTCATGAGACACCTTGAAATTAACTCCATTATATTCCAAAAATTATTCCAATCTTCACAGTGAAAGAGGGACCATTAGCTGAGCACCTACTGAGGATGATAACTGTAATCAGGAGAAAGCTGATTAAGGCCACCACATTTTTAAAGACCACAAGACCATTGTTTATTTTACAAAACAACAACACTAAGGACAGTGACAAATTGTTATAATTACAGTGCCTCACCCGCTGGATGTAATTCATTCAGTTAAAAATAAAATAAAAATATGGATTTTTTCCATCTGCAGTTGGGCAGGGTGCTCTGCAGTGCAAGCATCAGCAGCATTGGTAGAGATCTGCCAGGAGCAACCCAGTGTCCTTGGCTGCAGCTGAGCCTGCCCACCAGGAAGGAATGCATCTGTGCTGGGGTGAGTGAGGGCAGAAATCGACTGAAATGAGAATTTCAGCCCTCTCTTTGCCACTGATCTATTAGTGGTTTTTATTATTGAAGCCAGGAATTCCCAAGTGTGCATAGAAAGAAGATCCTATTCATTTTAAGCATCTCTCATCTGACTAACTCACTTTGTAATCTAAAATTAGGGAGTCCCAGAGGAATGCAATCTCTTCTGGTCTTCTTTTTTGCTGATGTAATACTGTTTGATCTAAGAAGTCACACAAAGGCACCAGGCCTGTTATACCCGTTACTTGGTTCACGTTCACCTTTGGCTTCTCTGACTCCTCATTAGTCAGCTGTGAGATCAGCTCAACCTGCCAGCGGCCTCAGGTGTTGCATCATTTGCCTAAGAGGGACAGCAAGGAGTAAGAAATGTTTTATTGGAGGTTGCATCATTCTTTCAGTTTTTTCTTCAGTTCTTGGAACACAGGCAAGCTACAACCAGGCAGAAGCCCCTCTACAAACCCTCCTGTAGTAGATATATCCCATATCAGCTTTGTCCACGTGGATACCCACGTATCAGTCTCAGTTCATCAAACAGTCCATCTCATTTGGGAAACCACAGCATTTTTCACATGCTGTTGCAACACCTCACACTATCTTGGATTATGTCCTGCAAATTAAGGATGTAGGAGTTTTTAGAGAGAGCAAGATGCTGGGATAAAGGCATGTTCTCCCCTGTGGGATGTACAGCTCACAGAAGCACTGCTAAGGATTCAACTTCTTTCCTGAGTTTCAGTCAGCAGACTAGGGTTAGCCCATAGCAGAAGCTGACAGCTGTCAGTTATGCTCTGCATAGCAGTTCTTAAATGATGGGCAGAAGCCCTGCATTTGTTCCTGAATTACTGAGAGAATCTGGGAGCAAGAACTTGCACGTTTTTTAGTACTTCTGATTGCCACATTCACACAAAAGAGTAACAAGTGACAGATACAAAAGTCACTGTTGCGTGGAGAATGATCCCTAGCATTGTACACTTGGTAACTCTCAGGAAAAGAAAAATCCCATTAATTCTCCACTCTTCATTGTGTAGCTTTGTTGTTGTTTCAACATACAAGATTTCCTCTCACCTGATCTTCAGTAGGGTATTGCCACCTACTCTGTAATTTGTCATCTGTCAGTCCTCTGTGGCGAGGATGCCACCAGGGAGAAGACAGCATGCTCTTTTTCTTCTAGAGGTTTTTGCTAATCACCTGAAGCTGCTCAACAGGGACTGCTAGGGAGCTTCTCAGCAGCAGGAGCTGAGGTGGGACACATCTCTGGGCGGGGAAAGCAGCAAGGGGCACATGAGGCAGCAGGGAGAGAGGGAGACAGCTCAATACAACTAATCTCTGCTTTCGTCTGTGCTGGGAGCCTGGGGGAGAACACCTAAACCTGTAAATGCAGGAGGCTTTCCTTCAGAGGAGGCTACCTCAAGCTCGTGGCCCCAGGCAGCTGAGACACAGCAGCTGAAGGAGAAGATACAGCACCCTCAGGTCTCTACCCATGCCTCCAAGCCCCACACTTCCCAAGATATTTTTCCTTTACGCTCTTTCAAGTTCACTCCTAATCCTCAAGGCCACAATGCTATGATTTCCAACATAGCCTGCTTAATGTGCTGAAGGCTGGAGAACTTTGTACAGACACATGGTAGCTCTTGTGGCACAACAAATATCCAATTGAATGAGCTCTCAGACATGTAGGTTCATCTTCAGGTCTTAATGCTTGCTGCTGGCTCTACCAAGTTGTTCCAACAACCAGTTCTAAATCTTCCTACAGCTTTGGGCCGTTGCTGCCAGTAACAACACAACTGCAGAATACTGCAGGCAGAGCTGCAATACATCAGCTCCCTGACACCCTTCATACAAAAGCGCAATTGTTGGGCCATTTCTGCAGGGTTGAGGGTGACAGAAGTTGTTCATTTTCTAATTTTCTGTGTAAAATGATACGTGTTTGTTTTTCAAACAGTCCCAGCACCCTCCTCTCTGTAAAGTAGGGTTTTCCTATTTGTTAGTGGAAAAGCTGTTCTGCTAAAGCTGTACATTTAGCATTTCCAAAAATTCACCATACTTGGCCAAACCTGACTTTGCTGCACATGCGCCATCCCCACAGGACATGCTCTGCCAGGAATTAAGGGGATGCTATGGCACTACCCTTGCAGTCGGTGCTCCAGGCTGTCTTTCTGCAGGTAGACACTTTCTTCCACAGAAGGCAAAAGATGAATTTATCATGAGCGAAACAAACAAAAAAAAAAAATGAACATCAAAAAACCAAGGCCAAAGAGCCATGAATAGAGTTTGGAGTGGAGGTTTTGCGGTAATGGGAAGAAAAATTGGAGACACCGGAACTGGCCATAGGCAGATGGGCAGCCCAAGACCATAGCCACAGCAGGTATCTAGAAATGACAGGGAAAAGTGTAGGCCAAGGAATGGGACAAAAGAAGTGTATGACTGCTTTGGTATACTTCCTCCCAATACGGGATGAAGCCGGGAAACCCAAACCTCGTTGTTCCCTTTCTACAAGTCACCTTTGGTCCAACTCGTGGCAAAGGAACCCCACACCCCCAGCACCAGTCAACCCAGTGAAGGTCAGCCTACCCCTGCTGTCAGCTTGTCCGTGTCGGGCTGAGTGATCCTCCGGCTGGTCAATCACACAGATATCAAATTCACAGAGCTGTGGATAGCTTGTGAAAGCTTTAAAACTCTCACAGAAAGCTGAGGCAAATCACCCACCTTAATCCTTACGCAGGAGTTATTACAGAGTCTTCAAGAAAAAAATACATACAATTTTTTTCTTGGCATTCCTGCTTCATTCAACACAAAGAATGAGAAGTGCTCACTTAATCAGCAGTCACTCGATATGTTGTTTTCTTCTTGTCAAAGCTCAGCATGAGACCCTTGGCCTTCCTCATGGAAAACTGTCCAGCCCCTGTGGTGAGGACAGAATTCATCTTTTCCTCATGGCCTCATCTGCACTGCACATCCCTACAGCATCCAAGCGCTTTGAGAGCATTAACAACTTATGCAATCCCCCTGAAAATGCTCCGTTGCCCTCATTTTACAGAAAGACAATTGAGACACAGTAAGATGCAGCTTTCTGGAAAGGTCAAAGTTACGTATTCAGAGCACGTTCTGCCATTTTCTGTTTAAATTTTGCAAGTGTAATGCTTCAAACAAGACTGCAGGTGGGCACTGTAATGGGAGCAACCAATAGCTGCAGAACATCTGCAGCACCTCACCAGAGCTCTGTAGCACAGGTTGGGGAGGAATTCCCTTCACTAGGGCCACATTCAGCTGCCAGAGACTCCTTTCCCCTTCTACCAATGCCTGCCTCATTCACCACATGCCTTCTACCTTCTGTTGTTAGTGGGGAAGCGGTAGAAGACAGATTCAGGGTAAAGGGGAATGAATGGAAGGGACCTGGAAGAGTGGCAGTTCCTCCATCTTTCCAACATTTTCCTGTTTGCAGAACAGTTTGCAATTTCTTCGTGCAGTCTAACCTACATCTCATTAATATAGCTTAGCTTGAACCTTTTGTCCTACCCACTCTGGACAGAGAGAGCAGAGAGCATCCCTTTTCTCTGAAGGATGCTTTGAAGACTTCTTTCCACAGCTTAATCTTTCCCAGAGCAGATCCACTTCATGCATTCATGGTCTTGCTATAAATGCAGTGTGTGATCCCATAAGAGTTGTGTCCACAGTGTACGGGACTGGCACGAGAGCAGGAACAAACTAAGATTCAGCAGGCACCCTTGATGTTTGCATTGCCTCAACTCACGTCTTTGTTGCCCACCATTACAATGCTCTTTTAACATCATTCCTAAGTCTATTTATGTAGCTGCATATTTTAGTCAGCATCACACAAGTAAAGAAGCTGATGCAATAAGTATGATGACCACAGCCAATCAGCACAGGTCTGGTGACAGCCCTTCCCAAAAATGCAACTGGAGTATTGTTTGAGGTTCTGAAACCCAGCCTTTGATGCTTCAAGTACATACTTCCTGCAATGTTTTTAAACAAATGCCCAATTAAATTTATCAGCCACTGATGTTCAGACGTTTGATGTTGATTAACAACTCTGCATTAAATTAAAATTTCTGTCCAAAGCATTCCACCACATGGCTGGCCCCAAACCCACTGCCCAGAAGCAATTACACTCTTTCAATCCTACCTCATTTGTTCAGAATGGAGCAGAGGATGGTGGGAGGCTCTCTCTGGGAAGAGCATTTACTGCTCGTGTTAGCAGAGTGCCTCAGAAAGGAGCAGAGCAGATCTTAACTGACAGGGGGGAAAAGCACTACCCATTGGACTGCAGCGTGGCTGGTACCACTGGGTGCAGCTCGAGAGATGGTCTGAATACGTTTGGCCAGCACGATGTTCTTCTGACAGGAGTTTGTTTGGTTAACAGAAAAAAAAAAATCACAGCTATTCAAAGTGAATTTTATGAATGCCAGATAGTTGAATGCCAGATAATAAGGAACAGCTTGCAAAACCAGCCCTTAGATCAGCTGCCCCAAGGTTCCCCACCACTATCGTGTGTTTCTTCAGCTGCAGAATGAAATAGTAACAAGTTCCCCTCTGCAGGCTCTGCTCAGCAGAGATCTTGATGTTGATTTCTTCATCCTGCTGGGGATGGGGCTCGCTGCAAGGGCTGTGCCCATGCCTGGAGAGCCACGCTTCTTTGTGGGAGCGCTTGTCTGGCCCGAGCGTGTGTGTGTGTTAGGGATGAGAGGGGATTTTTTGAAGTTCAGTCGTTTAGAAAGAGAAATAGTTTATGGAGCTCATTGTGCTCAAATGAAGTTCAATTTGGCTTAGAAAACAAAACAAACAAAACCCCGTTCGGTCCTTCTAGGTATTTACACTCTGTGATACAGCTTCAGAAGTTTGCACTAGTAATTTGTTTGCCCTAGAGTCATACCAAACAACCCATCAGCACACATCTCAACTTCCTTTTGACTTCTGTATCATCACTGTACATCCACAGATAGCTTAGATGCCCTCAGTCAGAAGAGCAGAGGGACATTCCAGTTTTATCAGTACGGGTTGATTTCGTTAATGCTGAAGTGCCTGAGGGTACGAGCTATAAAGGGAAAGAAAGAAAAAAGTCTTAACAATGTATATTGCAAACTTCTCACATGCATATCCAATAAATCTTTTCACTGCTGCTCACAAAAAACTCACCCACATTTCACATCTAGTGTTGTTCACACCAGAAAACAGTATTTTTGACTGTTCAATGCTGAGAAGTTCACCTTAAAATAAAGTAAAATAAAAGGAGGAGAAAAAGGTGCCTCCTGTCCATCCCTGCTGCTAAGTTTTGCTGTTGGTACCTATTGGATATCTTGCAGGTATTCCTGCAGATACTGCAGGAAGGTAAAATAAACAAATAAATAAATAAAAATAACCTCACACGTTATAAAAGAAAATTTGAACTCTGTACCAAAAAACAATTCACAGTGGAACACAGTACAGGACAGTCACTCTGGACAGCTAGTAGAAGCCCCTGCCTAGACAGCCTCTCATTATTCTCAGGACAGAAAGCTGCCTAGTTACACAGGTACAGGGAATTTTGTGAATGTACCCCAGTACTAAATTTAGTCCATTGTTATTCCACAAAAGAAATCAATTTCCTGCCCCATCTCCTCCCCCCCCCCCCCCCCCCCTTTTTTTTTTCTGGTGCAGCAGGAAGAAGTCGGAGTCTCAGTGTGACACTCCCCCAGGAATGACGTCAGTTTTCCCCCCAGCCAGCTTGTGCTGAGATCTTGTCATTTGGTTGTCATGGCCATCCAGCCAGCACAGATCAGCACCAAAACAGCCTGACAACAGACTTTCCTCCGTCACAGACTGTAAAACACATGCGGGTCCGGAGCATTGCTTAAAGTGATGTTAAAATCCAGTCTTTCAAGCCCCATGGCTGCTTCTCCTCTCCTATGTGGTACGCTACAGCCAGTTATCTCCTTGTCGAGGCAAGGTTGGAACTCCTTCCATTGCTGCAGCCCAGCAGCACTGCCAAAGCCAAGGAGTGCTCCAAGAGTGAAGCCCAGCATGCTGTGGCTGTCCTGCGTTTCCAAAGGAAACGTTTTCTTCAACAGCTTCCTTTGCTCACAGCTGAACTCCAGATCAATTACCCTGACTTACGGAGGGAAGAATCCATGGCCCTAGGACATTACACCAGGAAACTAATGAGGAACAAGTTTCCTTTGGTCCCTTTGTACAAAGTTGACAGTGGGGATCCTCTTCCCCAGGGGTTCCTCAAAAACTGCTTTTCCCCATTCATTCTACTTCAGTGACCCTTGCTCTAAGTATCAGCTCTCAGTGATACAGGATTACAGAACAGGCATGAAAAACAGCTGTGTCTGAAGCCATCTTTCCAAAGGCTCTGAATTCCTTCCCTTTGACACCAATGTTTCTGCTGTTTTCTGCTGTCTCCGCTGCTATCTCCAGAGTTCACTGGCAGCAGAGGGCTGGAAGTCAGCTCAGCAGATGCTGCAAATGCCACCGCTTCCTGCTGAGCTCATTTGAGAGACTGGTGCATGCGAATTTAGCTCTGAAGTGTATAGAGAGTGGGAACACTGCAGAATGAAATTCTTCCTGGAACTGGTATTGCAAGAAGCACCATTCACCCCAGCTTTCTCCAAGCAGTGATTAACTTACGGGTCTTCAGCAGTCATTAACCTCTCTGTGAGGATAAATTGAAGTCTGAATTTCTCCTTCCTATGAGCAAAGGCCAGCTTTGTTGCCTATATATTACAGTGTAAAAGCAAGAACCTTCGTGCTTCTCAAGTTGCTCCTCATGACGAGGAACAACTCTACGCAGTCGCCATGCGCCCATCTCGCTCCCTGTCTCTGGAAGTCCCCTCTGCCAGCCTGCATGCACAGTTCTGGATGACTGCTGGTGGCTCGCACATCTTGAGTCCCAGCTTCCAGGAACTGACAGCTTTCATCCTGTCCTTCACTCTGTTTTCTCATTCTTTTTTTAATTACTTTACTCAAATGTTTACTGGATCATGGACCATTTCTTCTGAGGTTGAACACCTTCATGTCCTGCTGGCTCCTGCACTAGAAATAAGAAGTAATGCCAACACCTGTGATGGCAACGTGGTGTTGATAGTGCAGAGCTAGGATCTTGGCCAAAATTAAAGACCTCTCTGAACTCCTAAATCCAACTTTAGACCTCCATTCCTAATGTGCTGATTTTGGATTTTGCTCCAGGTGTGCATGCTCTTTTCTGTTGAAAACAGAGTCATCATTTCACTGCATTTATAGACTCATGAGCAACCCCTCAGAAGACCAGACTAGTAATTTAGAAATCCAAAGGCTTGGCAATCTGCATGGCCCCTTTTGAAATCGTCTTTAATCCACAGCTAGAAAGTACTTCTAAAACTCACGGTGATACATACCACCACACATTCTTAATGCATAGTAAAATAAATAAAGCACTAGCTGTTAATTTCAAAGAAAATAGTTTAAAACGCAGTTTCAGTTTAAAACATTATCGGTTATTTTCACACAACAACCATTCTTCAACACGGTACTGTTTAATCTCTGCCGTGTAATTACAAGCACTAAATGTTTTTTCCAATACGTAGTTTTCCCCACCATCAAAACGTCGCTGCAAGCGAGACCGCATGGGAAACATGGTAAAGAATGCAAACCTGCTTGATTACAGCTGCAGGCTCAGTTGTGTCAGCAATGCCAAGCAAAATTATGGGTCACTCAGGATCCCACAGCACCAGCCCTGTGCCTGCCATTAGTATGCGTACAAGCTGATTGCAAAAGGCTGCGAACTCCATGGCCTCAGCACATCTGCAGAAAGGATCCAATGCCTCCACACCAGAGCTGTATGCAAGGAGTGAACACATTCAAGTAAGATGCCCAGATGTTGTGTCTAGGAACTGAAGTACTACCAGTGCATGAAAGCAGTAACGAGAGAAAAAACGAAGCCATGGGAAGTAAGGAAAGGAGGACAGACAGGTGGTGGGAAGCATTATTTGACAGAAGACCAGGGATGGCAATTTTTGGCACAACTGATATGCCCAAGAAGTGGGAACAAAGGATGGCCACCGGAGGTCTGTAGGGAGTATCACTCCGCCTATCAAGTGCAAACCAAGTACTCCCACTTTGGCAATTTCCATTACATTCTCTGTGCAACAGGAAGGGGGGGGTTGGGCTGATAAGTGGCTTAGGAAAAATTACAGGTTTTGCTGATAAAAAAATCCAGCTATGCTTGATCGAATGGGTCTGTAGGTGTCCTCGCCTCTGAGGTGCAGGCTTCAAAAGTGAGACTGCCAAATAACAAAACCATTCAAGCCTCAGAGCTCTTGCTCGGCTCTCAGGGTTTTCACTCAGATGTGTTCCTAATTTGATAACATGTTTGCACACTCAGGTCACGCAATATGAAATAAACTTCCTTGAAACCGAGGCAGAACTTCCCTCTTGTCCAAAATGGAATTTGTCTAGAAGTCCTGAATATCACGAAGCATCAAGGATTAAGTTGAGAGATTGTGAGAGACTGCAAACAAGAAAAATACTCGCTTGACGATACGAAAATATACATGACTCCATTCTCAGGAGGTCTTACTTTATGTTCTTTTTAAACTGCTAATGTACAGAACTGAAATGATGGGCTTTCTATTTCAGGATGTAAAGCATATTGGGCTCCAAGTGCAATTAAGAGATGACTAATACATTCGTGCTCTTCTTCCTTTGCTCGCTTATATTGCTGTGGTTTATTTCTCCAATTTGCTTGTTTTTCAAGGTAGTTATTTAACCTGTCCAAGGGAGTTCATTGGCTTTTGTTACCAGATTCCCAGGAGCAAATGTGTAAGGAGTCTGGTTCCACACACTGGGGCTTAAGGATATTAAAAGAAGCAGGACAGAGCCAGCTGGAGGCCGATGGCTCTGCTGAACTTGTCGGTAGATCATCTGGGCTGGGAAAAGCAGAGGGAGAAATTTTTCCAGTTCCTTCTGCCACCACAGCACTTCCTTCAGCAAACTTCACTACTTGGCCCTGCTACAGTCATTTCCCAAAGCGGGTCTGGGAATGTCTAAACCTAAACAAACAGGAAGTAAAGACACTCTTGGGCAATTTGGGGACTATCAGCTGCTGTGAACTCAGACAGAGGAAGGGGAAAGTTTGAGGACTCAAGAATGTTGGAAAGTTTTGCTCGTTGTTGCTAGACTGGCAAATGAACACTATCCAGTTGCTGTAGTGAGTGGGGGAACTCCTAACATCAGCTGGCTCTTATAAGTTGACTATTCCTGCCTAAACGCATCCTGAAATTCACATGCATGACCACAGGAGGACTGAAGAATAACTCTCTAAATTCAAGAATGTAGCTGATCACACACTTGCTGGGTTGTTGCCTTTTCCAGGTAATGCGATTTCCCAAAGAAGGGATCACTGCAACTTGAGTTAAAAGATCTAAAGCAGGCTATTTAATTGTGCTGCTCCAAGACTGCTGATGTTTCATTCGATCCCATCTCCTGCTGAGTCTCTCCCTGCACCCCCTTCTACTGTGTGCATATCCAACACTATTTGTTAGAACAAGACTTCCGGGAATAGAAACTGGAAGACATCCAGATATCTCAAGCTTGTAGACTCTTTGCATCATATCCCCTGCAAAACAGGCTTTCTTTATAAGGACAGAATAGGCAGTCAATTGATGACTGTGTTGCAGGACAGAAGACCACCACATGGCAAGCTTCACCGTGGCAGCACGTTCCAACAACTACAGCAATGTGCAGGAGGTGCTACAGACTGCTGGAGTCGTTTTCTCTCACAGAGACACTGGGTACCCATACCTGTTTCCTTCTCTCTCGTTCCTACCCATGTGTGGTCACAGCACGCTCAAGGGTGCAGCACCAAGATCCATGTTTCGTCACCAGACCTCAGGGGCTCCAATACGTTTTGGTGCAACCAGATGCTGGCCTGCATCAAGGGAGGACAGCACATCCACTGAAAAGAAAAATCGTCATTTTAATTTTCAGTAGCTACACCAGAGTCAGTGCCTGGCTACCGAGAGGCAAGAAGCAGCCATTTACGAGCCATATGGTGAAGCATCCTCTCCACTAATACAACCATTACTGGCCAAAGTTAAAGGATACAGAGTGGGACTTGGACCCATCATCACTTCAGGAAACAC
Organism: Penelope pileata; assembly: GCA_013396635.1. Taxonomy (NCBI): domain Eukaryota; kingdom Metazoa; phylum Chordata; class Aves; order Galliformes; family Cracidae; genus Penelope; species Penelope pileata. The sequence continues at coordinate 1,531,755 of WBMW01004838.1, read as the reverse complement.
AGCCTTCTTGAACATCAACATCTAATTGTACCATCCCAATAGTACAGTGGAAAAGGCCTTGTGTTAAACTCTTGTGATGACTGTCATAGGACTGAAAATCGTAACTGTAAACACAATGGTTCTGCAGAGAGGCTCAGGGTAGCCATGCAGTTCTTTGGAGATCACCAGAAAAAGCCAAATATATAGACAATATGAAATACATCCACGTATAGCACCAATATGAGCATATATGAGCAGTGGCAGAGAGGACTGCACAGATCTCCTTATATCAGTAACCTGGGCCTCTTGAAAGGGCAAGGCACATAAACTCAACCTCTAAAGCACATGATTTAATGTACAGAATTTTAGGTACTGTTGTTCTGTGAGGTGAAACGAACTTTAGAGTTCAGCTATGGAAATCATTATAAAAAGACAGCCAATGATGTGCACAAAATTGAACAAGTTACTAGTAGCAACACTGGCCACACAAAGTACCTTTCTGAGCAAACCCCAATTATTATTATTATTGTTTTGTTAGACAGAACCCAAACTGCAGATGTAAAGTTTATTTCTTAAAACCAAGAACAAAATAACTAAGAGTTCCAATTTTGTAATGGCTGAACTCAATTTCCTAAAGCTTTAATAATTAAAAAAACTTTTTGGAATAAGCAATTAAGCGTCAAAATATATTCTAAATTCTCATGTTTCAAGACCTTTTTAATTCTGCTCAGTTATTGACTGAATTTGACTCAGGATTCTGAATAATTCTGTTGTGAATTTTTCAGTTAATCTGCTGCTCACCAGAAATGCTTTGCTTCTTTCTAATTAGGGGTTCAGTTGGCAAGACGAACAGGTTCTGATTGAAACTAGGCTGTACTTAATCATATTGCATGTCTGAACATCGGTTCCCTCTAGATGTTGAAGGTAAATTAAAAATCTTTCAGGCATGATTTCTCAATAATCAATCTTCTAGCAAAGGAGAATGCATTCACACCAAACTAGAAAGAAAAAAACGTGTAAAACCAAGTTGGAAGAGCAGCTGTCAGAGGATGCTAAGTGAATCAGCAATGTTAGAGTTTCCTGAAGAAAAGAAGATGTATTATCACATTATCTAGCTCATTTTCAACCCCTAGTAATTAGCAATCACTCCATCAAATTTCAACGTGTCCCAAATTTCAGTGTGCTTGTTATGCTTCTAAGGTGAGGGGAAGGTAGAGGTGCCATCAATAACCTCTCATGGATGTCCCATCTGCAGAGAAAACTCCCACCTTGGTGGGTAAGCGACAACCCTTGCTTGAGCTATGGATATCCTTGAGCTATGGATACAAAAACCTCTGGAAACCATGTACTATTAGCTCCTCAGCAAGCAGATCTTTTTCTAACTTCTGGCACCATTTTCTAAAGACCATTAAAATAACCATTAAAAATGGTTGCCCATTTGCAGAGGAAGGGTGACACTGTCCTGTTTGTTGGAGGCTCATGGCCTGGTTCAGCACAAGAACCGCAGAGGAGCTGGGTAGAAGAAGTGGGGCTTGGAGCAGTGCTCACCAAGTAAATCCTGGCTGTGTTTGTAGCTCTGCAGTTGCTGTCCCCACCTCCTAACATGCATGGGGAGCCATGGCTTGGACACACCAAGCAGCGCAGAGCAGGTGGCAGTGTCAGGCTGGGGGCATGGCCCAGAGCAGAACATTTATGCCCTGCTCCCTGCTAAAATGAAGCTGAAGAAAGGAGGTAGCATTGCAGAAAAATGGTCTAGTGAGTCCCAGCAATCACCACTGTCAGTTTAAACAAAAAAAAAAAAAAAGCAAACATGCAAACTCCCAGTACGTGCTCTGTTTGGAGAATGTTTTGAATGCAAGTGGAGAAGGCCGCAGCAATAACAAAGGGCTGTGGAGAGCAGCACATATGCTGTGGGCAACTCTGTGACTCCCAGACAGCCCTGGTGCAGAATGAGCAGCGTATCTCCAGCTCCGTGGCTTGACACCAGGAAATGCAAGTCCTGATAACAGCCCGTGATGAAGATATCATAACCTAGCTGGAAACATTCCCTCAACTCCCTGCCAAGGAAAATGGTCGAGCCCAGGCTATTAAGCTGCAATAGCTACCTACCCACTTTATTAGCGTGCACTGAATTTGTTTTGTTTTAATGACTCCTAGGGGAACAAAGAGCGGAAACAGGCATTGCACTTGTTGCATATTTACCACTGAACTCATTCAGCTCCACTGGAAGCAGGGGGAAGACTTCAAAGCCTTTGCTCATGAGTTGGAAAGTTTAACAAGACCACCTTATTCATAGATAAAGTCTGGCATTAGGTCAACATTTCCTACTTGTTTTCCCCCACTTTTTAAATGAAAGAACTATTTAAGCCTTCAAAAAAAAAAAAAAAGATTTACATAGTAAGATCTCCTACCTTTCACTAACATCCATATAAAACTTAGGTTTGCTTTAACGTTCTCTTACTGCTTTTTCTTTTCCCCTAATTCTCCAACTAGATTTGTTTGCTTACATGCCTAATAGCACGTATGAGAGTCCAATCTTATTTTCTCTCCCCTTCACTGGGGCATCCAAGCTCTAAGGTTTTACAAACCACAAGCGGAGAAGCACTGCGCTATAAGCTGTTCTCCTGACAACCAGACAAGCATAGGTCTATGGAATAAAGTAAAACTTAGTAGCTGCAGTGCTCAGTGTGCAGTTTCCCACACAGTACCAATGAATTGCTAAAACTTGAGCATTCAGGAGGTCTATACATTCACACCTTACCATTAAGGCCTTAACAGTACTGAAAACCCCCAGAGCTGAGTAACGCAGGCCTGATTCCTTCTTACCACATCTTCTGGGCCTCCAAGGTGCCCAGACTCATCCACTCTGCAATGAGGCCTCAGCTTGGAGCCCTCAGACATGATAAAGCAATGCTTCCAAAACCATGTAACATGACGGGGTTCAGAGTCGTTTTGACAGGAAATTAATAGCCAAGCTTCCGCAATATCAACCTTGACTCAGGATGTGCTCAAAACGACTGTAACCGGAAGCCAGACACTCAAAAAGCTCTATTCTAAAGGCAGCCTAATCCTCTTGGCACCTTCTCCTTGGATCCAGCACTCAGGTTACGGGGTCAGCCCTTGGCTCCTGTCCTGAAGGCCTCTCACTGCACTGCTGCAGCCCAAGCATGGTTCAGGCTGTCACTTGTGTAGCTCAGAGAGTTACACAAGAGCATTAAACACATTTCCATGAGGACAACAAGACACTTGGAGAAGAAACAGCTGATTTTTAAATGAGAACAACTGCAAACACCCATGCTTTTATGTCCTGAGCCTGTTCTAGGTGTCATCATTCTCATGCAAATAGTCAGACCTGCTAAAAAGTCATCCTAGGCTTTTAAAAGCAGGGGAAGTGAATGTGTATGTAGGGGTGAAGGGGTGGGAAATAAGGCCTTTTTGAAATAGAGGTCTATGTTGCAGTGATCTCTCTACTTTAACATTAAACAGTTCTAAATAGATTAACTAACTACACAGAGCTCTCCACTCTAATTTATGTCACTGATAAAACCAAACCCAAGAATAAAAAACCAAGTTCAAATTTGTAAGGCATGCATTCATGTTTCCAGATTTACTGTCACTGGACTTTCCCCTTTCTTACCAAGAGTAAACAGAGCCTCTAGAAGACCGTGACCACATGTTACACGGTGAGTAACAGCGAGAGCAGGAGCCTCACCAGGGCTGTCTCAGCTTCTTCCAGAAAGAAAAGGGAGAGCTCCACTGCAATCCTGCCGAACTAACCCAACTTTTCTCTCAACATTTTCAAGCTAAGGGGTTGAAAAACTTCTAAACTGTATTTACAGCTTTGGAAAAGTCTCGTTATTTACCAATAGGGTGGAGGTGTTTCTGAAAAGACAAACAGTTTCTCTTGGTCACTTCAGAAATAGCATTTCCAGCGCTCTTCGTTTTCCTCACTCACAGGCAAAGAGCAATCACCTTCTCTGGCACAGCACATGCTGCAATGTGGCAGCTTTTTGGGCCCTTTATCTCTACCCCAATAGGCAGCTGCCTCCACATCTGGCCTCATCCCCCAACTCTGAGCAGCTCTGGGAGAGGCTGATAAGGCATTTTGCCTCTCCAGCAACAACTATCAGCATTCTGAAGGCAGAAGAATTGCCACCGGTGTCCAGAAACCAGTTTCAGAGCCAGAGCTGGAGGGGTCAGTTTGTCCTCCTTCCTCTCACTTCCGAGCACCTGACTAGATGGACCAAAGCCAGGTTTTCTGGTCAGATTATTTTCTATTAGTGAAAAATGACCATTTATACTGAAGATAAAAAGCAAACGCTGCAGAGGAACAGATGAAGCCAGGGAGGAACGGCTGGGGCAGGCCTGGAAGGAGTCCACAGAGGAAAGTCCCCATGAAATGCCTCACCACGAGCCTGCAGCTGGGCGCTGGACACAGCAGCTTGCTGAACGAGTGGCCTGGTGCCTTCCAGGAAGATCAGGTACTTGGGTACAAAGAGAAAGCATAAGCATGAATAAATACAAATGCCAAAAGAAGTACAAAAATATAAACTCAAAAATAAATCTAAGTACAAACCAGCTTTATACTCAGAAATGGGATTCCCTAGTTCCTGTTAAAAGCTAATGTTTCCTGGAACTGAGAAACTCAGATAAAAGAAACAAACAAAAAAAAAAAAGTATCTGGAAAAGATTAAAATGGTAAAGCAAGCTGTAGTGCTCTTCCTTGTCTTTGGGTCAGCACAGGCGAAGACTGAACTGTGTGCAAGGCATTCTAGCACGTGTCACATGCTTTTCATTGTAAATTAAAGGCAAGCATGGCTATTTTAAAGACAGAAAGAAGCTGCACATGGTGGGGTATAGCTGAAAACAGTGAGTTTGTACCAGAGAAATGATGCACTTACACCCCAAATCCCCTCCCCCACCACCACACCAAGGACCAGGTGTTACTGAAACTGCTGAGGAGACTTCCTTGTTCTTAGCAGTAGCTCTGCTTATTTGCTAAATATTTGCTTAAAGGTATTTGCTGGAAGCCCTATCAGCAGGAGCTTGGAGCAGGTGATCTCCCCCCAAGGCTGCCTGCTCCTGGGAAGGACAGGTGGTACGTGGAAGCACGCTGGCTGAAAGGCAAATAACATGGGAGAGAGTGACCAGAAGGCAGGCTTTGTTCCCTGCACCTTCTGGTTAGTTTTGCCTTGAATACAAAATACTGAAATCCAGCATTCGGCAGCGAGAATGTCTATGAATGTTCTGAAATCCACTAAAAATTCAGGAAGGGAAGTTCAGAGTGATAGAGAATAAGCAGAAAGAGTACATATTTGCAGCCAAAAGGAGAGCCTCTGAGAGACCTGAGGAAGCTGATGTCTGGTCTGGTGATCAAACATATCATTTACCTACGCCCTCGTGCAATGCCTTCTGTGGACAAGGAAGCCCATTGGCTTGGGCAGGCTCTCTGCCATCCCTGAACCTCGTTTCTTCCCCAAGGCACTGCCACTGGGTCAGGAGGGTGCCTGCATGGGACAGACATCTTCCCCAGCCCCTTGGTGTGATTCTTTATGCCTCATCCTACAGCAGGAAGGCTTTCCAAAATCCCACATGTACCAATACCTTGTTGGGCCACCTAAACTCATGCCATCCCTCTGCTGGCTTTTAGCAAAGCAGAGCTGCATCCCAGCCAAGGAGCCAAGTCCTCTCAGAGCCAAGTACCCCCCTGCATCTGGTCACCGGTCCTCAAAGGAGGAACAAAGTGTTAATTCTCTCCCCCTCAGCTCCCTGGCAGCTTTCCCCACTGTATTATCTGTACAAAGCTGCACAGAGGAAAAAGCAGTCTGTTCATAATCATTTGGGAGTGAAAGATTAAAAAAAGAAAAAAGAAAACAGCAACACTGTTACACACACTCAGAGACGCCTTTGTATGCAAAAGCAAGGGAGCCAGCAGAGATATCTCCAGCAGCTTTCAGCAGTAGAGCAAACTGGGATGGAATTTGCATCCCAATGAGTTTGTTGCTATCTAATCACACTGCCCAAAGACAGACCCAGTGCATAATCCTGCTGGTGTGCTTCAAACACCCACTGTCCTTGAGCATGATGGATCCCTTCATCTGAGGCAGGGTAGCTGTTTCTCTGCCATTGCTGCATTAAAATTAGTGGCATATCCCCAGTGGTACTGGATTAGCACTGCTGGAAAGGAGCTCGTTAACAGCAAACATCACTGGCTTGTACCCTGATGGTCTCATAACACTCTGGTTCCTCTCTTGCCCCTTCTGTGCAATACAGGCATTGAGCCTCTGTACTAGTGGAGTAGGAATAAAAAGCGACCAACCCTCGGAGCAGAGCAGCAAAACACGGGCAGATGAGCCAGCCAGCACCCTCCCATGAGCCATCAGATGGGTGATGCTAATGAGGTTCCTCTGAGGTCAACCCCTGCCCTGATAAAGAGGGAAGCAGAGCAAGTCCCTACTCACAGCTGTGCGATGGTGGTCAGATGTTTTTAACCAGGCTGTTATAGCTCAACCAAGTCCCTCCCTCCCTCCCTCCAAATGAGGTTAAAAATACCTATTTCATCAGCTGTGCTATAGGAGCAAGTTCCTCAGTTAGTGGAGAGAAAAATTAATCGCTGTGTGAACAAGTCACTGAACTGCAACCAGACCTTTGCTATTAGCTGTCTTTAAGAGACAGGTGATCAGCAAGGAAGAGCTCAGCATCCTCCAGGGCAAATAGAAGAGCTGTATTGCCTAAGTTGAGGCTGCCTTTTGCTGCAAAACCAGCAGGATTAGTATTTCAAATGTGCATGCTGGTACCCTGCACCAGATGTCGATGCTTATTTATCATCGACTCCCACTGCAATGGATCCCAGGGGCCAAATTTAGGAAGGCTTCCTACAGCTAGCTCTATACCTATCTTAGGTACCTATTATGCTAATGGCCCTGTTCTCATACTAGCCAGTGTTATTTGTGACACATTCAAAACGAAGCCTTCAAGCGCTCTGGAAACCAAAATATGTGATTAAAGTATGATAAGGGCAGAAGCTTTTCAGTGATCTACTGCCACCATTATGTTCAGAGCTCAGTCAGCCCATTAGGTTACCCAAATTAATACATTTTCCTTTCTTCTTAGTAAATCTTGTTCATTCGAAGTTGGGCGTAAAAGCCTTACAAGATGCACTCTGGGAGCGTTGCAAGAGGTAGTGAAAAGATGGGATTGCTGTGCCTGTAGGCCAGCACTAATCAGACCCTTCATTAGACGTGGGAGCAACCAGACAGAAAATGGAACAGACTGTGAGGTAAGATGTCAAGGTGTATCCTGCAGAAAGACATTCTTCAGTGAGACACCTCAGGACTTGCTGGAATTTTCTGGATACTGCCAGGCAAAGCATTTGAGCAAACAGCTCAGCCACAGGAGCAAGCAGCCCTCAGCACCTCTCTGTGCTGCCGAGATTGCCACCAGCAGAATTGCAGTTTTTCATCCATTATTGAGCAGCTCCTGCCAGCTCTCGTCCACATAGATCACCTGACATAAATGCCATACACAGAAGCCTATGACAAGGGAGAGTGATAAAAGCTAACAAGAAGGCAGGCTTCTTGCATTCTCTTGTATTAGAGGCAGACATCAACAATTTTACTAGCACCCATCATGCTGAGATCAAATCTCAGACAATTTTTGCTCAGTTAAACACCAGAAGTATTTTTTTTTTTTGTTCTTTTCCAGCAAAAGTTTACCTGGACAACTGCTTCCCCCAAAACCTGTTCCGTTAATTATTGTTGACCTATTTAAGTATTCTAAAAACAATTTCCAGAAAAAGTGTTTGCAGAGAGCACAGCGTGTTCCAACCCCCATAATTGCCTGCAAGAGTCCTTACAAGCCATCTGTAGCTTTACTTCTTGTCTCAGAACCAACCTAACCAACAAGGAGCAAAATTTATCACTGTGTTGCTGCACATCCAGCAGTTTTCTGCACTTGTCGGCTTTCTCTGCAGCCTTGACTTCAAGCTAGGCTGAGTTCAGCAGCAGTAGATCCTGCTGAAGAGGCTTCCTCATTAACCAAGGCAATAATGACAGCTAAACTTTGTGCTCCTCATTCCTGACCCGATTCCAGCATCTCAGCATTGTGCTGTGCCAGGCAGATAATACCACTCTGCATTCTCACATTGCTTGCTGACCCTGGGAAAGACTTGTGAATGCTACCCTACTCCAGGGAAATACACATGTAGTTTGGGTGCATTGCAAAGCTCTTGCTTCCTCCCTTCCTCTGAAACAGTAGCTGTCATGGTCATGCTGCAAGCCATAGCCATACTCATCTATGATACCCATTGTTCTTTCTTGAAAAAATCCAAAACCTCACAAACAAAAAAGCCACCACAAATAACTAAGCCCCCCAGAAGATGTGCACACTAGCTTGGTGATACGGCTGTATTCAGATGGGACCATAATCAACCAAAAAGGATAAATCTTAAGGGTAAAAAGATGCACCTCTGTTTTGACCAGGGAACAAAACTGTCACTTGATCACTATTATTCTTGTCACAATTACAAACAGAAGAAAAAAGTAAGATGTGGGCAGGAGTACTCTTAAACCAGCTGGGCTTCTTTATCAGTACATTGTGTAAGCAATTGCAAAGTAGTTCATGTACCAAAAGCTCCTGGAAAAGAATTCTAGAGCACAAAGTAAATGATAAATGCTATTGATTGGTTTTTGGACATTGCAAAAACATTATTATCTAATATGATTTAATTAAGCAGAAAGCGTATTGAAGGTTTGTACAATTTCGTTTCTCACAGGACCTAATACAGCAGCAAATATTCAACCACTCCTGGAGCGCTGATGACACTCTTAATCATACACACATTTTTACAGTCCAAATTGCCCATGTCTCTTCAAGGTACTCCAGGAAATTAAAGAATCTGAATTCCACATCAGAGCAGGGTGTTTCTAAGGCAGCAAAGTAAAACTAAGATATTTCAGAACTCATTAGTACAGCAAAATTGATCCAGGTACTTAAAAAAGAGCTCATTACAACATAGGGAAGTCAAGAAGGGCTTTTACTCAAACTGCATAAGTCTCCCTGAAAGTAACACCTCCTGTTTATTTCCATGGAAACTACAGCAGCTACAAACTACAACAGCTACAAAGAGCACAATTATACTATTTGGTAGAGCAAGTTCTCAGCTACAGAACACAATTTCTCAACATGGTCACCACCATTAGCTATACATTTTTGCCAGTGATGAACAAGAGCCTGCATGCTGCACTCAAAAGTCTGCACTGGTGTGGGTGACCCACTGTTTCACAGCTGCTATGATGGTGCCATTGCTAGGAAAACGTTGCCCATGCAATCTATCTTTCAGAACAGGTGGAAATCAGAAGGCACCAAATCCAGTCTGTATGGTGGGTGTGGTAGGACAGTCCAGCCAAGATTGGGAATATGCTCCATGGTCTTCAAACTGGTAATGGGGCCTGGTGTTACCATGTTGCAAGAGATAGGTTGTCTTCTTCTCTGGCCTGACTCTGGGAGTTGGAGCCTTCAGCTTAGTCAGCATCATGATGTAGCAGTCAAAGTTGATGGCTAGTCCAGGTTCCAGGAAATCTGGAAAGATCACCCCTTTCCGATCCTTTGGGATAGACAGTGCATATCACTTTACCCGCTGAGGACTGCGTCTTGAACTTCTTCAATGGGGAATTCACACATTGCCACTCCATGGACTGCTGTTTTGATTCTGACTCGCAGTGGTGACACCACGTCTCATCGCCAGTAATGATGTGATCCAGGACACTGTCACCTTCAGCCTTGCATTGCTTCAATTGCTCCTGAGAAACTTGCATACAGTGTTCTTTCTGCTTCCGCGTGAGCGTATGTGGGACCCACCTGGTGCAAACGTTGTGATATTTCAACATGGTCACCATTGTTTCCAACACATTGAAGCTGATATTCAGCTCCATACACAATTTCTGGGTTGTAAGCTGCTGATTTCATGCAGATGAGCTGATGGAAATGTTCTTCATTTTGTGGTGTGACAGCTGTGCATGGCTGTCTGGAACATGGCTTGTCTTTCACATCATTGCCACCACTGCTGAAACACACCACCACTGCCTCACATCCACTGTTTAGTCTCCATCAACGTTCAGCAAGCATTGATGAATGTCAATGGGTGCCATTGTTTCTGGATGGACAAGCTCAATTCTACACCTTTGCTTCTTTTGCACTCCCATGTCAGACGCCGTTGTGTCAGAGTGCCCCTCTGCTGCCATCTGTCACACAGCAACAACATGTGACAGAATATTGACGGGAAGGTCCAATCTCTACTGCCATACCACCAGCATCCGCCTTTGTTGTCATGGACCAAAGTGATAAAATAGGAGGCATTGATTTTGGAGCAGCCCTCGTATAAAGCCAGGCTCACCTATCTAATCTTCAGCTTACCATAAAGCAATGGAGATTTTTAAGAAACAGCTTATAGCTAGGCCATACACAAACACATTAGTATTGAAAAAAAGCAATTTCTATCTTGATAGGGTATATGCATATATCTGAGGACCATTACTTCCCTATAATGCTAGCAATCTGGATAATATATTCTTCAAATTCAGCAGACTTAAATGTTTCTTTCTTTCAGAAACAGGGCATGTTCCTGCATGTTCACCTCAGCTGATTTCCATTAGCATTTTCCCACGAACTAAGAGATTCCTTTCAAATTATTTGAGTGTGGATGCATTTTCTATCAAACGTTCAAAATAGCACCTGCATTAATGTCAGCCAAATTTTACAGAGGATGAGATTATCTCTAGGAGTTCTGCTTATCTGTGAATATTTTGAACTGTGATTTAGAAAAGGACTTTGCACCCAGAAGTTTGCTGCTCATCATATAAGAGAAGGAGACCTTTTAAATCTAAGACAAGATTACCTGGAGGTCAGCAGAGCCCAGGAAAGGACACAGCTTATGTTTGCCCAGTGCCTACCTCAGCTTCTCTCCATCTGTCAGGGTCTAACACAGCAGAAAGTTCAGCCCACTGGCCAAGTCAAAACTCCTAAAGCGAGGAGCACCAGAAACATGGGCTACACTGTGCAGGCTGGCTGCTAGAATGCGTCTGTCTCCAAGCACTTTAGAAGACAGGTAATATTTACCAAAACCCAAACCCTGGTCTCCTTCATGTGTCTGCAAGGGTCAGCACGGTTTCAGCTGATCCTGTCCTGAGCAGATGCATAGATTAGAATCACAGACTGCCCCAGAACTTGTTTAGGTTTTGCACTGGATTAGCCAAGATGCAGGGAGAGTTCCTCACCAGGGCAGATCTCCCTTCCAGCCCGTAGCTTTCACCAGGTTTGTGTGACAGTTCCACTGCTGAGAATGGAAGAAACCACGGGCAGCCAAGTTTTGCCGTAATGGAGCAGCACCAGAAAAGCCAGTAGGACAACAACAAAATGAAATTACTGCAGAATTTAATTCACTGACATTTCCAGGTGCCTTTCTGGTTACCATAACCAAACTCTTGGTCTGATATTTCCAGAGACAAAGGTCATGGCTTGGACTTCACAAAAATTTTTTTTTTTTTTTTTTTTAAAGCCCTGGCTGCAATTTGTGCTGTGGAAACCCTTTTTACTAAGGTGAAGTGGTGTGTCTTCTTTTTCTTCTGTTAAATAAAAAGGAAACAAGTCATAATTAGAGCAATATGTACTCCCCAGATGCTCTAAAGTTCCCAGAATTAATAGTGGGTTTTAGATAATGTTAAGTACTAGAAGGCTTCCCAAGAAAAAGCACTTTAAGCAATAAAGGAAAAAAAGGAAAACCCACAAGAAACAAGCTTTGATTTGAGGTACTGATTCCAGGTTTGTTTGCCTTTGTGGAAATGAACACTTCAAGCCAAAATTAGACTTTGGTAGCATCTCTCTGTATCTGCAACTCTTCACCCTCTTACAAATCATTGCAACATACCACCTCCTCCATCCCGGTCTGACCTTGAGCTTGGGCCCTCCCCACGGGTTGCTGGCTGCCAGGAAAAGGGCAAGGCAGGGTGAGCAGGGACATCTCAGCTGGCAAAGACCAGCACCTCAGAAACACCTGCTCACCGTGAGATAAAAATCACTACCCAGGCAGACGCATGCCAAGATTTTCAGAGATAAAAAAACAAGCTGGAAATTGGTTCCTCCTAAGCATCTGTGTACACACCCCAAATCTTCATTCATGTTGGTGGAAAAGCCATAGACCTGTTTCTCATCCCAAAGGAATTCAGAGTCTTCACCCTCACGAGTCGTTTTGCTCTGCCAGGACACAACCTGGGAGAAAGCGGCACGGATGTGCTCTCCCTGCCTGAAGTTCCCTGAAGCAGCTCCTCTCCACCTTGGCAGGCTCGTATCCCAGGAACACCCACTGGGTATCGGCTTACCCTGTCACAGGGCCAGGAAAACAGCAGGATAAGGTGTCAGGAAGAGCTTGTCAGGGCTCATCAGCTGGGAAAGGGTTTCACCATTTCTCTTGGGCATCAGCACCTTGCAGAGGTTAATTTTAATGGGGTAAGCATTAGCTGAGGAGAGAATGTATTTGGTGTTGTTGCTGCCTCAAGAGAGTTCTCCAAGTAGCTGGCACTTTTATAGCTTGGCTGTGGGGAAAACGTCAGGTTTCTTACCTTGACAAAAGTCAGATAGGAAAGCTGTATTAAGAGGAAGCCCACGCAGAAGGATTAGGAAAAACATGCATGTCTGGTTAAGGGCATAATCTCACAAACACCATCTTTGCGGGAGTCAACTGGCTCAGCAAAGGGATCGTTATAATCTGATGGCAGTTCAGTCTCCATTTGGTTCTCCCTGGACAAGTTTCCATAACATCAAACGGCAGCTGCACTAATTGGCTCCTCAGCCAGCCAGGACAGAAGCACTGAACAGGGATGTGAGGAGGCAGGGCGGCCTCCAGCTGGGAGGAAGCCAGTCCTGCTTTATTCCAGTCAAAGAGCCCATCCACTGGATTTAATTGGACTCTACATTTTAGACAATACGTGATAAAAAATGCAGAGACTGATTTCTAGTACTACCTGTGCTGACACGGTATTTAAGCTTAACTTTTAAAGCAAGTCCATTGTGAAGTGTATGGAAGGCAGATAACTAAAAATTGAAGAAATTATTTCTGCTGTGGAAGTAGCATCCCTTTTACTTAATACTACCAAAACAATAGGAAGCTACATAACTAAGGAAAGACATCTGATTTGAATACAGCCTTCAGTTTTATTTTGCTAAGGAGTTATAAACATCACTTGAAGGTCAAACAGATTTGAAAATAAGGATTTAAAGTAGACTGTGGTCTCTTCTACAATGGCCAGTCAAGACAAGGTACAGATACAAGAGCCAAAGGGCAGAAAGTGAGAAAGGAGCATGTATATTTTAGAAAGAAAATAGCCCCGTGCTCAGGAGAGCAAAGTAGCAGCTGAGCCTCCACCAAACACTGGTCTCTGTGTCTAGGCAGTAAGTTCTCTTTCCCAGCTATCAGACTGCATCCTGTATCACTTATTCCTTAACGAACCCCTGAGGGGTTTAGATATTTAATATCGCAACATGAGAAGATGTCTTAGAAGCAAAAAAAAGTTAAAGCTGTGGCACCTAGGCTTTTACTGAAGAATTAATCACAGTGGGCCAGATTCCCTCCGGAAGCAGAGCTCTGCTCAGGACAGGGGCAAAGGGACAGCACCTCCAGATTCATGGGAAAGCTCAGCCCGACCTGGCAAGAGCAGCAGCAGTCCAGGCAGTGCTCTGATTAATGCTGTTGGCCCAAATTCCTGCAAGGCCACTATGGGCCGAGGATTGATCATGCCCACACCATCCCCTGACTCATGGCAACAAAGCAAATGTGAGAAATGGACCCAGGAGCTTGCCAGAAGAAATTTCCAGGCTGGCAGATTTACCACCAGTCACTTGTAACTGGAATCTTGCCCAAGGTCTCCATGTGAAGGGAACTGGCCTCTATGTTGGACAGAGACATAACTGCATTGGCAAGTGCTCCTACACCCCTAGAATAGACACAGCAACAGAATGGTTTTGCTGGTAGGACTTGCCTCGGTCCTGCTAGTGAGATGAGCCAAACTGACACAGAGACCACTCCAGGGGCTCCTGCCAACATTAAAATGCCAATAAAAGTTGCCTCTCTATGTACTGTTATCATCATGGCAACAACCCTACATGTCCATGGAACAGCTCTGAATAGCACAAGTGGGCAAGGGCTCAGTGCAACACAAGTTTGCCCCTCTGGAGAAGGGCACTTGCTGCCTTAGTAACACCTGAACCTCCATGAGCTCCATTTGGACTCCATGAGTGGGGCTTGAGAGGACACAAAGATGCCGTGATAGTTGCTCTCTGTGTGAGGATGAGGCCCACCTGCACTGGCACTACACATGGTAGCTCCCTATGTTCGAGGCAGCTGTAGGTATTGCATTCATAGATACAGGTTCACACTGAGATACAGATGACATCATCTGATTTTCTTGCCTCCCAAAGTACACATTTAAACAGTATTAGCACAAGTGCCTGTCGTACCATGGGTTTGTCTGAAATTGTCATCATCTCTAAACCACATCACAATTTAGCAGCACTTTTCTGTCAGCAGAACAGGGCACCATTTCCATTTAAGAATGTTAACAAAGAGCAGAGAAGGGAAAAATGACCTGAGAGGAAGCAGGGAAATGTTGTAATAGTGTACAAAACTTTGGGAATAGTAAGCTTGCCTTGCATCCCCATTCCCACAGGACAGCATAGGACAGTTTGCACAAGGTAAGGGGCATCTCTGTGCATCACAGCTATTAGCTTGAGGCCCTTAACCCCACAAGGTGTGTCAGGCTATTTTTGACAACAGTCACTGATAATTATGGAAGATGAGCAGGTACCATCTGCTTCTCTTAAGCCCAACAGTGGGCTGGATTTCAGATCGGTTTCAATCAGTCAAAACAGTGTCAGATGACATCCTAGATTTACACCATCTGTAGCAGAAATCCCAGTCTGCCTTGCCAGCTCTAAAAGCCTAATGACAAACTCTAAAGCTTAGAGCCTTTTTAATGGGAGCACACAAGAGAAGGAAGAAGTCAAACCTCAAAGTATTTGGTGGAACAGAGATTTCACTCTGGCCTGTGGATGCTAGCAAACAGTGACCACGTTCCAGTTAATAACTTCCAGCTGCCCCACACCACCAGATCACTCTGCCTGGGACATAGACACAGGACATCTCCACAGCGTCAGGCAGCTGCTCCATCTACTGGATTAAGCCTACAGCTCAAGCAGCTTGGCTCTCCCCATGCACTATGAACACAAGCCTTGGTGACAGTCGATGAATCACGGCTATGAGTAATGTTAGTAAGCTCTAGGGAGGTCATGAGTGTTACAGAGGTCCTGGCATTGTGGGTGAGCTTAGTCATTAGAGTAGGGAATAAGGAGGAAAAATGGTAAGGCCATGGCAGGCTGGCTGCTCTCCAGTTATCCTCGGTTCAGTCAGGCACTCGAAAGTTAATTTAGGAAGCAACGTGAAGACAAACTGTAAATGAAGTTCCTTAAAACACAAACAAATTAGCATTGATGCTGCTGTTCCTAGGGTACACAACATCAAGCAACTGATGATGCACACAGAAAGCCTTGCAACAAGGCAGATCACTATTTGCTGAAAGAGGGCAGGCACATCACTGAGTTCCTCTTTTGACAGGGCTGAATGCAGTCACATTCAGTCTTCCACACTGATAGACACATTCACCCAGAAGGGAAAAATATCACTTTTTCTCCCGTATTTCTTTGCCCCTTGTGCAGTCATTTTTACCAAGGCAATCTAAATGCTATCAGGGTGAGATAGAAGAGTTGCTCCTTTTTTTGCACTTACTTTGCACAGCTATAAATAGCTGCAGAAAGATGTAAAATAAAATGCTTTAGCCTTATCTGTCCTGTTCCAGGACAAGATGGAGAGATTCCTTTCTGTAAGATGAGCATCACACTCGGCACAGGGTGGGGTAATTCAGATGATACGCAGCATGGGGGTTTTGATTTCATTCATTTCTTTTCTTTCTAGGGCAGATTACATTTCTTCCTACAAAACCTCAAGAACTCAGTGAGATAGGAAAGCAGATTGGGACAAGACAGACAGAGTGATGTCAGCAAAACGCATCTGACTTGCAACTTTTTCACAAGCTTAGGCAAATTATCAAAACACCGAGGTAGACTACACTAGCATACAAGTGATATTAGTCAATATCAGTTATTAAAAGATTTCTTCTTGAGGAAGGAAATTCTCATCTTGGGAATAAAAGAATACACATTTTATTCCCAGTTGTTCAAGAAATACATTTTATTCATTGTTGTAATGGAGTAGCATTGTGCGATGCTGAGTTACCTATCATTTCCCTATCAGTGTGATGGTTATTGTATTTTAATTACAACACCTGTACTGCAGCACAATCACTTGCATCCTGAAATGGAAGGTTCTACATGAAGTATCATTATTCTTAAATGAAATGATTTACAGCACCTGCAAACTGAACTATTATCTTCACCCAAGATAGTTTTTGTACTGTGAGGGATAGCACTGGAAGAAATCCTAAAAGAAAAAAAAGTGGCCTTCCTAAAAGTTGCTGCAGTTGGAATTATCTTTTGTATCCTCCATGTCAGTGCTGTTGCTTCTTCTCATCTTCAGCTTTTCTTGTTTGGTGGAACCTGCTGAGGACACCTGGCTCCTGTTCTCGTTGATGCTATTTGGGTCAGAAACTGGCACAAACTAAGAGCAGGGGTAGATCTTTCCTCCCAGATGTCTGCTGTGGTGATCTGAAAACACAAGTGCACGCCAGCCCGAAGGGGAGCCTGTGCTGGCTGACTGTGTCACCACCCTCATTCCTGACCTCTGAGTCATGGTAGGAGTAACAAGATTAGCCAAGGGGATGAAGAAGATGACTTGCACAGCACACATACCTGCAGGGACACATACCCATGCACCCAATTTCCCTTACCACTTTTATCTTTGTCCTTCTGCCCCAGTTCTCCCTCATTTTTAACATCCCCTTATTGTGTCAGGTCCAAGCAGACTGCAAGTGCCAACCCTCCTTGCGTGGTTGTGGGGCTCTGGGCTGTCTCACAACACATGATAATCGATGACTAAGAACCTTGTGGTAGGTAGCATGGCCTCCTCCCTGCAAGGAATAACTCTCCCAGATTCGAACAGCAAGTAGCTGGGAGCACTATGCACCCACAAATCCAAGTCAAGCCAAAATACTCAGTGTTGTGCTGAATGCCCTAGTAGATTTTACTCCTACTGCCTCACTGTGAATGATAGAGATCTCTATCAGAAGATACTTGAGACAGCTATATCAAAACACAGGCGACAATTTTCTGATTTAAGAAGAGATGTCATTACAATTCTGTGTTCTATACAACAGAAAAATACCACTTAAGATTATTAACATTGTGATAACACTGTCGATACAGAAGAAAATCCAGGACATTTCCACTTAAAACACATGGTGCTGCCAGTGTTCTACAGCCAGGGATTCCTTTGTTTCTTCTGGTCTTCGTACTCAAAGTAAGGAAAAGATAAAGGGCTTTCCTTTGAGGCTTGTGAGTTCCTAACGAGCGTTGTGGTGAGAGCTAGTGGAGTCTGCCGCCTTTCTTGAGCAAACAGTATCCGTGCAATGTGTACACAGCTCAGCAAACTGTCTGAGGATAAACAGTACCTCACACTGCTTCCCACCCTCTGTACCAAATCCTCAAACTGATGCCCACTCCCTAACCTAGTAATTGAGGAAGGAGGGCCAGGCCAACAGGATGTGGTTATGGAGTATGGTATTTTTACTCACTGTAGGGAAATGAAGTTGCCTCTAGTGAATACTTAAAAAACAATACAAAAAACAAACAGCAAGAAAGCCCCCAAACTCTCACAGCACAGGCAGGACAAGGGCAAGCTGCCCAGCTTCTCACTCACTCCTTGACCCAGGATAGATTAAATCTTCATGCTCAATCTATCATCAAACGCTTCTCTGAGAGGGCTGCCAAAGGTGCCAGATAGCGCTGATCACTGCATGTTATAGATATCTAACGATATAAAAGAGTTAATAGCATTGTCTGCTAGCCAAGGAGGTGGTGCTGTGAAATGCAAGTCCGAGCCCAGAGAGCCAATTTCTGGGTGCTGCCAGAGTGTTGGACTTGGGCAGAGTCTGGGTCCTGCACAACATCCAGGCTCGTGAGCTCACATCAGGGCAGGTTAGGTTGTTCTTTGCAGACGGATGACCTTGTGCCCATTAAACCACAACCTTATTTACACTTGCACAATTTACTGAACAGCTGTTGCCTTTGCCATCAATATTCAAGATGTCACTGTGAACCCAATGCTCCGAGTGCCTAAGGGAATGTCATCTGAGCTATTGCCTCCAAAGATGCTATAGATGATGCAGCCTGTGCTCTCACTATCACCATCTTAAAACATTTGCTTTTGTTTTCTGTCTTACCACAGGCAAAGCTCTCTCTAAAATGCTGTTATCTTTCAGAGAAAACAATACCATTATGGGGACAGTGGAATCGTGTAACACACACCCAGGCTGCTATTTCTTAGGCTGGAATTAAAAAAAATCATTAATACTGAACCTATGCCCAGTGCAAATCTGTTCCAGAGTAGACACTAACACATTTGTCAGAAGGACCTAGTGCACACCGTATGAAATTCACACACATTATATGATAGCCAGATCCAGAAGCACCCATCCCAGTGGTACAGATAAACAATAATTGATCCAGAGCCTGCTGAAAAACAGGTGACACGCTGACATGTTCTCAAGAAATTGAAACTGACAAAGTAATTACACTGTACTGGCAGTTTGCTCATGTGGTTGTAGCATTTTTGATCTGGTTTCAGGAAAACCTCTGCATCTTCCCAGTGACAGCAGGAAAAACTGAAGGCCTGCTGATGCACAGACAGCTCTCCTTGCAGAACAGATCCAGGTACCAAGCACCAGACTGAGGTTTCTCCCCAGGTGCTGGCTGGCAGCCCTTCCCCTGATTCACCATGAAACCTCCCAGCCCCAAGGACTGGTTTGCACAGAATAGTTCCCAGTTTCACCACAATCAGTTATTAAACTGATTCAATTAATCCTTCAGAAAGACCTTTAGGGACACAGTTAAACTTGCTTATAGCAGTTCTGGCTTGGAGCAATTTATCTTTCAGTTGGTAAGTTAATTGTGATATCAATTTAAAACTTAGTCCCAGGTTAATAAACTACCAAGCTCAGACATCAGCTGTCAGTTAACGCTGTTTCCAGTTGTGCTTTTGGGTGATATTTTCAGCAACTGGTTACAGTTAAGCAAGTTAAACTGTTTGTACATGTCAGCCCCATATCCCCTGCCCCAATCACATGCTCTTTGCTTTCAAACACTGAGCAACACACAAGTGAATGGCTCGTCTGTCCTCTGGGAAACAAACGGGTAGCACAAGCAGTGCTCGACCCGTTTTTATACAACAGTTCAACATAGAGAAATGAAGTGGCAGCAATGAAGATTTTGACCTACAGGTTCTCCTTTCAGCCCACAGCTCCTCAAAGACCCCCAGCTTTAGGGAGCGTATTCCCAAGCAGTGGGTTTCACATGCACACTTTCCTGTGTTTGCGCCAGCCCCTAATTAAGGCTTTATCAGTGCAGTGCAACCATCCCCTAGGACATGATTAGCTGCTCTTATGATACACAGGCTCATGTTTTCAGAAGCTTGGAGGAAGGCAATGCCAGGAATGCAGTGAAACAAAGGAAGAGGTTCAGCTGAAAGCAGGTGCTCCTGCTACAGTCATTTTCCCAAGAGGGTTTTCCTCCTGACCAGCACCTTCAAATTAATTAGCTACAAAAACTAATTAAATACATCAATAGGATTAAGTTAATAAAATTAAATAACACGAAGAACAAATATTCCATTACTTCTGTGAGGGCAGAACAGCAAGGAGGGAAGTATGCTGTCACCCCAAACATAAGAGGCACTGAACTTCCCAATTTGCTTAGCTGGCCTTGCTTCCACGAGAGACAGTGACCTGCTGCAGACCCAGCAGGTGACACACTGGCAGCCCATTTTTGGGAGCAGGTGCCCCCGATCAGCACTCATGTTACAGCTTGGTGATCAGCAGTGGGCACCTGCCTGGTTTCATCACCAGTGGAGAGAGCTTTCCCATTTCATGAACACATGCTTTTGAAGTCCTGCACCATTCTGGGAGGGCGCCAATTGTTGTGGCTATGCACAATGCTACACTGAAGCTTTCATTTTTGTTTTAGCTTGATTTCTTCTCGGAGTTGATGTTAGCTTCTCTTTTTCTTGCTTTAGCATTTTCCAGGGCTCTCTGTGCTACCTGGGCAGCATTCAGCAGCTTCACTGATGGGTTTTGCCTTCTAGCATAAGTACTGCTTGACATGGCAGTTTCAAGAAAATGATGTGATACTATTGTTATTTTTTAGCTTCCACTGTGCTGCTCAATAACAATAAGTGGTCTATGAAGTATAAAAATACTTGTCATCTACCCAGCAACTCCACACAGAGACTTGTTCTCTGAAGTGCCAAAGTCACATGCCCATCCATGCTGGCCAAATCTCTCTCAAAGTCAATTCAGACAAACAAGGGAAGACATCCTTCACACTTATCTGCAACTCTTCAGTAGGGTCACAAGATGTCTCAAGGCTGAGGCTGGCCTCATTTTCAAGCTCTGCAACCATTGACTTTCATCCACAGCTCTTTTCAGAGCTTATTAATACTCAGTCTGCACAAGCAAGCCTCCAGACTCTCACCCTCTAATTATAACCATGGCATTCCTGTGTATTCAAACCCTTCCAGGTCTTTCAGCAAACACGCTGACATCCAGACAAGCCTTACACA
Organism: Penelope pileata; assembly: GCA_013396635.1. Taxonomy (NCBI): domain Eukaryota; kingdom Metazoa; phylum Chordata; class Aves; order Galliformes; family Cracidae; genus Penelope; species Penelope pileata. The sequence continues at coordinate 1,510,943 of WBMW01004838.1, read as the reverse complement.
GCACTGTGCAGGAATCCCACACTGCTGGGGCAGCCTGCACAGTGCTCAAGCCCCCCAGAGGAAAACCACCAAGTAGGGCTAGTGAGACTCTGGTTTTCCACTGGAGACACAGCATTTTCTCCTGAAACACTGATGGGGCAATCTGACCAGCTCTGAGCAATGCCACTAACTTACAGCCATGAGACCATGATTTACAGAAGCTTTTCTTTACCTCTTGAACAGGAAAGAGGAACCACCCCCGAGCAATGTGGTATCATACAGGGCTGCTTCAAACCTCCATTTGTTAGGTACAAACACTACAAAGCACCAAGGAAGAAACAATGAAAGCCACACTTCCTGGGGCACCAAAATGAGATTAACAACCAACAATTTGAAGGGTATTTCACATCAGGGTCAGCAGGGCTGGAGGGTGCAGGTAGCACTGAACTGAGCAGTACAAGGCACAGCATGGTGCTTTATGCTGTGTTCTCAGGGTATTGCCCATCACTGGACGCTATTAGTGATACCATGGGACTGTCAAAACACCATTTCAGGATCAGTGGCCTTTTATACAATGGTTGGTTTCTGTCATGGCCTGACACTGCTGAGAGAAGCTGGTGCTCGTATGCGATCTGCTCTGCCCCTCTGTGCAACTGGAGGTATTTGTTTGGGAATCTGCCTCCTTCACTGCAGAGATAGGAAACATGATCTCATGTCCTGGCGTTCACACAGACTGCAACAGGAAACATCAAACGATGAATGGGTGGACTTCTGTGAGGTGGTTTTGGTTTCCAAGCCTTTGAATACACCGTAGGTCATTAGTAATCCAAAAACGGCACGTGTGATGGTTTTCCAGTTCAGGTCTTGTTTTACTATCTGTATTAAACTGAAAGATCAAAAAATGCAAACAAAGGAAAAATGGTCTTCTTATATGGTTACAGCCCCATGAGCTTGCAGTAGGCTTGGTTCCGGATCCTTTTGTTAAGGAGGTTGATGCCTTTAATCCAAAGAAAAACCATTATTGCTTATCTAAAGAAAGTCTCAGCTGCCACCCAGTGGAATTAGGAATCTCTGCATTACACCATGGCTCCTACTGCTGCCTCATCACCCCTCCTAGGCTACAAAGTCTTCCTGTTCAACAGTAAGACTTTGTTTGTTTGCAACATTCCCTGCATGCATTCAGTGTGTCAGAGAAGTGTCACCATTTCTATTTATCACAAAAGAAGCTGAGACCCACAAGGGCCAAATGATCTCCCCAGTCACACTGCAGGCCAGAAACATAGCTAAGGCCAGACCATGCCTCTCCCTGATAGATGTCCTACACACACACAGGTGCTGCTGAGCCAAGGAGGATCCTACCATAGCAGAGTCTGAAGCAGAGGGGACACTGCAGAGCAGGGAGAGAGATGGGCACACAGTGGGGTTAAGGCTGCCACATTTAACTTGGGCAACTGGCTGGCCAGCTTCTCTTTGTGGTCTTCTGCATTTCCTTACAAGTAAAATAAGCAGACAGTCTGGTTTAAGAGATGCCTGCAGGGATGTTGCAAGCTGTCACCCGTTATTTTTCACTCTAGGAGAGCATGCTCTGTTACTGCAAGAAAGGCCTTGACATATGGCAAGATCTGGAGGTGAAAGACAGAGCTGTCTGTACAGCTGGCAGCGTGGCTCCCTGAGACAAGCAGGCAGCCAGAAAGTCCCTGAGGTACAAGGAATAAAGTGCTATGCAGAGGCATGCACAGCCCTAATCAAGATATGGATGGAAACTGTCCTTGCATTAGGCTTTGAACACCTTATATACAGTGGGAACATAGCCTATCAGATCTTATGAGGGACCTGAAGTCCAACAGTCCCTACTCTGCCCACACAATTAACAGAAGCTGTAAGCCTCTGAGCCTTTCCAGTGAAGCCAACATAGAATAGCTGAAATATTTCTCCCCCATCCTACACAAGCACATTTCTGAGCTGCAGCCCTGTCATATGGCAGGGACAAAGGCCGGTAAATGCCATGTGCTGGGATGAGCAAAAGGCCACAAGAAACTGGCAGTGGCAGCAAGAGAAGCACTTATTTCTAAAGACAGTCTGTATGCATGTGCACACTTGTATACTTCTCTTGGAAGATGAAGAACAACATCAGATTCAAAAGAGACCCAGATTCTGAAAAAAGGAGGTTCAGAGCTGCTTGCAAATATTGACCTTCTCTGACCTAAAGTACAATAGCGGGATATATATGTACAGGTCATTTCTCTGGAGAAGAACAGTTTGTGCCGTCTGCTGCCCTCCTGAACAGCACTCAAACAATCATCACTAAGTGCACAGCTTTTCTACCAGCCTACATCCTCCTTCAACAGCTGCATTTGCAAGGTGTACCCCCAAAGTCTCACCTAGAGATCTGGGTAGCTCAGAACACAAAGCAGCCAACTTCAGCACTATAAAGATTCACGGGAGAGTGCCCAGCAGCCAGCAATCTGGGCTATTCCAGGTCAGATGGGAACCTCACCATTCAACCAAATTCCTAATCTGAGCATTTATTTCATTTAAGAAAATATTTGGTGGACACCGAACAGGAAATGAGCCCATGCACCATGCTTTCTGTGAAGGTCAGTGAGAACGCAGTGTTGTTCAATAGTTTTCACTTTCCTACTGAAGCCTACTTCAAACCAAGAGCCATTAGTGACCCAGTGCCACAGAGTAATCCCAGGTTGCAGTAGCATTATATCCATTTGATGGCACCATCAAGAAATTCCCAAAATATACCTTGTTAGACTTCCTAAGCTGAGAATTTCAGATAAGTGATATCAAGCTTTATAGCACACAGACAGAAGTGACCTACTTAACTTTATCTTACCTCAGGAAGAAAGGAAAAGGCACTTTCTATTGCTATGTGATGGGATTTTAAAACAGTTTCCACAGAAAACATCCCTGAATGCTGTCTATAGCAGCAGCAAGCCTCCCCAGCATTATCTACTTAACCTCATGCACCGCTGCATCTGATCTACAACCAGAGCAAATCACTGGCTGATTGACCACGCTGGTCAGGGGCCAAGTGATGTTGATTAGCAAGAAAAGAAAGCTGTGGATAGAAATTCAAGCAGCCTCACACAGCCAGATCAAGACACAGACATATCCAAGCAGAGAAATTCCATGGAACAAAATTAGTGGGGGGGGGACTCGAGGAAAAAAAAGTGTCCGAGTCTAGTAAATAAGGTTTCTATTTACTTCATTTAATCTGTTGCTCTACATGCACAGAAAATTAAAAACAGAGGACATATTTTGCTAGGCAAATATTTTTTTTGGAAACAGAGGAAGTATACTTCTGTCTTGAAGCCTAGAGCATCAGAATGTTCTTAGTTACTCCAAGGCTGAACTCTGGCTATCCCTTAAAGTAAACCACATTTGCTTGACAAGGTACTACCACAGTAAACACATCCACAGGCCATAAATGAAGATTAGAAAGCAATGCAGGGGAGAACTGCAATCAGAGACAGCCTTCCCCAGCAAACCGGGGCCTCTTTACACTACGTGTTTCCCTGCATGAGAGCAGGTTTCACCTGACCCAAGAAACCCATGCCATCGAGTCTGTTCAGCATGAAGGTGGATCTCCTGTTTAGCTTGGCAGAGTTGAAAGCAGTTGCTGTAGCACACGCTCACAAGCAGGGAGAACTGGGGGACCCAGAGCATCTCCCCTCTGCCCACATCCAGGAGATCCAGCTGAGCTGCTTCAGAGACTGCAGCAACACCAGGAGCCCTGATGGAAGCGGGCTGCTGAGTATTGTCTCCATCTGTGGACATATGAGGAATCTAATTCTGACTGGAACCTCGCTCAAAAAACATGTGGACAAGAATCTGGAAGGATTTATGTATTCCCACCTTTTGTTGTTACCTGCTGCTCAGTAGGGAACAGCAAATGAGAGGAGCTAAAATGGAAGAGACAAGAGTGAAGAAAAATTCAAAAACTCAGAGTTAGGCACCAGGAAATGACAGCTTTGGTGTTTATTTGCACTATTATGTTTAGCACAAAAAACACCTTCTAAATAAAGAAAAAGCCAGAGCTGATTTTTAGAAACTTTCATTCCAAATAATGCATCAATATTTTGAAGTTATGACATCCTGGCCATGAAGAAGGATTTCATTGTATTAGGTTCAGTAGGACACAATATTCCTGCCTCAAGTAACTTATGCTTAACGAGTCATTAGCTTATTGAACAGACAGGCTGCATACAGAAGTGCCGGGAGAAGAAATTATTTGGTTTTGCTTTTGAAAATAAGTGTAATCAAATATCTAGCCAACAACATCAGCAACAGCTCCAACTCTCGTCCACACAAAGGTTTCTGCTAAGATTAAAAAAAAAGCTAGTTCTAAAGAAGGGCTTTCCTGGCTTAGTTCAGTGGCTACAGGAGAATGGCTTATTTCTGGAGTCCAGTGGGACTTTTTGGCACTTCAGGGGAAAAGTGATGCAGTTCTTTCCTGTAGTATTCCATCACCTTCCCTGTGAAGCACATATACTCTGGTTTGCATCCCTGTAAACAACATCATCATTCCCATGCCTGCCTGCCCCAGTTTCAGGCCAGATGCAGCCTTGGGAACAAGCAAAGCAGATGCCAGCATATAGAAACTGCAGCTGTCACTAACTTCTCTGCCTGCAAATGCAGGAGCAGGCTTCTCAAGTCATCTCTCCTTTTCTCCCACCTTTGTCTCATCTTGCAGCAATCTTGCTTACTGGAGGTTGTAAACTTCTTTGTTAATCACTCAGTTTGACATTGGTCTTTGTTATTTTAGTACTGAAGCTCTAGCGTAAAAGCACTATTTCTGCAAACATTTCCTCATGGTTATATCTTGCTACCTAAAATCAGCTGTTACATGGGCATCTGAGGCTTTGGAGCGTAGCAATGATCAACAACAAACAACCTGTTGCAAAGCCTGATGAATGCTCACAAAAGATACCTCTTCCAGGTAGACAGTCACTTTTACACAATGGAAACAGCTAGAATGAGAAGGATGATTTCATTGATTTGCTTCAAGCAACATGATCTCCCTTCTCTCAGAACTCATTTTATTTACAGCCAACTGAAGACACAAAGACAAACCCCTTTCAAACATTACCAATCTCAGCTAATAGAGGCATCAGAAGGCAGCGAACCATAGAAATAGGCTTCCTGTTTGCCAAACAATAAGGATTTTTCTTCAACTTCTGCTGTTAAATCCCAACCTTTGGCTGTTTAGGACAGGCCAGAAGTAACAGTAGGACAGCTAGAACCCCTGCAGAGATGAACTCCATTTCAGAACTCCAATGCACAGACAGAAGAGGAGCTTGTTTTCTTCCTGTGGTACCCCATGGCATTCACCATTGCTTTACATCATCATTTACAGCTGTGTTCCTGCCACTGCCCATGATGTGTGCTGTTATGCCTTGTCAGGGCAAATACAGACCAGCACCTCCATGGAGTACGCTTGTGCACAGCGCTGCTGTTCATTGTGAGAGCAGCAAGCACTGAGAAGAGGCACACCTTAGTGAAATTGTCAGACCCAGGGGCTCAACACACCCTTGCTGGTGATATTTAAAACATGTTAGGGGGTTTAGTTGAGCTGTGTGTAACCTTCCACTGTTACAATTGCAAAGTTAGGAGCAGCCAAGAAACACAAGGGTTGGGACAGAGCTGGAGCTCATTGATTTTAGCTCCAGCCCAGTATTTAGATCCAAATTCTCTAATTTATTTAGGCTGTAAAGCTCATCAGCTATTCCCCTATGCTGAAGAACAAGTCAAATACACACCTATGACTATATGCGACTCAAGTATTTATGTTTGACTCTGAAGGGTCATTCCTTCAGCCACGCTAGAAAACATCAGTCCTAAAAGAAAACTCTCCCTAGGAATAACATTATGCTGATAAGAATGACATGGCAGACTTTCCAGATTGTGATACTGCAATTATTAGGGAATAATTACAAACAAGAATGAAGTGTAATCACAATATTGTCTATACCATCTAATATGTTTCTAATTACACTCCTCAAACAGCTGTGATAATAACGTATTAGCTAGGAAGTAATTCAATATCACAGAAGTCCTTTGTCACAAGGAAAGATAATAGAAGAGCTACAATAATTAGAGAACAGAGCTCGAGGAGCAAACTCAGCAGTAAGCACCCCGCCTGGGCTCAGTCTAAGCCCCAGGCTGGAAGCACAGCAGACACAGCACAGGAACACAGACAGCTCCAGTGGCAAGCACGGGTCTCTTGGCACAGAACAGCTGCCCACGGGGGAGTCAGGAAGGACTCTCCCACGGGGGAGTCAGGGGGAGTCAGGAATGCACAGATGGTTTCTAACACCTCCACTGAATGCAGAAGGGGAGAGTATCTTCTCAACTCCTTTTAACACAGACATTTACCACAGAATCTCCCAAGTTGGAAGGGACCCACAAGAACTATTGAATCCAACTCTTGGTTCCACACAGGGCCACCAAAAATCCAAACCCTCTGCCTGACAGCAATGTCCAAATGCTCCTTGAACTCCAGCATCTTGGGGCCATGACCACTGCCCTGGGCAGCCTGTGCCAGGGCCCAACCACCCTCTGGTGAAGAACCTTTTCCTAAACCCCACCCTGACCCTCCCCTGACACAGCTCCACACCATTCACTCGAGTCCTGTCGCTGTCACCAGAGAGCAGAGCTCAGCGCTGCCCCTCCGCTCCCCTCATGAGGAAGCTGTAGGCATTTGAGCCACTCAGTAGCAATAGCACCAGACCACAAGAGCCCTGCCTTTTAAAAAAAATACATCTATCTAGTCCCATTCAGTTCTGGCACCACATAAGCATGTGCTTGAAATAATTACAAGCTAAGCAGAAAAGCAAACAACAGAGCTGTCAGAAACCACTAAAGCCATCAAAACCATCCCCCTGCAAACACAGGCTATCTAGACACAGATACCAAATTAAAGCAACAGTTCACTATACCCAAAGCACATGTAAAAGTGTTGAGGAAGGTGAACAGTCTTTTAGGGATGGTCCTAAGTCAGGCAGTTTTGATTTCCACAAAAGCTGAGGGGACGCAGGAGGACTGAAGCCCACACCACCTTGCTAATGCAAGCATGGCAGCCCGTTCCATCTTACTTCGAGGTAGGGATAAATCTGTGCACTCGAGCATGCATTTATGTCAGGATGAGGAGCTTTAGGACAAAAGTGTGATGTTATCACTGGTGCTACAGCCAGAGAGAGAAGGACTCAAGCAAGAGCCCTGGCACTCTCACAGAGTAAGCACAGAAATACAGCTCCAAGGGACATGCTAGGATAGAAAACAGCCACTGGGTAAAAGGATATTTTCAACAAGGCAGTAATGGTAGCATTTATTTTGTATGTGTTTAGTGAGCTACTGTCCAGAGAAGTGATGTCTGTCACATTCGAATAGATCATAGATGAGATTTGGAATTCCTCACTCAAGAGAGTGATTAAGTGTGACCATTTACATCTTTTTCTGCCAAGTTGCCACATTAGGCTAAAAGCCCTCCAACCTAAGAAATGTAGGTTGCAATGTTGTTATTTAGTAGGTTTTAGTAAAAGGCTGTGTCTGACACAATGAAGAAGGCATTAATATTTACGCAACTGGGAGCAAGCTGCTTGTCAGAGTCATTCATCTACTGAACACCAAAACCTCGTCTCTTGAGTCACTACAGCTCATCTTTCATTCCTTTAAACTCAACTGCCTTTCTTGCTGTGACCTATTTTCCAGGGAACATACACTCAGCTAATGCTGGGAGATCAAATCAAAACGGCAGCTACGCTTCCTTTGAACAGAGATACGTCCTTTGCATTTGAAATACAGCATATTGGATTCTTTCTGACACTTATTTCTAAATGGAAATGCTAAATCTGATGGGAAGCCTAACTAATCTGAGAATCAGTCATCCTTATTACCAGAAGTACTTCTGGATCACAGCAACCAAAGCTCATTATTTTCTCAAAGCAGACTGGGATAGCTCTACAAGTAACTTGATTGCAACCTCTTGTCCATAATAGCCAATAAGCAGTGGGTGGGAATAGCTCTGCCAATATGACTTCTGATGAATTTGTTCCCAGTTCTACCTGCACAGGTTTGCTTGCTCCTTTTGAAGCCTGCTAGTCCCTCACCAAGCATGTTAGCTTAATTGATAAAGCTGAATCCAGTAGGAAGAAATACCTTTGGGATTCACCCTACCATCAGCTCAGCACAAGACACGCTCAGATCTGCTTCAGCATCTAGGCACGGCTCAAAGTCTTGCGCTCCCTAAGGTGCTGTGCAGGTATTCACCTTTGCTGTCCAGCAGCAGCCCATGCAATATCTATCCTCCTCTCAGCATGTAGTCTGAGATGTCCAGGAATTCCTGGGACCAGGAATTCATTGCATCAGGCAACCCCAGCAGAGAGCTTGGAGGTGAGGAGTGTGCATNACATGGGAGCTGCGAGAGTCCAGCAGGCCCCAAACTGTCCTGCACAGGGACAAGGTGCTGGTGACCAGCTCACTGTTTTGCAGGAGGTACAGTCTCAGCAGCAGCACCTGCAGGAATCTGGAAGTGCATGCAGCTGGGTCAGGCAATATGGTCTCCCCTTGCAGAGATCCAGGGAGCAGAGACCTCATCCCACAGAAACTGGCTTCTCCTGAGCAGCACTATCTCACCTCTCAGACCTGGTCTTCATTTCACTGGCTCCAGGCCAAGGGGTCTAAATCACACAGGGGAGATCCCCTCTTTCCAGAGAGGATGTTTAAACCACAAAACGGAGGCTTTTCATTGGGAAGGAAGATCCAGAAGGGGTTGTGGCAGGTAAGTCAGGGCAGATTTTGATCTGGAAAAGTTAAATCTTCACAGTCACATGGCTGCTGAGCTGCAAGCTCTACCATACACCACAACTCTGACAGTTGTCCTTAATGGCTTTAACAGAGCATGTTTTCCTCACGATCTAACAGCCTGCGCCTGACCCATGCCTTCAGCAGGTCTGTCTCCACTATCTCCCCCCAGAATACTTTGTGGGCTTTATGTACATAGAACTCAAGTTCTCCAACTAATTCAAGTTATTTCAAAAACGTCCCTTCCCCCAAAAGCACGCTGCTGCTAGCCTGCAAACATCAGAAGACAGGGACTGCACAGTCAGAGCAAGCCCAGCTACTGAGAAAGGCTCCATTAACATCTTGTGTCATGGGCCAAGAGTCACACCTAAAGCTCCCCTCAAGTCAATGGGCATCTTTCCATTCGCCTCACTGAGAGCTGGATTAAGACCTTGGCTTTCATCCAAGAGCCCCCGCACTTTGAATTGCGCAGCATTTATCCGCTGCAGCTGGAAAAAGGCTGAGTTGACCCTGCAAAGACTTGTGGCCAAGTGTTGGGAGTGGGGAGAGGTGGGTACATTGGTGCAACAAAAGCAGCCACACACATGCTCTATAAGCTATCTATTTTTAAGCTCTAGAGATGGTTCTGTACACCTAGATCTTCTGTAGCCACAATTTTTAAGTGGTTCAATTAGAACAAATAAGCCATTTTTTAATGGGGCTTTGGATCCCTTTTCACTTGGTCAATATTCAGCTTTTGCAGATATACACGTATATATATAAACAAGAACAAGTTTGAGAAAACCTCTGTAAAAGTACATTTAGTGTAGTTTTATATTAACATTTTTCTGTGCTAGAGGATAAAAGGCCAAAAATCTTCTAGACTAGGTCAGCTGGAAAACACAATGTTCCTTTACAACAGCAAGTAGTCAGACCCTGTCATCTTTGCTTGTCCACTGTCCAAACAGACTTGGCCTCAAAAGGAGGAAGTCCAGGATTTGATCAGCAACTAAGAAAGTCCTGAGAATGATTTTTTCTCCAGCTGTTTCCCCTCATGTTTCCCTGTGTATCAGCTTATGACAGACTGACCCAAGGGACTCGTGCTCCAAAAGTGATGATCAAGGCGAGAATGCAGCCCTATGCTCTGAACCAACTGCACGTGCCCCAGTGCTGATTTCTCACATTTCCTTCTGCTCGGTATTGCATGAATCTTAACAGTTGCTTTCTGTAAAAGAGAGCTTTTTTCCTCTTTTCATAATTTCAGTACATATCAGGTCACAGTGCAGTAGCCTTGAAGAATTTGATGCGATGGGTTTAACACAGAGCTGCAGACATCCACAGCAACCTTCTGCAAGATCACCTTGACCTCCCGGTGCTTCAGCGGCCAGCGTTCAAACGAATTATGAGGATCCTCATATTCAAAGTGCAGAGGGCTGACTGTCAGAAGGAGTGACAAATGACAGGATGAAGTAATACTTGTCATGTTCTGCAGCTTTGCTCTGAAATGACCAAAAGACGCCAATAACAGACCTGTATTATTGGGAGCTCAGAGTATAGACTGAAGTGAGAAACAAGTGCTGTGGGTTCTTTTAGGTGGTCACTTCTGAAGCAGAACATTTGATTCTGGAGTAGCAACTCAGTATTCAAGCACAGTGCTTCTCCAGAACAGAGTCAATTGTGTTTTGGGGGAGGGAGAAAGCCAGAGGAAAGGAGCGAGCTGGTGGAAACTCATCAAGTCACCTTAATGACAATGAACCTCACCGCAGCACTGTCATGCAAGCCAGGCCTGTGTCCCAATTTTCAGAAGTAGCCAGCACATTGCACACCATTTTAGTCCAATACAAACGCTTCCCTGCCTCTAAGCTGCTTTTGGAAAGGCAGATGCGAGCTCCTTAGTCACTTAGGTATTACTGAAGTTTCTACTCTGCTCATATTAATTAAGAGGCAAACAACACTCATTATGGGTCCTAATTAGTACTAGAGTTGGCAGAGGGTTGGTGTATCATAAACATACAATGCTTAATGAGTATGTGGCAGATATTAGTCATCTCATTTAACACAGCTGGCAGAGGTTCCTCTCACAACAGAGGAGGCTGGTGAAAAGAAACCAATCACAAGCATTGCTGTCCTTCGCAGAAGCCTTTCTGGGCCACTAGCTGACTTGTTTTTTCCAGTCCTTTTTCCTCAATGTTCACCTTGATTATTGTGAGCTAGCGCAGCCCCACGTATTTCCATGGCTGCTGCATGCCTTCAGAGATGAAGGCAAAGCTGTGAGTTTTCTTAGGGAGGGATGAAGGGATAAAACCCCACAGAGCCAACCAAACACTAGTTAACAGAGGCACATGCACAATTGCTGCTGCATACAGTGGAGCAGTCCCTATTCTCCCCTAATTTGGTCAAACTATAGAGCTGTGCCCTGTTGCCGCCAGCAGTTTGAGAAGTGAGCACTGCAGGTCTCTGTATCAGGTCATCAAGACATCTCTATGAGGTCATCAATAAAAATCTGCCAAAAACTCTTCCCCATCAAGCAGCTGCTGCCCCACTGGAAGACCCTCACAGCTGCAGGGGGATGTAGTGGTGGCCAAGCAACAGCAAGGTGCACCCAGCCACAGACCCGGCTGAAACCCATCCATCACAGCCAGTAGTTGCTTAACTCCTCAGTAATAGCAGCATTACAAGAGCACACTATTAAATATGAATATCCTGCGGTGTTAAGCCACCACCCGCTATAAATAGCGAGGAATTCATTCTAATCATTTCATTAGAATATGAGAGTCTACAAGTGTTTTGCTCTAGGATCTGAACGTTTATTGTCATTTGTAATGTTCTACTGCTTGGTAAGCGCCCCTAAATGGCTAACTGCTTCTTCCATCAAAAACTCATCTTGTTTTTCATAAGTACCACAGAGCTGTAGAAATTGCAAACAAAAAGACATCTGCAACTTGAGCTTTTATAAGTCAAAAAGCACACTTAAAAGAAATCAGGAGGTTTTGGGGTGTATTTAGCCGAAAGGTTCATTTATAACAATAGCCAAATGAGGAATATTTAACAAATTAATGAAAATACATTAGCATAAATCCTTTGATAGTCTTGCCCAGAACATCAGTTCATTCTGAGTGCTTTTATCAGCATCCATGAGATGCAGCTGCACTCACCTTGGAGATGTCAATGTTTGCTCAAATAAACAGCTCTGCACTGAAGCGGTAGAGCACTACAGTTAAACATCGTGGAGGAGGAAGAGAACAACAGAAGGCACTGCTACGCTTAATTTCCAATTTTAGATTCCTTTTCTTATCTGCTCTTTTCCTTTTATCTTCAGTACAGGCAGGACTCACAGGAGAACATTAATCAAAGTTGCCTGATTGGCAACAAGCAACACTTTTTAGTAAAGGATGGCCTGGGTACCCCTTAGGTCTTCTCTCCAGGCTACAAATACATGATGCGGCCCTGCACTGGCCCTTTCAGAAACACTAACTCACCCTCTGTTTTTGTAGTCAAGGCTCCCTGAAGTTTTGTAGCAGACGCAATAAATTCTTCAGTGACAATCACAGGACCAAGGCTTGCTTCAGGCTTACAGAAAAAACAAGTGTGAAGCTGTGTTTTTTTCCCCACACACAAATACTTTCGTGCATCATAACAGCTTTAAAACATGTCCTGTGCTACCCCTGTAGATGTGGCCAACACTTTCTGGGTTCAACAAACCAAGCACTGTACTGAGCTGGTCAGAGAGCCCCAGGTACCTGCCAATGCTACCAAGGACTGTAATGGCAAGGAGAAAACCTCCCAAAACTCTGGATTTTACACCTCCATTTGGTTCTTTCCTCCAGACCAAATGAAAATATAATCCTGGGCGAAAGGAAGAAAGCACTTTTCTTCCTTACACAAGGAAACCACACAACTTGGTTTAATAGTGTATTTTGCAACATAGGCTGTTTCCTACCCTTTAATACTCAAGCCACTACAGAAATAACAGTGCTGCCAGCAATCTGAACAGACCTAATAGTAAAGGAGAGAACTACGTTTCACAGCAAGACAAGGGGGCTGAGAACAACATTTTTTCCCCCCCATTTCACACTAGCTTTTACCTAGCGTGGAATGGCCACCACAGATACAAAGCACATTTTCCCTGCCCCAGATGTGTTGGTTTGTGCATTTGCTCTCTGCAGATTTCTCACTCCAAGAGCAACCCTGTCCTCGTAACCATGGAAACCGCTCGTGGCAAATTCCCTCAAAACACAAAAGCAGAAGGATGGAAAGGAACAAACATTTTAAGAAGGTTGTACTCAGAGCAAGACAGCACCTTATCTTCACAGAAGCACTCCAAAGGGGTTGGGGATTATGCAGAGATGGAGAAAGTCAGGGGCTCTCGATGCTGGAGGGCTGGCTGTCAGGCTGCTCGCCTTCCTAACTGAACAGCGAAACAAAGGGCTTTGGCTAAGGCTGCATTTTAGCATCACAGTTGTACTCTGAAGACTTGCACCTATACAGTGTCAGAGCTGTTCTGAACATTTGATCAAACAGAAGACCCAGCACTGAATTTTCATGGTAGCACATGACAACCTTGTGTCACACCCAGGACAAAAATCACTTGATTTTTTTTTTTTTTTTAAAAGGAGTAACTTAGATTGCCTTCAGAAGAGAAAAATACATGTACCTGAGTAAAACCATGAAAAAGGAAGAGTCACTTGAGCAGACCTTGGTCCTCCTAACTTAGTTTTCTGCCTGCAACAGGGCCTGTAAACAGAGCAGAGTAAAATACCAAAACACCATTCGGGCAGCCCTTACACCCTAATACTTCACACCAAGAACCCCCCAGTCTCAAGGAACTCCCTGAGCCTGCTGTGGTTTATCTAGATAAAAACTCAAAGCAGATCTTTTCCAGGCTCCTTTCCAAAGGATATCAGCTTCTTGCATCAGCACCATCCTTTTGCAAGCAGCACACATGAACAACCACCTCCTGTTTGCATGGAGCCTACCTCCTGCTAGTGCCACTTTATAGCCCCCCTGTTCTCATGCTAGAGGTAGTAATGTCTGTATTCACCCCTTCCGTCTCACACATGATATTGTAAATCTCTACCACGTCATCCATACACAGCCCTTTTCCAAGGATGGAAAACCCAGACTGCTTAACTCCCCCTTGAACAGATCTGTCTCATGCCTTTGCTCACAGGCAATACCTTCCTTCAGACTTGCTTCTCCTGCTCCAACACATCTTAGCATGGAAGGAACAGAACTGCACAAATGAGGATGAAGCTCAAAGTCAGACAGCAGCTTTTTTTTCAGCGCCTTATTCTCTTCCCAAGTAACAAGATACGAGCTTGTTTTTCATTACTACTGAGCAATAAACTGTTATAGATATCTATTATAAACCCAGTGTCACACTTAAATGACAATAATGAAATCACAGCTCATTCCCTACTCACCCCCCCCCCCCCCCCCCCCCCCCCCCCCCCCCCCCCCCNCCCCCGCAGTGTGAGGCCTGGATTACTTTCACCAGAAGTTCGCTTTTCCTAAATTAAATTTCACCCATTATCTTGCCATCCATTTTAGACTCAGGCTGAGCGATGAGGAAGGATCTACTATCCCTGAGTGTCCCCATCATGCTTGGGAGAATATCACCAGACCCGTACATCAGTCAGCTTTCATTTTGTTTATTTGTACCTCAGACTGTTCTACAATTACTTAAAACTTCAGGCTGATAATTTGCCAAACTCCCACTGAAAAGAACATAAGAAATTTCCCCAGCATCCTCCTCTGCAGCAAGCAGAAAAATTAGCTTCTCCGTAGAAGTCTTGTCCACATGGCTGTTAGACTACCCCCACAATATTTAGTGGACTTCGTGCTAGCTCCTGCAGCCTCTCCTCTACTCCCAAGGATTTCACAGCTGTTGCTCAAGGCCAGCTCTGACAACACACAGCTGTATGACCTTGAACCTGGCTGCTGGGAACAGAGCTGGGAGAAGCCTTGCTGGGGACCTCTGCTCCCCTTTCCTTGGGGGATCAAGGCCTTCCCTTGGTCCCTGCCCAAGCTATGGTGCAGGTGACCCTGAGCCCCCCTTGCTCCTCACCAACCCAGGCCTTGACCCAACCTCCCAGCCTCAGATCTGCTCACCCCTATAGACTTGCCTGTTTAGCTCGCTCCTGGAGGGACACTGTGGGACAGGGCCCAGGCATGAGGGCACTGTCCTGGCAGCCTCACTCTCAGCCTCCCTTCCCCTGCAGAGCTGCCGCAGCCCCACTGCTCCTAGGGACAGGCTGGAAGGAGGATTCCTTCCTTCACCTAGCCAATCCTCAAATTTAGATCATAATATATGACAATAATACAACTTCAGACTCATGAAGACTAAATACGAGGTGTGTTTTTGAACAGAGATACAGAGAGGAGGAGTATCAGGGGCTTCCCTCTTTGTTCTGCCATTAGACAAGGAGGCAGGGCAGCTGTGCACTCCACATATCCTGTGCATGACCTTCATCCAGTTGCTTAAATGCTCCCTGTTAGCCTCTCCTGTTCTAGGAAGGGATTAAAGCATCCTCCTGAGAGCAAAGGCATGCTGCTTCCTCCCTCTCTGTAACAAATGTCAACAGCAACAGCCCTGGCTGGGGCTAGGAGGATCTGGAAGCTTGCCATGAGCCTCAGCAAGTTAGGAGGCTTCACTTACAGAGCAGGAAAGAGCATGGTTCTCCTCTGGGTGTAATACAAATAACACTGGCACTAGGATATGAAGTTGTGCATCAGATATTTCTCAGGTTTGTACCAATATACTTAAGCTTTTCATATTGAAGCAGCAAGAATAATCTGTAATAGTGAGTATAACATGTTAAATTTCTTGTGTTGGTGCCGCCAGTTTGAGCCCCAGCTAGCAAGCTTTCCATTTCAAATGAGTATTTTAGCAACAATTTATCTATGCCAAGCTATAAGGGTAAAGACCGATACTTTTCCTCTCACTAGGCTTTAGAAAAAAATCACTCTGCAATATTTCCTTCCGAAAAAGGTGCTTACACGATTTTGATAACTGTGTGTTGAGGTACATGCACAGAAAGTTAGAAATAAAACTCAGTTTAAGGTCTACAGTCATGTTTCAGCACACTGCAAATCTAAGCTTCTGCAAAGTACTGAGAGCAGCTTGGAAGGGCAGGAGATTGGAACTCAAAGCCTTCTTGGCATAAAACCCACCCTTGATATTAAAATACCTTGCCTTCCCTCCTTCCCCCTCCTCAACAGCCCCCACCCTGATTCTATTTTAAGGAACCTAAGGTAGTTTCACAGAGCTCTGCTTTTTAGTTGATAGGGCTTTCACCCTTCACTCCCTTCCTCTATTTTGTTGCATAACTTTTCCTTGCATAAGTTGTCACTTAGTGACAAAGTGACTAAAGGAAGAAAAATAGGAATAGAAATGAAACATTCAAATATCTTACAGTGAAACAGTTCAGGGCAAAATTACTTTAAAAACATCACTCTGAAGGGGTATGAACACACAGGAAGCTAGGCCTACAGGAAGAAACTACATTTTCCTTTTTTTTTTTTTTGTCATTGGAAATAGTTGGTAGAATGTTTGGGAACACAGCAAAGCTTATGAAGGAAGTCCACCTGAAAGCTTTACCCTTCCCCCTCCCATTCATATCAGTTGCTATTAACATAATAGCACTTCAGGTGTACACCTTTGAGTATAGATATGTACATTTGCTCAACTGGCTAAAACTTTTATTTTAAATCAGATTCCAGTGCCATGTCTACATTTAAGACACACTGGTACTAAGAAGGTAAAACAAAAACAAGCATGGTAATTCCCTCACTTTGATCATTTAACATTAGTCCTGCATTTGAGTGTCTGTTTGGCTGCAGGGCATTCTGAGCAGGGAGATCCACAAAACATCTGCACAGAGTACAGAGAAGATTGCTGATGGTAATAATTGCAGTAGATCATAGAATATCCTGAGTTGGAGGAGACCCACAGTGATCACTGAGTCCAACTCCTGGCTCCACACAGGACCACCCAAAATCACAGGGCACTGCTTAATTCTGCAGTTAAGATGGAGCAAGGACTTGGACTTCTGGTCCAAATGGCTCCCAGGAAGGTCTTGATATCTGCTGCATGAAATTTGGCAGTGGATCACAGTCCAAGGAAAGATGCTCTTACTTCTCCTGCCCTCCCAGGCCAGCAACCTGGCAATTGCCTCAGCTGCTGTACGGAAGTGGGTGCGCTGTTACCCTGGGCCCTAAAGAATCAGGGCTACTCATTGTACACCACATCCTTTCTCCCAGGCCTCACCTACTCAAAAAGTTTAAGGCTGCAGCAGACCTAGGGAGGAAGCCAGGCCTTCCCTTAGATGCACAGGATGGCGAGGGAAATACAGCATCCACACCAGGTGACTTAACAGCAGACCCTGCTCAAGTCCTGACACTAATTTCCAGGTGGCTCGTTTGGGAACAGCTTGCTGTCTAAATACCATACAGCTGTGCACAGAGGCGTCTTGAATCCTGATCTGGGCAGATTTCACCAGTTAGATTCCACCACTTTTTGAAGTGCAGTAGCAACAAGGTGGAAAGCTAATGAGGATAGGAATAACTTACTTTGTTGAAAGGGCCTACACGTTTTATTATTTATTATTTGGAATAACCCTTCTTCCACACACAGCCCGTACACTTCCTTAAACCAAAGGATTCCACATAGACAAGCACCTTCAACATCTCTGTTCCTGAGCTGTAACCATGATCCCCACTGCAGCCCTAAGCAGCACTCAGCTATTTTTAGCCTAGCAGCCTGGAGTCCCCTTGACAGGTGTTATGTCAGTCTGCTTCATGGACCAGAACAGTGACACTGCCATACACAGGCAGGATACTTCCCTTATTCAGGCTGATTAAGGGAGGCTTCTGAGTGAACACATCTAACTGCACACAAAGCACGAAAGATAGATATCGCCCTTTGCAGCTGTTAGTGAATCACCACTTAGATGTCTAGTAAGATTGCACATTGAAATCTAATTGCTTCCTGCTTCCCTCATTAACCTGAAGCACTCCACCAGTGAAAACCTGCTCTTCCAGGAGGTACCACAGTGCCTGACGGTCTCTAATAAGCCAAAAACCCCAAATGTGGATCTGCAATCTCAGAGTTGTCTAAAGTAATGATGCCGTCTTCTCTGTTTATCACAAACACATAACTGCCCTGCAACCCTCTCTTGCCTCACCAAGCTATATATTTCTCTGCTCTGTTGCTTGCTTCCTAAAAACCCGTCAAGCACCGTGTATCTATAGAAAACAACGCTTGATTTCCATGTAAGCATTTAAAATAGCTTAAGCCAAAGCCTGATATGTTCATTATATATTGCTGCAGTATCTGTTAGTATATCCTTAAACAAGAGCTCTTGCTCCTGTTCTGCTAAGATCTGCTGCCACTCCTCATTTGCTGTTTTCTCCCCTCAGTCAAGCATCTAATCACCCATCCTCCACATCTGATGCTCCTCCTTCACCATTTTTCAGGTTGTTAAGCACAGATTTAATTGTAAGCCATCTTACTTACAGCCTGAAAAAATGCCATTCTGGGCTCTGCAATACGTTCAAGATGGGTGACATCTCCCTATTGCCTCCTGGATTTGGGGAGACCCCTCAACCAGTTCACATCAAATCCCAGGGCACTGTGATGTTTTCCCACTTGCATTTAGTGGTAGTGAAGTAGAAAGGAGACCAACATTATTGTCCATTCTGAAAAATCACCTTGCTTGCACGTTGAAGATGACCAACACCACCAGTGGTTGAGCAGATTCCATCATAATATCCAAACAAAGAACATAAACAGACAAGAAGGTTCCAGTAACCCAACATCAGCCTCAAAGCCTGTAAATTGATTATTTCTAGAAGCTACATATGAACATATTTCATCATTTTACTCTAAAACTACTGAGCTTGTAGGCATTGGCATCACATCAGTGTTTAGAAGCAGTTGAGCTGTTAGGCAGCTACGTTCTCCAGACCGAGCTAACTACATTACTAACTGATATATTGCACCAAGTAATAACCACAAGCACAGTATTTTTAGATATCACTGGGAAGTACTCCTCCATAACAGAAAGGCTCATATTTGTGTCAACAAATGCTCGTAGAGATTAGAATTACCACAACAAGCAGAACAGAGGAACTCACCATGAGCAGAGCGGTGACAGTGATGGGTCTCACCAGCCATCCTATGAGCACGAGGAAGGTTGGGAGCAGCCCAGGAACCCCAGGAGCAGGGCTGAGGGCAACACCCCTGCAACATAGCTCAGGAAGGAGCTGAAGGTCCTGGGCTACTCTGAAATAGATTCTGGTGAGAGGGTGTGGGTGAGGCCCCAGGTGGGGGTGGTCAAGTCAATCAAAGCCTTCAGTGCCCTTGGGCCCTGACACCTGTGCCCAAGTGCATTCCTAGACCTATGGACAAGGAAATGAGGTTTCCTGATCACACAGAGGAGATCTCCTTCCAACAAGGCCAGCCAAGACTGATACCATCCCTTACAGGATAACAGCATGACTCCATGCCCAGACAACACCAGCACCCTGACAAAGACAATTTAGTGCAGTTTCAAGACTGAAATGATCCCTGGAGATCTCCTCTTTTTGCACAACAATCCTTCCATTATTTCTCCACCCCCCTCCCTCCAAGCTGTCCATGTGCCCCCTCACACCCCCTCCACATACACCCACAGCTTGCTTTTGTAGCTGAAGGTCACCTCAAGACTACAGCACGCGGTGTCTGTGTACGCCCAACCCTTGAAGCCAGCTCCCATGAGACAAAAAGGAACTTGACAAGTTTCTGGAAGCTTCTGTTTTGGGAAGAGTGTATGCTCATTCAGAAGTCATGGATTCTGTTCAACTTAATAGCTACTGGGGAAAATAATGGACAATGGTTGTTTTGCTGCTGCTGGTGGTGGTGTGTTGTTTTCTCTTCATTTTACATAACCAAGTTGGCTTCTGGTTCATGTAACTATTTATATCTCCAGTTTGCCTTGTACAAGGTGATACAGCTAAGCAAGAGGTCATGACTGCTTGCAGATGGTTTCCAAATTAAACCACAACACTAAATGAAGCTAACCTACCAATGGAAACCACTAAAGCTGCTCGCAGCACCCAAAAATGCTGGAGGTATTTTAAGGTAACAGGAGTTTTGTACAGAGCACCAACGCCTCCAAGCAGTTGGGAGCATCCTGTTGGGGTGCCAGGGAGCCAAAAGAGGCTCAGGGCCTCACAGACTTCACAAACACACACCCTGCAACTGTGGCCAACCACTGTTTTTTGCCAGGTTGTGTCACAGAGAGCTGCATCAGAGTGACATACAGAGCCAGACATGGAGCTCCAGCTTACACTGTAAAAGATTGTAGAGAAAAATCATCTGTTTACTAGAGCTCTCTTGAAAAAGCACACACACACAGCTGAAGCTGGGATCGTTTTACTCAAGATTCTGTGTTCACAGCTGGGTTTTCTTCTTGCATCATCTGTCTCGTATCAGCTGTCATCTCTTAAAAATGTTTAACAGGATCTAAATGCTAGAAGGTATGTGCTGAAGACACCTATGAAGCATGGGCAGGGGCTGGAGTCTCATCCATTCCTTTCTGGCAGCAGTGGGACCTCGTACAGCTGAGGGCTCATCTGGAACCAGTCAGATCCTCAGTTCAGAGATACAGGTAACCTCACCAGGCAGCAGAAAGTGAATTTTACAACTTTGCAGGGTATCTTTAGAGATGAAGGAGCTTTTCTCTACCTCCTAACCTGAGCAAGTTCCCTTTCAAGCAAAGAGTGACAAGAAAAACCTTTGCAGCAACACCTGTCCAATGCCACAAGGTATCTGCCTGCTAGCACTAGGACAAAAACTGAGCACTGCAAAATCCTGTCCTAGCCATCTCTCTGTGCCCCACCTCCCCTGGTGTGATGTGGAAGTTCAAACTGTCCTCTCTCTCACCAGAGCACGTGGGGACATACACTCCAACTATAAGAAAAGATGCGATGTTAACAGGGCCCGGGAGACCCCGAGAAAATCTGAATTCATACAATTCAATAGCAAATGCATCTTCACTGCTGCTCTGGTCTTTTAGGTGGATGCAAATTCCCCCGTTATTAGATCAAGATATAATATCTATAATATTACCTTGGTGTATTTTCCTTATCTAAATCTCCCAATGTATGTATTGCTAGCAGTTGTAATTATAATAAGAACGGTTTGAGAGCAAGAAGAAATTACCTGACAGCACTGAAAATGGGAATGTTCTGTGTGCTATAAAACTTGGGAACAGCACTTCAGGGCATGACTATTTCCATAAGAAAGCAATTACTTTGATGAAAGCTGACTAGTAAAATGGTCTGAATAATTTGTGTATGTGTGGGGAAGGGAATTCAGAGATAGCTGACTGGTACAAGAATGAACATTACTATAGAAAGCAACGAGAAAACATTCATGTATTTTTTAAAAGAGTTTGCTCCTGTTCCTTCAGAAGGTACCAGTACACTTCACCTTAATTCTGCTCATGAAGCCAACAGTAAGAACCAGGACACCCACAGGCCTGCTGCCCCTGCTCACCCCCATGGCCCAGACCCCCACACCAGCCCTGGGGCCCGCAGCCCCTGCCCCACGGATGATGCAGCAGGGCCAGACTAGAGCTCCTCACAGCCCGGCCATGATCCTTGCCCAGCCAGGCTCACCTGCAGGCCCACAGCCCAGCCTCGGCCTGTCCCTGTGCCCAGGGAGGTGCTGGGGCTGCCCCGCTACCCCCGGTGCCCTGCTCCTGGCGGGCAGTGGGACATGGCCTGCATGCCACTGCCTGCCATGACCGACCTGGGGAGACCCCACACTCTTGGCCCTTGTAGAGCTCTTAGCTTCAGCTTGAGAAATGGCTAATGCAGGAAACAAAAGGGAGAACGCCCAACATGTACAAATAACGAAAGGGATAAGCAGTCACCACATAGCAGACATTAAGTACTTAAGCAAAGGACTGCAAGGAATGTTTCTACAGGCTGATTTATAAATTGTTTTCCTGGCTCCAGCTGCAAACAAAACCTGACATATTAGGTATGAGGTCTTCCCTCAGGCACAAAACTTGGCGTTGATTCAGGTCCTACACCCCCTTTCCTACACTCAAGACTTGCCAGCGTGGGGGAAAACCCGTCACAAAGCAGCTGTAACTGCACAGTCCCAGCAGCCAAGCAAGAATCCAACAGAGGGGTCCATCTTGGGACCACTGGAAACTTAAATTCAGATTTCTAACTTTGTGCTGTTTCACTCAAATAGAGGTGCTGATCTCATCTCTCTGGTGACAGCAATAGGTCCCGAGGGAACAGCATGGATTTGCGTCAGGGGAGGGTCAGGTTGGGTGTCAGGAAAAGGTTCTTCCCCAGAGGGTGGTCAGGCCCTGGCACAAGTTCCCCAGGGCAGTGGTCACAGCACCAAACCTGATGGAGTTCAAGAACCATTTGCACAATGCTCTCAGACATAGGGTTTGAATGTTGGGTGGTCCTGTGTGGAGCCAGGACTTGGACTCAACGATCCCTGTGGGTCCCTTTCAACTTGGGATATTCTACAATTCTAAGTACTGTCTCAATCATCTTTTAACAACACCTTGTGTACACACAATCTGCATCTTGAATGGTAAAACGCAAGCTTCCTTTTATCCCTCAAAGACAAGATTGATTCTGGTTCACCACCAATCCATTTTGAACATAGAAACCTATCACATGCATAATTCACACTTAGAACCTTTCCCAGTGGTAGAGACCCGGTCCACAGAAGAAAGTTGCAGTGATTTAACCAAAGAAGGTCTTTTTACATTGATTCTGTGCACCAAGTAATATACACTGTCATTTACATTCTTCTGATTTATCAAATAGATGTTAGTTACGTGAAATAAATTACACGACATCACCTCTGGAAAACACTTGATCAAAATGGCTTTTGAAAAATCCAAGTCAAACGGTGCAACTTCTGTTTGTAGATGAGTTCCTCTGTATTACACTCCCCCTTCCACAAAGACTTCAATATGCACGCAGCTTAGCTGTTTTTCATGAGGAATGTGTTTTTGCATTTTAAAAATAAGCAATGTTTCTGTACGTACTTTTAAATGATAGATCTTAAAGTGCTTTGAAAAAGTGAAGTAGCCATCATGGGGTCAAAAATTTGTACGGACATTCAAATAAACCAGAGGACAATATTGCATCGGAAACCAACGACACTTTGGTGCTCTAGAAAACATTGTTCTAGGAAAGACTTAGGCACAGGGAGACAAAGTAGATTCACCCAAAGCAACATGGCATGCTGACAGTACAGCCAGGAGCTGAAATCAAATATTCCAACTCCCAATCCAACATTTACTTACTAGATACTAACCCACCATAGTTGACTTAAAGCACTGAAGAATTAAAGAAGCATTAAAACTAATGAGATTAAAAACAAACAAAAAACCCCACCACACTTCAGACTCAAGAGGCTGCTCAGAAAGCCTTGCACAGGTAAAGACCTACCCCTCTCTATTTCAGAAGTTCAATCTACAAGAATCTGCATTATCTTCAAAAAGCGTACGTGCCAGACTTGTTTTGACTCAAGGTTGTAAAAGTGCAGAATTCCTCCAGTGAACTTAGTGGTATTAAACCACATAGACAAGATCAACAGCTAGGCCAAGAGGTTTCACATGAATATGTGATGCATTGGCAGTATGGGCGACACATGCAGCGCAGCATTTTTTCAAAACTACTGGATTTGGCATGATTGTGAAAGAGTCTTCAGAGGGGGAAAAAAAAGGAAGCCACCATTTTAAGCCGCAGAAAGTGTTCTGAAGGTGAATTATATTTTATTTCCTTTAAAATATATTTTAAAAACATACTGTGTAAAAGAATTATGATTCTCAATAATTTATTATTTACATTAGCGAATGCTGTTTGACTGTTATTCTACAGATAGAAATGAAAAGTCTGCAGAAGGAAGGGAGTTGTACCAACTTCTTCAGGACCACGCAAGCCCCATTACAAGGAAACACATCCAAAATGCACTCCTTCCCATTTCAATCCCTTCAAACTCGTGTTTGCAATCAGATCACTAAAGC
The DNA here is from genome assembly GCA_013396635.1 of Penelope pileata. Lineage (NCBI taxonomy): Eukaryota > Metazoa > Chordata > Aves > Galliformes > Cracidae > Penelope > Penelope pileata. The sequence continues at coordinate 1,487,118 of WBMW01004838.1, read as the reverse complement.
CCAAGGACAGGTCACGACAGTGAGTGCTGATCACTCACAATGAGAGCTGGGAGTTCACAGCACTCCGCAAGGGAGAGACCCCAGAGAGATTTTAACCTTGCACTACTCAGTAGTCAAGAGGCTGTAGATTCCAATCCTGCTCGTGCTCCCACTGTCACCAATGGCATTTACGTGACGATGTGGCCTGCACCCAGCCCCACAGGCGTATCTCAGAAAGCTAGACAGAATCCTTGAACCAGACTGGCCGGGGAGTGAGTTTTTCCTACCATTGCAGACACGCTGTAGCTTATCATTCTTTCTCAGTCCAAGCATGTCATAAATCTCATTGGCTTTCCCCCCATCCTCTGGGGAGAAATATGCATAGGGAACTATCTCTCTGATGTAAACAACTGTAAGCACCATTCATATTTTCTGGTCCACATGACAAAATTCATATCCAAGTGCCTGTCATATCCTTGACCATTTTTAGCAGGGCAGCTCAGCTTTGCCATCAGCTTTCCAGATCTCTGACATCATTCAGGTACCCAAACATTGTGTGTAGTCCATTGCAATGCCAGCTGCTGTCTGCTTTACTACTCCTGGAAAGAGGGAAAGAGTAGTCATCTCCTCAGTGATTCTCTCTCAGTGAAAAACCCATGATGAAAAGAAGTAAAGCAGTCAGCTCGTGTGTTCTGTATCCTGGAGGCACTCAATGGTATTTCTGACATCCCATGTAAGGCACCAGTCATCTGATAGCTGAGCAAAACGTGACCTCCATTATGCAGCTGCAGAGGAAACTGACAAAATTCAGCTGGTTTGCTTGCCTTCTCACTTACACAGCATAAAAAGTGCGGGCGCGACATCTGGGGAAGCTTCTGGTGGTATCCTAAAAGAGGAAGCCTCAACTTGCACTGCAAGTCAAGAAGCACGGGTGACAGCACACCACAGCACAAGTTCTAATAGTTGTATCAGAGTTGCAGTTGCCACAGACATTGCAGAGATTTCCTCGAGCCCCAGGAAGTGTCTGCTGTCTTGCTTTCACAGAAAACGAGACTGTTGTACGCAGTGAAGCAGTTACCTCCTTACACGATGTCTCTGCAAGACACAACAGAAGGCCAGACGGCAAAGCCAGCTCTGTGGTGTACTTGCTGCAGCTTCTCTGCTCTTGGTCTTGCCTGCACAGCCTTATTCACAGAGATGCAACACTGGAGATAGCAGAGCCTATGGACGAAGAGGTTGGCTGGATGCTGACTGACCGTGACATTGAACAGCCTCAGTCCAGAATATCAGTCTCAAATGGGACCAGGTGGTAGTATGTCAAATTGGTGACATAAGCTGTTGGGTCATCACTGTCTTCTAGCTCTGAGGCAAAGTCACTCACACTTTCGAACCTAAGGAGAAATTAAAACGAAACAAACAAAGGCATTAAGTTACAGAATCATAGAATGGATTGGGTTGAAGCGACCTTAAAGCCCATCCAGATCCAACCCCCTGCCATGGGCAGGCTGCCCCCCACCAGATCAGGCTGCCCAGGGCCCATCCAACTTGGCCTTGAGCACCTCCAGGGATGGGGCACCCACAGCATCTCTGGGCAGCTGTGCCAGTGCCTCACCACCCTCTGTGTAAAAAATTTCCTCCTAATATCTAATCTAAATCTTCCCTCTTTCAGTTTATAACTGATCCCCTTTGTCCTACCACTATCAGATAATGTAAAAAGTCAGCGTCTCTCCTGTTTATAAGCTCCATTTAAGTACTGGAAGGCTGCAATGAGGCCTCTCCAGAGCCTTCTCTTCTCCAGGCTGAACAACTCCAGCCTCCTCAGCCTGTCTTCACAGGAGAGGTGCGCCAGCCCTCTGATCATCTTTGTGGCCTCCTCTGGACCCTCTCCAACAGCTCCACATCTTTCCTGTACTGGGGGCTCCAGGCCTGGATGCAATCCTCCAGATGAGGCCTTACAAGGACAGAGTAGAGAGGGGCAATCACTTTCCTCTCTCTGCTGGCCACCCCTCTTTTGATGCAAAAAGTCATGAACATTAATGCAAAAACCCTCATTAATATTCATTTAAAAAAATAAAAGTAAATTAAATTGGACGAAAAATACTGGTGGAGAGGGAGAAGGCTAGAATATCTGAAGACTGATGCCTGGAAATTTTGAGAAAAGTCATTTATGAGGAGGCCATTTGGAAAAAGAGCTGCAGGCAAGAATGCCTCTACCAGTATCTCAGGTAAAGTTTCTGAGCAAATTTAGCGTGTGGACTTGCTTTACACCAGGGTAGTGTTGCAGCAGTAGTACTTCTAATGTTGGTTTGCACCTTCAGCTTTGTGAAGCTCTTTGCAAGGCAAAGATCCAGAGTCCCAATTCTTTTTTGAAATCATCAGTGTCTCGCTCCCTCTCCTGGCAGCTTGAAATTCAAACTCACATGAGAAGTTACCAAGCGAAGTCTGTACATATCAACTATGAATCATGAAATTACGGTTTCTGTGACATAAGCCTATATATCAGTCTGCTAATGCAGAGAGACCAGCAATGGCATCTTCTGTCCCTTATACAAACCAAGATCCAGCACTCACTAATGAGGGCTGAAATCTAAGTGAAAACCATTGCTCTCTGTGTCCTTAAACAAACAGAAAACCTTCTTTGCAACCTGTGGAAAACGAACGGGTGAAAGAGTTTGCTTACAGTAAAACAAGACAGCTATTCCTTTTTAAAATTGTGCCAAAACACAAATACATAGCATGCTAGGAAAGCAAATCCTCCATCTCTTTAGATAGCAGTCTTCAGTCAAAGGGACTTGTATGACTCCTTTCCAGTATGACACTGACTCTTCACAGCACTTGTCATTACAATACCTGAACTTTACATCTCATGACATCTAGTTACTATGTTGAGTTAAAGTCAGCCTGGATCAAAAGCATTATTAATTCATTTTCATCTACTAGGGCTTCTCTCCTACTAATGAATGAATGATTTCCTGGGACATAGCCTTTCTTATTAGGCAATTCCGGATACCTCTGAAATCAGATTTTTACGAGCCTAGAAGAACTTTCACTGTGGAATGGGAAAAATTTCAGAGAAAATACTGAGAACTGATTCCATGCACCTTCTCCTCAACACAGCCACGTTTCTGAATCAGCCATAGGACAATGAGAACCATGGTGCATGCATGCAAACCACTTTGTCCTCTCAAAGCTACCAGCTATTAAGGAAGGAAGCAGTAAGTGACCTCTAGAAAAGTGAGTCATGAAGATGAGGTCTACATTCTTCCATTTTGTTCTCACAGCATTTGGCAGTGACACAGAATGCCTCTGTTTCCACACAAATGCAGAACGGAAACTGCCTTTGTATCCAGATTGATGCCTATGAAGTGAAAGGGTGAGAGTCCCTTCCCTGCATTTGGCTTTGTACGAGGCCAAATGTTTAAGACACAGAGGAGACAATGACTACAGCATCCTTCCTACAGTCTCACTGCCCTCCCATGGCAGTTAGACTCCTGCAGTTAAGTACGGCAACCACAGGTGTTCTTCTAACGCCAGCCAGGAGAGTCCTACAAATCAGAAGACCCAGAGAAGAGTAGTAGGACAAAGAAACAGATAACATCTCTCCTATCTGTTCCCAAAACTCGCTTTCCTGGGAAGCATCACAGCTTACTGGATAGCAGAGTCCATACATCCTGGAATGTGTGGATATGAATGGCTCTGTTTCTTTCCCACACTCCTGCCAGGTCCTTTTCAAGCCTTAACTATGAGGACCACAACTATTTGAACAGAAACTCATGGATCTTCTCCTGCAGTGCTGTTGCTATGGTCTTTACTTACAGCCATGCAAAAACTCAGCGTAAACTGAACTTTGAATGCTCATTGCCTTCATTCCTTTGCTCCCTCAGGGCTGTTTGCTTGCCTGCATGTGTGAGAACACGTGCAGAAGGGATCTGACTTAGTTTCCTGCAATCACTTCCCAGCTGATGTTGTGCTGTCTTACAGACCACTAGCGATCCAGAAACAACAGGTTATGAAACACCAGCGAGGCAGAGGATGATAAAGCCAGAAGAAGAAACAAGAAGGCTATTCAGATACAGCTTTCCTTCTCTTGCCAATTACAGAAAACTAGACTATTGCATCTAGAAGGCTCCACAGATTTTGTGGTACCTCAGCCTCACTGATAAGGCACTACAAGCAGCATGTGAGGTACAAAGCAGTGGCATTCTCATGCTGTGGGTAGGCAGAAAGCATTTCTTACTGCTGAAAAGAAAGTGTGGGCACGTAAGTCTGCAAAGCAGTGCTCTGCAGTGCTTGTAGGAAACCAAACCCAGTAAGCCAGGGCTACAGCTAGCAGCTGTGTGAGACATCCAACTACCAACAGCTCTTCTCCCAAAATAAAATTTACAGAATTCTAACCACTTTACACTTTTACATGCAAGCAGTACCTGAACAGAACTTCTTCTACCTAAGACTAAAAAGTACAGGAGTAGCATTTTCTCTTCCTGTCAAGGGTAGGATTTTGTTTTTCTGGAAACGTTCTGCACCTAACTTTACCAGCTCCGTGCTGCTTCTGCATTGCCACACATTAAAGTTTCTCCCATGGACAACAAGATGCTTGTGACAGCACCAGCACTGTCCTGAAAATACATGCCAGTTACTGGAGTGAGTTAGCAAAAAGGCAGCACGTCCAACTCCAAAGCCTCTGCTGCCTGCTGCTGGCTGGGAAGATGCATGTGCAAACAGTCCTGGCAGAGGTAGGTACCTCTCTGTAACAAAACCAAAGAGTTTGAATGCATTTATTTACCACCTCTCTTCTGAGAAGCACTGGAGAATGCTGAAAGAAGCATAGATGTAAGAGCTGTTAATGCCACGTGGAGGCTGAGGACACAGGGTTCACCACATTATGCAACAATATGGTATTCTGCCAACTAAAATCAGAGAGAAAATGAAGGAAGCAGAAAGCAACAACAGAGTAAGCAACTCCAATTTGCAAAAGAAACTACAGTATTTTTGCAAGAAGTTTCAGACTCTTCAGGTGATGGGCAAGGCGGTGGCTAGCAGCGCAAGCCATCCAACAGCTGACTGGTGCAGCAGGGCAAATGAATGCTACCTGCTGAAGATGCAGGTGCTTCTACCCAAAAAATACATCTGCTTTGCAAAATGTCTGATTTAAGTACATCAGCAACCAAAACCCATATGGAGTTTAACGTTGCTGAAAGGAGAAAGTTGCCATTTGAGGATATAGAAGTCCACAAGGAATTAGGTCTGACTTCCGAATGGAAAACACGAATCCTGTAAATTCAAATTTACAGAAACCAAACAGGAACTGCATAGTGTTTTGAAACATTTTAAAACTTCCTTTCTGGACTACTAACCTACAATTAAAACAACAACAGAGAAAACTTTTACATTTAAAAAAATTTACAAAAATCTTTACAAAACAGTTTTTCTACATAAGTGCCATCACTTCCTAGCCACTACCTTCCAGCTACAAAGCACAGCTATAGGAACGGCAAATTTAGAGCAGAACACACAACAGACATCTAAAATTTATTACTTTATTCATTCCTGATTTAAATTCCTTCAGGGGAGTTAGAATACAAATGCACAAAGCTGGGCTGTTGTCCTGGCTTTATTGGTTTCTGGGAAGCCACACCTACCATTCAGTTTTTATCATATCAATATTTTCCTGCCTTAGCGTTTTCTGACTTCCTATGTAGGGCAAGCAATGGGATGACAACTAGATGATAGCAGTTTTCAATCCCAGACCAGTAAGTTCTGCTTGCGCCAGAGCGTATTTTTAACATCAAGACTGGCTTTTGTTTTTTAAATCAACACTTTTTGAAATAATAAAAATGAGGCAGGAAAAGGCTTTGTTTGGTAATCTTTTCTAATAATTTATCACCCTCCATGCTAAAACATGACCTGCTATGAACTATCAACTTTAATTTCCAGGCACTGGCCTCATAGAATGATGTCCAGTGTGTCATTTCAGCCTCATTAACATAAGCTTATGAATTTAAATGCTATTAGCAAGTTCTAGGCTCAAAACAGTACATGATAAAAAACTTCTTACAAAAAATAATAGAAAGACTTGGAGAAATTGCAGTGGAGTCAGAGATACGTTCCAGCTCCTGACAACATCTTGTCAAGCTCTAAACCTTAAACTCTTATGCAGACTGGCAATGATCACATTTCAAATGTGGCAAGACAGAGCCTAGACTTCAAAGATAAAGCCTCCATAAGGCTTTTAGTGCTCTGCTTCCATCATTTTGACTGCTCTAATGAAAATGTAGGTCAATGTTTCTCATTAAAAATATTTAAATGCTTCATTACCTGAAGCTCTTTGAAATATCAATCATTTTCCATGACAGAAATCTGCAGGAGCTGATGCCCATCAGTACCCATCTGTCAATACAGCACTGACTGAAAACCAACATGAAAGCCTTCCTGGTTACTGGTCTCTGACCCCAAAATACCTACATGCATTAGCAGGCAAAATTAACAAATAAGGCTCATCTAATGTCCCCCCTCCTTGCTGAAATACACGTTTCACCAACTCAGAGCTTGTAGCAGCACCTGAGCAGCTGCCGAGCTTCCTTTGATTAAATTCAGGAATATATTTCCCTCCTCTCAGGATGGTGTTTCCCTTCCCAAACAAATATCTAGGATATTCCATCTGTAAGGATCCTTCAGTTTCCACATTTGGGATCAAATCAGCTCTCCTCACAGCCATGAGAGAAAGAAAAAGCTCCTCTATTCTCACCTAGTAGGATCCCTATGACAGCCACAGCTGTTTTCATACAGAGAGGATCGAGATCCTTGGGGTCAATAATTCTGAGAGCCAATTTATCCGTTTTGATGGAAGGAGTTGGGAAGCCTTGGCCATCAGGCCCAGTAATCTTTAACCTAATAGAATGACAACTGCATCAGTCTTGCTGCTATACAGACAGTAACCTCTTGCTAGGGGAAAAAAAACAACCAAACATCCAAAAAGTGACCGTTTATCTGAAGCTTGACAGCATTACTCGTGGACAACGCACACTTACAAGTGTTCTGCTGAATCTACATCCAGGCGCTTCTCTTTTCCGTTGGGTATACTGTGGTCGATGACTATTGTTTCAGTGTTTGCTAAACAAAACCCATTTGATCGCATGATTTCTGTCAGGAGAAGAAAGAAAAACAAGATGAGAGTCTGAAAAAAAGAAAGCTGGAGATAACTGCACAGCGTATGCAGTTGACGTGATTATGAAATGGGATGTGCACGTGACAGATAATCTGCACAGGAAAGCAGAAGCTGAGAGCTTGTTTCATAGCTTCTTCCACCTACAGACTGCCAGTGCTTAAGTGATTTTATTCACATAATTGATTCCTGATACAAAGCATTTGAAGCAAGGCCCTGTTTCAGTCCCACTAATGCCAGTGGCAAAATGTGCACCGCTCTTAGCAGAATGGGAGCCCATCAGCATAGTTGCAATCTACCATTTCTCATAACTGTATTTTTTCTGGACAGATTTCCAAGGCTTAAACAAGTTCAACAGGAAACACAAAACAAAGAAGAAGAAAAAAAAAGCCCACAACAGGAGAAAGGAAATAAAAAGTTACCTTCCAAATTAATTCAACAACCATCATCAAGTCATGTAAAATAACACTGTCTTCTGCACTGCCCTCAACTCTACTTACTCGATTCTCACTGTGTAGGAAGCCTCCAGTCTAGAACAGCTAAATTTACATCTAATTCCACTCACTAACTACCAAGAAGAGTGTTTATAACTAAAGAGTGGTATTTAATGTGAGTGAGAAGAAAGGCAAACTAGGACTTCTAGCCGTACCATGTCAGGGGATGCTAGGGCCAACACAAAGCTTCCTCTCCTCCCCATCACCCATGACTCTGACCAGGACCATGTGAGGGACAGTTTGTTTTTTCAGGGAACACAAAATATGTGTGCCTGTTTTTCTGAGCCTGCAAGCTATGCAGAAAGCTGCACTGCGACCAACATGAATACCACAATTTCCCTACTAGTGTCCTTGATGTGACCTAAAAGTTACAGCACTTCATTGCAATGCAAACCTGTTAACATCTACTGCCATCTACTGACAACTCTGACAGACGCTGAAACCATTCCCAACATGCAATATTCACACGAGGCAAATCTTTACCATCAGATTTCCACCTAAGTTTTAAAAATTTATTTGCAGCAATCAGTTAAATGATGAAACAAATTAGCACATGGTGCTTTTGGATGGCTTCACAGGTCTTCCTCCAATTAATTAGGTGTGACTCATCTACTAAAATTAATTTAGTTCACTTCAAAACAAAACACATCATTGTTCAGCTAACATGGTTTCTACGGCTCCTCTACATGCAGGCTGGCAGGAGGCTCCCATTTACTGCCAGCCTCTGTCTCCCTCCCTGTGAATTTAGATTCATCTTGACCCTCTCCTCTCTGTTGTACTGACCACGTGGCATTCTCAGTGTCTGTGTCCCAAGGGGGTACACACCCTCCCAAAAATTAAATGAAACCCTTCTAAACAGAAAAAACAAATACAACAAGCCCGAGCAACAGCACACTGTCTGATCCATGCAATTCCAAATACATCTGTTCTGGATACTTGCCTGTTTCCAAAAGGCTGCTGTCAGTGGTAGACTTTGCAGCCCCTGTTCTCACAGGGTAGCAACATATTCCAGGGAGAAAATCATGAGCATAATGCCCTCAAGGGTCAGTGCTGTGAACACATCCAGGTGTTCTGAAGCAAAGCACGTAAACCACATGCAGTCTTTAGAGGATGACTAAAGTCAGGAAACACACGCATAAGGAATTTTACCTGTGATTTCTACATCAACTCAAGACATCATCCAAAGCTCCCTACTCACGGATGGAGCATGAGACACACTTCTTGGCTCCCACCTCTCACGCTCAGGGAGCCAGACCTGCACCATCCCCTTTGCTGTACAGCCCCCGGGGCTCTGCTCAACAAGCACCATCCTGTGCTGCACTGCAGCCTATGCTCAGGGGGCCTACAAGAAGGCACCAGACATGCTTACAAGACCATGTTTTTCACTGTGGTTTTGTGTTACACGGTACCTTTCTAAATAGTTTCTGGTGAGCTCATACGCAATTTACCATTTAATTGAAAAAATATTTAATCCATGACTAATTTGCTTAGAACCAGAGCTCATGACCAGTTACAAAAAAAAAAGTCTACCTTGTTTATGGGATCAATCCTTAAGACACACTGTTTACATCTTTAGTATGTTGACACACTGACAAGTCATTAACCAATATACTGTTTGTACCTATTAAAGCTCATCTATTTCATTCTAAGCATCTTATGCACCTTGGAGGACTATGCAGTATTTCACTCCTATTTCACTCACCAAAATAAACCCTTCTGGTGACACTAAAACTGCCACCTCATGGGATAGCTCACAGACTGCAAGCTCCTAAGGAGAAGTCTGCAGTTCCCACTAGGCTCAAAGGAAACTTTTCCACAGAGAAATACGAAACCATGCACACCGAATGTCCACGAGCCTTTTAACAACAGACAGCAGCAGACTCAGGGGGGACAGGCTGAAAGGATGGGCAAGTATAGAATGATAGTACCCTCCAATTTGCCCTCCAGCAGTCTGCGGTTTAGAAACATGCTATATCTCCACCTGTGATAGGACTCAACGTATTTTTTCCTCCGTTTGCTTGTTAAATACCTTTTTGAAGTCATTTATGCTCTCAGTTCCACAATATCCAATGACAATGACTTCCACTACCTAGCCATGCTCTGGATGAAAACAACAGAATATTTAACCTTTCTTTTCTTTGCTTAAAGCCTATTATCTGCCAACGTTATTGGATAACCTATATTCTTGTTTGGTGAGAAGTACAGGATAACCAACCTCCTTCCATTCACAGACTTGTAGGCGTCCATCATATCCCTGCTGTTATCTCTTCTCCAAGTTGAAGTGTATCTCTTTAGTTGACGTTTTTCTTAGAGAAGCTGCTCAATGATTTGAATCCCTGTCCTTTATTTGTATGTTTTAAGATTTAATTATATCCTGTCTGAGATAGAGACCATAACTGCACACACTCTATTCAAGGTGTGCTGTTTCTCCTTCCTTCTTCCCTAATGATATTTAATATTCTCACTGCTGTTTTTGCTAGCTGCTTGGAGAGAGAACAAAGGGAAAAGCAAAAAAAGTCATTTTCATTCTTTAATTCTTGAGATGATTGTAGGAAGTAAAGAACTCTTACCTGATATTTTAACTGGACTTTGAAAGCTTGGCTGAATTTTATGGACATTGTCATTCTTTAGAACTTGGTCCAAAGGAGATCTCTCAAAGAATGTGAGAACTACTTCAGATCTTGAATACTTAAAAAGAGAAAAAGAAAGAGATGTCATTTTTTTATTTTTTTTTACCAGTACTTTGCTTTGTTTCTCTTCTCTCTTTTTCTATCCCCTCATAGTACAACAGAAAGACTTCTTACAAGCAACTGCCTGGAGACATCATCACACAGTTCTGGCACTCAGCACTTCTCCAGGATACTCAGTAGATTGTTGCTTCTTTTACATTTTAGCAAAGTCCATTACTTTTTAATTTGCATGAAAGCGTGTGTCAATATCAAGGAGGAATCAAGCTGGGCTAAGCGTAGAACTTGGCTTACTCACCTTCCATGGCATGTTTATAATAGTCTTCAGAAGCTTTTCCACTTCATTAAGTCTGGCTTCTATATCCTGGGCTTCTTTTATTGTGATGAGCCCTAGAAACAAAGTAAACAGATCGTGGGCACAGGCAAAAGAACATTTTCACATGTACACACACTTCAGCAGCCAGAAGCAGCAGCTCAAGATGTGGAAAGACCTCAAATATTATGCCTTCCAGAAATAAGTCTTTCAACCCACGCCAATGATAAAATGTGCACCCAAACGAAGGTGGGTGTAGTTACACAGTCGTAGGCCTGACACAAGTTCAGCTGTTTATGATCACATCTAGGAGCTGCAAGACGAGCAGAAGTAGAATCATCCACTCCCTCACCCACAGTTTCACTATACAGCGTTCCCAGCAATGATAATCAAAATGCCTGTTTTCTGCTTCCCAGAGCCATGATTCATCCTATTTCTGACAACAAAAAGCAAAAGAAAACCTAAGAAAGCCAAAAACACAACCCACGGATCAGAGGAAAAGACTAAACACAAGCTAAACAAAAGGCTTTGAGAGCAGACTTGTATTTCCCTGAATGCAAACCCCCACGACAAGCCCAAGGGAGATTTCTCAGTACCATGTTCTTCTGTGAAACAACTGTTTGGATATACATTTTTTTTAATTACTGATTTATCACAGAGCTGCAGAAGAGATTAAAATGGAAGCTTTGTGTTCCATTGTCCAGAATGATGCATTACAATGCTTGTAATTTTGAACTGCTTAATATGGCCATCTTCAAGTACGATGCCACATTTCATTCGTAAAATCTGCAGGGCATCCGTAGCTTCCCTCTCTCCTAGCAGGTCCAGGGAAATCCAGCACAGGTGATATGCACGTACAGGAAATACGAGGAGAAGCAAACCCCAATATCTTGTATCCCTTTAACAGCTCTTTCATTTCTGGTCTTTGTAGCCCACTTGTTCTAACTCAGTCATTGATTTGCCCCTATGTTTGTGCAGCTTTTCCAAGGAACCGGATACATATATGAACTGAAATACCTAAGAGACTACTAAATTCAACAAGATTCACTGAATCTTGTTGTTTATTCACTAAAATAAATAAATACATAAAATAATTAAAAGCTGAAGCAGAAAAAGACCCAACAAATCAAAACCATCCAAATAAAAATCAAGAAAAAAAATGAAAGAAGAAAAGCTAAAACCAAACATCTGCAAAGCAGTCTGTGAGAAGTCACTTCAATATACTAAAATCGTAAGTGCTAAACTTTTCTACATGCATCTCAGTCTCTACTTAAAAGACAACAGGACAGAAAGAGCTGTCAAATCTGCACAGTCTGGGGCCAGCATTCACAGAATGCTTCCGCCTGCATCAGCCCATGGTGGGTTACCGGTGTGACACGACCACATACAAACTTTCCAGACAAAAGCGTGGCTTTGAAACTGCCAGCTCTCCTGGAATTGCAGCTCTAAATAAAGCTGAGATCGTCCCCAGAGCAGCCAGGCTTACTTGATGGTTGTCACACAAAATAACAGGCCTTTCTATTGCTCAACAGTCCCTCACTTTGCTTTTTTATTTTTCTGTCAGCTTCACTGCCACTTCTCCCTCCTCTGACAGCAGATCAGCACGCACCGACAGGCCCTACAAGCACAGCAGCAGCCTGTCCTGACTTGGCCAGTGTGCCCCACAGGCCAGCAGCTTTGCACAGAGACACTCTGAAAGGCTGCAAACACGAATTAACTCATCTGCCTGGGTCCACAGACCGTGTGTTAGCTGGGCTGTGCTTGACACCCTGGCCCTGACTCGCAGACCAGCACCCTTCATCTTGCTAACTGCTGGGTGTCAGCAGGCTTGGAGGCTCGGCATCACCCTCCACAAACACGTTCCTGTCCTGTCCCACACCTGATGGAAGGTTAAACCTTTCAAACGAAAAAAAAAAAAAGAGCATTTTCATCCTCCCTAAAAAATGCTGCCAATGGACCCACAGCCCAGGCGCCCACGTGTGACGTTAGGAGCTCGCTGCTGTCTGCACCAACGCGGAAATATTTGGAGCAGCTCCCACGCTGCAGACACACCCCCCACCACTAACTCACCAAAAAACCAAAAATGGAAAAAAAAAATCCACCTCACCAACCACACCGTGCATTTGTACTCTGAGGAAAAGCAGTCAAGCAGTTGGGATTTTCTCTCGTTAGTAATCAGGAAAAGCATCGGCAGCTCTGTGTGGCCTTGCTAGGCCCCAGCGAGAGAAGCCAGACAGGCCCAGCAGCCCGTGGCACTTTTGCAGCTCACCCCGTGGGAGGCTGCACGGCTCCCTGCCTTCACCAGGAACTCCCAGCCCCTGCGTCCTCCTTGCTTGGGCTGCTGGAGAGGCACCAGGCACGCAAACCCATGGGGAAACTGGCACAGGCGGCTTCTAACATCTGACACAGTAACAGTTTCCTACCAAAGCTTCTACTAATATAAAAACCAAAAGGCAGACAGCGTAGGAAGGAGAGTAAGTGATACATCTATCTGGACAGAGGCCCATATGTGTGCTTTATGGCTGTGGATGTGCAGCTCCAGGGTGCAGAGCTGCCAACCCGACGCAATCGGTCACAGGGAACTGAGCTCGGCGGGGTGCAGCCTTCCTGTCCGTACGTCTGCAGGCCAAACACACAGAAACCACTCAACTGGCTATATATACACGCTGAGCCCTGTAATTTCTCCTGCAATAGCTAAAGAGACCGTAAGGCCCCCATTTATCATCAGTCTAAAAGTCTGTTTTTAAGAGTTAGCAGATGCGCTGGCGGTTTCCAGTTTGTTGCGGGCTGCGATCCCACAAGCTGAGGGCCTGTGTACAGCCCAAAATCTGCGCTGCCTTCAGCCAGACACCGCCTGCCTGCGCACCAGGAGGAGTGGAAGCCTCTGTGGTCCCTCCCCTCGCTCCCTTCCTGCCCTTGCTGGCCGCTTGCTGTCACCAGCCGCAACACAAACATGCCACGGTGTCCCGAGGCAAGGCCTTCAGTGGCAATACTGGAGAATCTGGAGCATGCTGGGCTTGCTGCACATGCACTGGCCACGTAGGCAGCATCCATATGGCAGCTACAGTGCGTCCTGAAGCCTCTGCCCCTCTGTCCACAGAGCAGAAGTGCGTGTCTATCTTTCCATCTTTCTGACCTTGAGAACCTTTCTTCAGGCAGCCTGACCTAAAGTAAAGAGAAGACAACCATAAAGCAGCCAGTAGCCTGGAACCAGTTGCTCTTTCTTCCACTTGTTCAGTATGCCACAGAGCTGAGCTCAAAGCTGGGAGATCTCTCAGTGAGGTCACGGTGAAACGCTGTTCTCATGCCTTTCCCTCTGCCCTGGCTGCTGGCTGACTGCTAATTGAAAACATGTGCAAACTCCTCCCAGGAAAACTTTGCTCTCTGTCTTGTTACCCATACTGTGCTTGGACAATTAACTATCATTTCAAGTGATTTAAATACTATAAACACCCGTGTTTATAGGGCTTGAGGTAAACTGGAGCCCCGCTGGCTCTATTTTATTTTTTTTAATTACAAAGCCTTTTGCCAAACACCACAAATCTCTTAAGTCTTTTTTCACCCTGCACACAAGGGAGCCCACACACTGGGTCACAACACAGGCACACTGCGTGACCAAGGGTGACACTTACCCATACCTGGGATATTTGTTTTCAGGAGCATTCTGCTGTGTGCACAGCCCCTGTAACTAGCACCCTAATTTTAAGGGAGGAGATAATCCCTTTGACATCTTCCCCGCCCCTTTCCTGACCAAAAGCCCCAAGCAAAGTCCTTAAGACTGGATGAACAGGATTTGCCCACAGTTTGAGGCCACACAGACATAGTAACTTCATGTGCAGCAACACATCTGTGGAAAAACAGCACAAACAGCAGCAAGGGCCTGCAGCATCCTTCCTGCTCTGGGACCCCGATGCCAGAGCAGCTGCAGGAGGCTCGCAGATCAGGCAAGCAGCTGTGTCCCTGGCACGCTGGGTCATGGTGTGGGAGGGAGGCCCAGAGCGAGAATGAGCAGGAAACGAGCTCAGCAGAGGAGGAGCACGACCCGGGAGCCAGTTAGTGATGTCAGCATCCAAGCCTTGACAGTCTGTCCTACTGCTGCCCTGTGAGCCACCAAGTCTGCAACTAGCGACGTGCTGACAACCACTTCTAACGCACTGCACAGCTGGTAATGGGATGATGATGTAACCCCGATGGCTGATGCCCACGATGAGCACCTTGTCTCACGAGACCTCTGGTGCCCTCCAAGGAAGAGTGATTCCATGCCTAAATCAAGTATGTCTCATACGTCACCCCTCAGGGATGACACAAAGTCATCTGTTTTTCTGGAGAGGTGTTGCTATGTATAACTTGCTATGTGTGCATGACCTCAAACTGAGGGCAAGGCCTGTTCCTCCAGTCTGAAGGGCTCCCCTTGAGGCTTTTGGTCAGGAGATCAACAAAGAATAACCAAGAGATCTTCTGCCTTCACCAAATTAGTTCAGCAAGTATAGGAGACTGAGCAAGAACAGAGGCCAAGGTGTACTTTTGAAGATGTGTGCAAGATGGAATAGTGGTGCTACTAATACTGTGTATTATAGAGTGTACATAAGGACTAAAACGTTGCACTGAGCCCTCCCCACCCAATCTTCTCCCCATCCCCTGTGGGGAAGATGGCTGAGTAGATATCAAAGTGAAAAAAAGGAATAGCAGATAAATCCAGGCAGAAATCTTAATGTGTTTTGCTAAATCCAGATTGAAAGAAAGATTTATAGCCTGTAGGTTTTGATCTTGAGCCCATCCTTATCTGTCCACACAAGTCCATGAGTAGCAATTAGGGATTTCAGATCTTTAAGGAAGATACCTAAGCTGTCTCGCATAGATGACTGCTGCTCTGGTCTCTCTCCTGATCAGACTGCATGGCTTCAACAGGAGATACGCCACTTTCCCCCACATACGGTATTCGCTAATACAACAATGCTCAATCTTTTATACCTTGTTCTCTCACTATTCCTTCTTTCCCTCAGATATGTTCAAGCCCTTGTGCACACACAAAAAGAGACACATTTCAGGATGAGGATGGAGCAAGAAGGTCGCAGCCATGAGGAGGTATATGCTATCACAGAACAATGTAGGATGGAAGGGATTTCAGGCAATCAACTGCTTCAATTCCCCTTCCAAAGGAGGGTCAGAGGAAGCTGTGGCCCTCACCCCCCTGGGAGCTGTGTTCAGCTGACTTTTGAATAACCCCAAGGAAGGACAGCTCAACCCAATGGTTTCTGTTCTTCTGCTCCTCTGCACTGCTTTGCATTTCGTCCCTCTGCTGAACTGGGCTCCCCTCAGTGTCTCTTTGGCTGCTGTATTTCCCTGCTTCGTAGTCACGCCACTTCTCCCAGCAGCTGCCCTGCCAACATCCCTCCTTGCATACACAGGCTCCCTGTGAATAGGATTTATACACAGAGGATATATAAATGCTGTTAGAAGGACAAAGGAATATTCAAAGAATAAAAAAAAATCCACCAAAAAAAACCCAAGATGGCAAGGATGGTTTCACGCAACATTTTTTCAATAATTCTGCAGAAATAAGACCACAGGAATCCCTTCAGTCCAAAGGCTTGATAAGATCCAGAGAAGGGCAGATAATTAGGGACAATCAGGGATATCAGATCTCCAATTACAACAGACCAGGATACCACTTTTCTGTTCTCTGAGGTTATTTATGCTGTCTGCTGGGGCATCTGGTTCTCGTCACAAGGGATGGATCCCAGAGCTGGCTGTGGCTTAAGGCTGGCAGCACTGGCAGCTCCTCTTCGATGCCTCTTCCCTAATTCTACAGCACTCCTCTCTTGGGGAAGATACATTTGCCCCTTCCCACATGGGGAAATCCATTCACCTCGTGACAAGTCGCTATAGACTCTAAAGCCTTTACAGAGGGTTTACTGCTCATGCAGTACCACTGACACAACGCACCTTGGCATTACCAAGGACATGACGGAGCTGAAAAGAGAGGTGCAGGGGGACGGATGCTTGCATGTTGAAGACACTGAAATACATCTGTTAGACACTGAAAGACAGAGTTTTCAGAACCCTGCCTGCACTGCATGCTCTTAGCTCCAGCACGGGCCACTTCTTCCTTGGCAGTTCATGCAGAGCAGATGTACAAACATGGCATAAAGATGGCACAAAGCACTACTCAAACTGTCTGACCGACATTGCCTGGAGCAGGGGCTGTGGCCATGAGCACCTGAAGGCCCTGACACACTCCTGCAAAGCAGCCCAGACCTCTGGCTGCTGGGTTTGCCACGCAGTGTTACTAGAGCTGGGGAAAGGGCACCTCCCAGTGACAGAGCCCAGCAGACAGACCTTCCCCGCAGAGCTCCCACCTCGGTGCCTGACAAGCCACAAGGAACGAGATGTCAGAGAAGCAGGAGATAAAAGTGAGCAAAGCAGTCAAAGCCTGATGAAAAATGCAAGCTCCTACAATCGCTGTTAGTGCGGGTTTCTTATCAGGTGAGAACTGTCATCAGAAAACAACCTCATTTCCATTCCGCCAACCCCCCCTAGACGCACTGCCTCAGCCCGCCATAAAAAGGCAACTTGTGCCTCGCTCTGTAACAGCACAGCGAGCTTCACTTATCTCCATCATTACTGATGAACCATGAAATTCAGCTAAGAAAAAATAACACCCCAGAAGCCCCAAACTTAATTTCAGTTGCAGAGCACTGCCTGAGCCCGATAACCGAGAGCAGCATCCTTTGTCTGCCAGGCAGAAGCTCCCAGCGAGCCCCACTAATGAACTGTTGACAGTGTCAACAATGGGAAGAGCACAATAGATGCAGTGTATTTATCTGTATTGCCACAGCACCGAAACAGCTGCTGTCTGTGGAAACCACTACGCTGCTTCTGTGGAGATCCCGCTTTGCGTAAACCACCCTCCCAGATGGGCCTGTAAACAACAACAGCGTAATGCAGCATCGAGGAAGCCGTCAGTTATGAGCGCAATATTTACAGCAAAACATAACATTCCCAGGCCGGCTCTTCAGGAACTCTGCTTTGCACAGGGCCTTCGGACCGCAGCCCAGGAGGATTTCCCATGCGCTTCCTGGTGCACAGCTTCCTGAGGATGCAGGAAAGAGCCCATTGCCGGCTTCCCACCGAGGCAGCCATGCTGGCAGGCAGGCAGAGCCTCGGTAAGAGCTCAGCATTGGCATCCGGGAAGGGCTTCTGCTGCAGGAGAGGAGGGAATCCCTCTGCGCCACGAGCACACTGCAGGTGCAGTTTCCATTGGAAAGCTCTGCTGGGCTGGACAGCTCTTATGGTTGGACAAAGGTTGAGCGCCAGCATGGCAGAAGATAACAGAAAAGGTCTGGGGAGACACAGATAAAGCCTGATGGCAGCAATCTGGTCAGGAAAGCCTGAAGGGGAAGAAGGGGAAGAGAACCCAAGGGTCTGGTGCTGCCTGCGCTGAAGTCAGGGCCAAGTGTGTGACTGCGCTGAAGCTGGGTCAGGTCCTAGGGTAAACCTTATCCAAGAATCCTCACAAGTGATCTTTAGAGAAAACAGAAGGAAAAATAAAAGAGTACTCCCCCAGATTTGTACTTCACTTCCATCGTCTGTTGGGTCTGTCGCAACTACTGCTAAATCACCGATTCTGAGCTGGCTTCCAAGGCCACAGGGCTGTCCTTCTCACAACGTGATTTAAATACAAAAGGAGTTCATTCTGCATACAGAAACAGATCGGTGACACTAAGAGCAAACCAGCCCATGTTTTTCTGTGATCCTCTTCTGTGTGTTTGCCTAGAGCAAGGGATGGGCACATTTCAGACACAAATCAGATCCCGGCGAGTTACTGCTAACACGGCGGTGACTCACCCGCCGTCGTGCTGCGGGTAGGCACCTACCAGGCTCCCCAGTGGGACACCTTGTGTTGCTGAGCACAACAGCCCTGGCCCTCAGCATCACAACACATTCCAGACACGCAGGCACTGTGCCACGCGTTGTTGTCAGTTTTCAAAGACGAGAGGAGCCCTGGGAAAGCCACATCCCCAGGACCTCCTCTCTCCTCCTACTGGAGGATGGGTGCAGAACGCTACATCCCCATCCCCTCCTCGGTGGCTGCAAAGTGCCCTGCACGTCTGAGGAGCACAGTGGTAACAACCAGCTCCTCCCAATACTGCCAACATTTAAAAAATACTCATCTTTTTTTAAAATTACTTGGTAATGTCAAATAGCTCAGCCTTGCGCTCCTCAAACACAGCCCTTGGATGTACCATTCTGCAGCCTGGCTAAGCTGTAGCATAATTCTTTTCATGCTCCTCAGGCAAATCTGGAGGGGCACTGGACTCCTTCAGCAATGCAAATTTGGTTTGCAACATTTTACCTCTTCCTCCAGATAAAAGGCACAGCTAATACTCAGGTGCTTTCAGAAAGCCTCAGATACACACACACACAAACACATACTCATGCATACACATTATGCATATACACACAGAGATGCATACGGCTGAATGCTCACACACACACACAGCACTGTACTTTCACCAGGTGTTTTTGCTGGGTTAAATATATTGAGCTTTACTGCAGGCAGCAAAACGTCTGCCTTCAAACAGGACATGAAAAAAACATGCTTGCCCCAGAACTTTTTCTAGAGAGCAGACGTGCCCCATGCAATGTGCCCACAGCCGGGCTCTGCATCAGCATCCCTTGGCTACATGAGACTCTCAGGTCCCAGCTTCACGAAGCTGCACAGGCTGTGCAAAACACTGCTGTGACAAAGCGTGCTCTCTGCAGACAAGCACACTCAGCAAAGTCATCTTCTTTAGCACAAGAGCAGCTTAATGTTAAAGTATTACTGAAATTGTGAACCATGCAGTGATGGGGGGTTGGAACCGGGTGATCCTGGTTGGGTCCCTCCCAACCCATTCTGTGATTCTATGATCCCATGGAAGGTGCTCCCAATGCATATTCCATCTCCGCAGCAGAGCGAGCCCCCACCTCCTCTCCATGCTGAACAGATGACGATCTGCTCCTGTTAGGTCTCAATTTTTCAGATCCTGGACTGAGGCTTTGCTCACTCCGGATTCTGGTGCCACTACATCTGTTGCCAAGCTACGGGCAGGTGAGGGTCGCTGGCTCTTGGGGAGGAACTGAGGATGCCCCCTACTTCATATTTCGCAAAAGCAAAGTTTTGAGGCAGGAGAGAGGTGAGAAGGGCTGCGGGCGGCTTTAGCCAACCAGCAGGGACCCCGCTCCGGGCAGCCCCGGCCGCCTGCAGAGGGCACTCGGTGCCCACCGGTGCCGCCGGGGCGATGCCACCGCCTCGGGGTGCGCCGGGGCCGCGGGACGGTGCGGAGCCTCCGCACGGAGCGGGGTCTGCTTTGTCCAGGGGGGGCCCAAATGGATCCCCAGAGCGCAGGGTGCGGGATGGAAAGCCCGGCCTCTCTCCCCCTCTCCCTGTGCCCCGCTCCCGTTCAGCCGAAGCGGTTGCTCTGACAGCCGGGGGGGCTGGAAAAGCACGGATAGACGCGCCGTGCCACGCTGGAAAGAATTCAGAGCAAAGCGCATCGCTGATATCTAAAAAATTCCCCGGACGTGAAACAAATGGAAAGCAGCCCCGGAGCGACGTGGGGGTGCAGCCCGCTCTGCCCGGACAGCAGCACCCCCGGCCCTGCCTCGCCCCCCCAGCAAGCAAAAGGGGAAGGGAGCAGGGCCCTCCCCGCTCCGCAGAAAGTTATGCGAGGAATTGCGCTCCGTCCCCGGCAGCGCCGCGCCGCAGCCTCTTTGCTTTATTTTTTCCCCGTCCCTGAGGCAAAGAACGCGGCGGCACGGGGAGGTTTCCAGCCGCAGCCCTTCTCCCGGAGCAGGGGCAGGGACCCAGCGCCCGCCCCCGCCCCACCAAATCCATGATAACAACAGAAATAGCGCGGCGAGAACCGACCGCCCGGGAGGAGTTTCCGACCGCGAAATGCCGCCTCCCCGCTCCGTCCCGTCCCGTCCCGTCGCGGATCCCGCCCGCACCTTGGAGCAGGGGGGAGCGGGAGAGCTCGGGCCGGTCCTCGGGGAAGGACTCGAGGAGGCGCTTGAAGAGGCGGCCCAGGTCGGAGTAGCTGCGNCCCCCCTCTCCGCCCGAAGCCCCGCGGATCCTCCTCTTCCTCCTCGGGACGGTTTGGCAGACGCCGCCGACGTGACGAGGACAGTTTTTCTCCTCCCAGTGACCCTCCAAGTTTTTTTTCTCTTTTTTTTTTTTTTTAA
>WBMW01004838.1:1366111-1465433 GCA_013396635.1 Penelope pileata | reverse complement strand
TGCGGGGCTCGGGGCTCGCTCAGCGTTTTCCCGATAGCGCGGGGGGACAGCAGCCCTGCGGCAGCCCCTCACTGTGCTGCGTGTGTGGGGCCGCTCTGCTCTCCCCTACACATCCCTGCTGCCCCCTGGACCCCACAGCGTGGGGCACTTGGGGCTGCGGGGCTGCCAGCTGCAGTAGGAACTCATCTGCCAGCACTGGTGAAGGCCGCACACCAAGGAAGCACGGGATGCCCGAAAATGCCAGGGAGCTGAGGGTAGCTGTGTATGTGAATGAAGGTGAAGCCAATGGCGGTGTGGTGGTGTGGGATGTGTCACCCGGGATGGACCTCTGCAGCCTCCATGGGGAGCATCATGGCACACGGCACAAATTCCAGGGTTCCTGCCATGGCCCAGGGGAGGCCCTTCCTGCCTGCAGTGTTTGGGGAGGTCACAGGTCACCGCCCTCACACGACCTGTTACCAAACGTGAGGTGGTTTTGGCTAGCATGACATCTGTGGCCTGTGAGGCCAGAATTTGCATGGTAACAATTCAGGCACTGTTGAACCACTTGGAGGAGTGAGTGGAAGCTGGAGCCAAGAGCACCGTTACAGATATCAACCAAAACACAGTGTTTGGTCTCTATGGTAAACCAATTCCAAGCCAGTTATGTCCCAGTCTCCCCATTCAAACACATAACTGCGTATTTCCTTAACTCCTACCTAACAAAACTGCTCCTACTTCACTCTGAAGCACAATCAGGTGTCAGGAATGCACCCAGCAGAGCCCCATTCCTCCAGAGGCACACGCACCTGCTTCCTGCGGCACCTGCAGCCATTCCTTTCACAAAACCTGAGGCTGCAAAACCAGGACTCAAGATGTTGGGGCGGATGCTGGGGAGCTCAGGGCTCCCAAGCTGCCCTTGCTGAGGCCAGGCTGCCCTACAAAGCCAGACTAAGCCTGGGGCATGGGCTCCCCCAGCCCAGCCGTGTCCCTGCGCGCAGTGCAGTGTGTGGCATGAGTCCACCCACTGCACCTTGGCTTGCCACAGAAGGGTCCTCGCAGCCCCCTTGGGCTTGACACCCTGCGTGCAGCAGATGCTGGCCATTCAGAATGTGCAATGGGGCTTCGCTGGAAAGGAACCGCTGCGAACCTTTGTCCTGCAGGAGGATCTCGACACAGTTCTTTGTGTTTGAGATGGGCTTTTGTAATCTCTCCTCATGTTCCAGTACATGGTGGTCTCCACAGCACTTCCATGGAAAAAAAAAAAAAAAGAAAATAAAATGCCTTGTCTGCTAAGAGTTGCTGTGATAACCCGGAATAACCACAGATCTGGAGGAAGTGAAACTTCTAGGAAGAGCGCTGCAAGACTTTTTGAAAGATGTCAGCCTTGAGTTGTGTCCAGCCATCATCAGCCTGCCCACACCATTGCACAACCCCACAGACCTCCGAGGCTCTCAGCGCCTCGCCAGAGCTCTGGCTGCAGCTTGGTTCTGCAGGACCTTGTCTAGGAGTCCTCTGCCTCTGCTGGGTATGGGTATGGCTCAAGCATGAAATGTCTGGTTCTACTTTTCCCTTTCAGTCTGACGGGTGCCACACTTCCAGCTCTATTAAAGTACTCAGATCATGCAAAAGCTGATGTACCTGTCACTGCCTGCTCATGCAAAATGAGCCTACACCAAAATTTTTAGGAGGGCTTGAAGCTGACATAGTGATGCCAGATTCTGATTTTTAAGAATGTTAATAATAGACATATTCCTATTCCTAATGCCACACGTAGCATTTGTAGGGTCAGTTCCTTATTCCCGCATGAGTACAATTCTGTTCCAGAAAATCAATCTCAATCCACTAAGTACTGAGGTACAACACCTCCTTTTTGGTGTTCAAGGATATGGAGGTACAGATTGGTCAGCCTGGAGAAGAGAAGGCTCTGGGGAGACCTCATTGTGGCCTTCCAATACTTAAAGGGAACGTATAAACAGGAGGAAAAGTGACGTTTTATGCAGGTAGATAGTGATAGGACAAGGGAGAATGGTTTACACTGAAAGAGGCGAGATTTAGGTGAGATGTCAAGGGGAAATTCTTTACTCAGAGTGGTGAGGCACTGGCACAGCTGCCCGGAGGTGTGGATGCCCCATCCCTGGAGGTGCTCAAGGCCGGGTTGGATGGGGCTCTGGGCAGCCTGATCTGGTGGGGGCCAACCGGCCCATGGCAGGGGGTTGGGACCAGGTGATCTTTGAGGTCCCTTCCAACCAAAGCCGTTCTATGATTCCATGGCAAAACCTGCCCCTGAATACTCCTGGCGGCTGCCTCAGTGCTGTGAGCAAGTCCACAGCCCATGGGAATAATGCCAGCCAGCCACTAAACCTGGGCACAACTGCTGGTCATGAAGGTTGGCTTAGTAATAATAGCCTATTACTCCGTGCCTCTGTAAAGTTTCACCACAAAATGCTGACACACACAGAAAATAAATGTTTGCAGGAGAACAGCGGTGTGCTGAGGAGGAAGGCAGCTCTTGCAAGGTTTTCTGCACTACAGAAAGTAAAATGGATGAGCAGCGAGGGTGGGCAGTCAGGAGGGACACAGACATTTTGCAGACGAAAGTATCTATTATCAGCACCTCTTCTATTGTTGCTATACAAATTGTATCTGTCATGCACTTTTAAGAGTACAAGGAGGGCACTCATTTGCATTTGACTCGTTTTTCATGGGTATGTAGCACGGGCAGAGGCACTGCGCAGCAGCTGCTCTACAGCAGAAAATGAGGAACACGTATTTGCCTTGTTTTAAGGAAAGGCTGTTACTGAGAGACATTTTATTCCTACTTGCATGACATGTTAGGTTATTATTTTCCATATTTAAGTTCGGAGACAGAAGTAATTAGTGGCAATTGTACCTTAGAGAATAAAGATGCTGGCTGAGTAGGTATTTTATCCCCTTGCATCTTTTCTGATCTTATTGTTTTACTGGAGCCATAAAATACTACTGGGATGCATGGTATCCTCCTGAGCACTTATTATCTGCATTTCTGCCTAGGAGTTTTTCAGCCTTGCATGCAGCTTCACAAACTGGCAATCATTCACTCAGAGTACATGCAGAATACATGCCACACACCGAGAATCAAGCAAGGTGACCCAGGCCCTTTGAAGATTGCTCTGGCCAAAAATTCATTCTCAGGTCTTCATCTGGTGCAAACTGATGCAGCAAAACTGCCTGGATTTGAGAAGAGGCCAGCACCAAATCACAGGGTTTAAGGAGCCTAAGAGCAGGGAACTCTTCCCTCTTACACTAGGAACCATGGCTGGAAACACCAAAGGAGATGAACAAGTCTGTGGTTCTGACCTCACAGTGTGCTGCAACATCTACCAGCCCTGTTTTTTCAGGCTTCTTTATCTGTACAGTGGTACCGGTAGGGATACTTGCCTTCTTGTCATAAAGAGGCTGTGAAGACTTCTGAAAGCCATCCCCGTGCCACCTCCATTTTCTCCGTGCCTCCTACACCCTCCAGTCCATTGCAGCATCTTCTTTATCCACTGATTATAGACTGCAACAATTGCTGTCTCCCAGACTGCATCTGTGTTTGGTAGGAACTTCATCTAAACGTCCGAGAAGATCTCTCTCTGTTACTGTTTGAAAGTCAGTTTAGAGATCCCTTTTGCCATTATGCCATTTTCCCCTTACTGGGAGGCATGTTGATTCACCCTCTTTCTGTCCACATCTATAAACTAAATGCTTCGCAGGGGAGGGGACAGGCATTTGTACTATGTACGTGGCTAAAGTCCTCATTTTTTTGGCAGCAGACTTTACAGTAGGCAGTAAGGATCATCCATTACTGCAGAACGTGGCATAAAGAAAATGGTTTTCATCTTAAGGAAGAAACACGCAGTCTGAATCAAAGAGTCTTCCGTGAAGGCAGTCACTGAAGCTGGCGGGTTTCCCTCCTTTGGTTTTGATCATTAACCTCTTTACAAGGAAATAGATCGCAGAAGTAGCAGCAGCCACCCAGCAGGCATTGTACATCCCACCTGAAGCAGTCTGAGAGGGGCAGGAGGGGGATAGTGCCTGCCCTGGGGAAAGAGGCTCTCTGGTTGTTCAAGTCTTCCCTTGCTCAAGGAAGCTGACTGCCTATATTCTTGTAAATAAGCAAAAATTGCACCTAGGGTTCCTGGGTCCACTAATAATTTCTCTTTCTAACTGGACACATTCCCAAGATCCAAACATTTCAGCAAGCCACTTAACAACTCAAAATGCAGGAACAGTTCCCAGACCTGGAGTGACCAAAGATGTCTTGCCTGGTGAATTCGTAAAATCATTCCTGCTGCGAAAACCTGGACTGCCTGGACTCGCAGCAAAAGATGAAGTCGTTTCCAGCCTCAGATCTGTAAGCAGGGGAGAACAGAGCCTTTGCAAAGACACTCGGCTCATTTTGCTCTGTTGCCAGTGAAGTACTGGAATAAATAAAATACTTATCTACTCCTCTTGTTCAACAGTACCAAAAATCATTTGGAAAGCAAGAGGAGCTTTATCCACTTATATAAACAGTGAAAAGAAGACAATGAGCTTTGAAGAGCCGCCCACACTTTTGCAATACATGCCAGCAATGGGGAGTGGGCCACCTTTTTCTTTTCTCCCACGATGCGCACCTTTCTGCTAATTGTTTGGGTTTGGGCTTTGTTGTTTTCGTTTTTGTTTTTTTTTTTCTTAATGTGCAACGCAATGGCAGAGCAGCTCGTCGTGTTTTAGTCTTTAATTCACGTGACAAGATCGTCTGAACACCTCTGGCGAGGTGAAATGAGCTACTGAGTGAACCATCCTTTCATGCTCCTGTGGGGCCGTTTGACTGCACGAGGCTTGAGTGCAGAGCCGGAGCGCTGCTGGGACCGTGTATTCTCACTTTGTTCTCCTCTCTCCCCCAGGCTGGTTCTGTGAAGTACTGAGCCCTCCTGGAGCGAATGGGAGTTTAAAAAGTGCTCAATATCCTTCCAGCTTTGGCTACCTCGTAATATAGCCCTTAATGTATGCACAACCTATTTTTAGAATCTGTAACATGTTTTCTGGGTAAAACACTGCTTAAAAGACTCCTCCCTCTCCCTCTGAGTTGACATTGAATTTGATTTAATAGAAGAGCCTGAAATTCTTTCCATTAAAAAGTGTATTATAAATGCTCAAGGAGCTGTAACTGCAGTTGAAAGCTAGGTATGTCCCTGCCAAAGGGTAAACTAGCTTCATCTAATAGCAGAATATTTCTCTTGGAACAATTTACCCTTTATGAGCCTTTTTCCTAGAGACAACATAGAAAGTATGTCTTCACTGTGTTTCCAGCAGAGCAAAATAAATTAAGTACACCTGCAGGTTACTGAAAAAACCATCGGCGTAAAAATATGCAAGACAAAATTTATCGGCGTTTTCAGACTCTTAGCCTACTGCAGTCAACCAAGTGGGCAATAAAAGTCTGCAGTCCTGGGATTTGGTACGGCTTGTAATGATCCCTTGTATGGCCTAAGACTGCAAATTTGTATTGCACATCGAAATGGAAAGCCTTAAAGTGTTCAGCAGTGACAAGCATTATTATTCTGAGTCTGCAGAAGGGGAGACAGAGCCACAGAGCAGAGAAGGCAGCTTGCCTAAGCCTGCAAAAAGAGGCTGTCCTAGAGCATGAAATATTTGTAGCACTTGGCACATGGACTTGTATACAACCTTTAGAGAACATACTGTTTTGCAGGAAAAAAATATTACATTGCATATTTCCATTGGATCCATAAATGAAAAAGTGAGCAATTTGCACCTGCTCAGAGGCTGTGGCATTTTTTAAATATTTATTTTATTTATCACGAAGGTGTTCTAATGTTCTTCCATTTTTTTTCTCTTTATTGTGAAGAAAAATCATCCGGTTAAAAAATGGGAGGCTGAGCATAATAACTTCAAGCTGGGCGTTTTTTTGCTACTGTTGTTAGTAACTGGAACAAATTCTTCCTTTGCTCTCCCCACACCACCCTAGGAGAAGCAACTGGCCTTGATTTAGATGCTGAAAACTCCGTCTGTGTCCCAGCTAGTGACAAGTCTCACTGAAAACACATGAGCCATCCAGCTGAACCGCAGTACCCTGCTCTTGAACTTCAAATGAAGGGCACGTTAAGTACTTAGCTATGTGAATGTGGAGCCCTTCAACACCTGCTCATGGCAAGGAGGAGTTCTCAATGAAAGAAATACATACAGAGGTTGCAGCAACAGGAATGCTGAGCATGAAAGAAATGCAGGATTGGACCCAGAGCCTGATGAACAGGTATTACTGAGCTGCCTTCATTCACAGAGCCGCATCCGTAAGATACAGCTCATCAGTGTTTGCTGCTTCAAATGCTTCAAGTCAAAACAAGCGTGAGTGATTTGATGTGTCTACACAGCATAATTAGGGACGTAAACAGTGACTGCCACTGCAGAAACTAGAGCAATATGCTAAGTAATGACCTGAGTTATTCCAGTGGAGCTATATTCTGTATCATTAGTGTAATTGCAGGAAATGCATTCAAGCCCATCATACCTTTGGTAGTTCAGTTTGTGTACAACAACCTGCTCCTCAATTTTTATGATGCTTCCTCTATCACCGGGGTGGCCCATGCTCTCCCCCATTTTCAGTTGTCTAAGCCACAAAGGAAAGGCCCATTAATGAAAACAAAGTTATTATGCTTTCATCAGAACGGCTTCAGAAGGGATTCCTTCTGCGAAACAGCAGAGTGGGGAGTCTACTCGTTCTGCTCCCTTCTGCCTTAAAAAATGAAGCAAAACCACACAATGAATGTCTCTATTTATGTTTCAGAGCTCTTTTCATGCCTAACGTGTCCATGTGAATGTACCAAATACAAATGAAGCATGAATAATATGCGACTATTTTTCCTTTTTTTCCCTATATTGCTCAGCACTCTATTTTTCTAACTCTTCCCAAGAGCAAGAAGGAAACAATTTCCCTGCCCCCTTCTTCTTTGTGTCTTTTTCTTCTTATTCAGGAAGGGGCTTGTAGTGAATCTATTAGGACTATTGTGCTACATTCATCAGTGTAACTTAGTGCAGCTCATGTGTGAATCGAGGCTCTTTTCTCTATGAGAAAAGATATTTCCCTTTATAGTGTTCTAAGTCAATTACTGTGTTGGCCTTATGTATTTTTCCCTTTGAGCCAGACATATAATAAGTACTTTCCCTAAAGCCCTCTTATTATTTGCCATATTATAAAGAGCAGAGTACCTGGAGCATATACATGGTTCACGTATACACTGTGCACGCTGAAGAAGGTCATGAAAGGCAGCATAGCACCTCCTCATATAAAAAAGGGCAAGATCTAATGGACAACTCTTGTTATTCTCAATACAAGGAGGGTGAGAAAGCACCTACAAATCTTTTGTCTTTGCATAGGTCAGTGATGATTTCTTCCTTAAAAAATAAAGTCACTAACTTTGGCCAAGGGTTGACTTCAACTGTGAAGCCTCAGAGAACTTGGAGAATGATGCAAGAGATACACAATGGTTTTAGTACAGATGATTGCTGGAAAAACAACCCCTACCCACGCTAAAAGCCTTTGGGCTTGATTGTACAACTGCTCCAAGCACAAAAATACATAGGGTTTCAACAGTAATGGTATTTCGTTTATTTTATTTGGAAGAAAGTAGGATGCAAAGCCGGTGGGAATTGTTCCCATACAATTCACGTATACAACTCATTTGCTAATCCCATTGCAAACCAGCTTAAGTTTCAAACACAGTCAGGCTCAAATTAGACCAGCTGAAATATCTACAGAAGCCTCCTGTTTTCAGCACACAATGTTGTCACGTCCCATGGACGGAACCTACAGGCACTGTAACATGGTGCACCAACCACACTCATTTTGTGGGAGGGGAAGGGTCTATACAGTTCCTGTCAAAAGTACAAGTCCTTGATTGCAGCTGCAAGCAGAGGCTATGCTAATGCAATATTCCACTGCAATGTTACCCTAATTCCAATGCACATCTTTTTAGGCCTCTCCAGCATCATTTTAGCCCTAGTCACGATGAGCCTGATGCAGTCCTTCATCCAAGACCATCTCTTCTGTTGCTTCAGTAAAATTAATATAAATAGAAATTAATTGTATTAGAAGTTTGCAGTTGTGCATACAATCGCTGACCCCAGGAGCCTAGGTTTTAATGGTTGTAGTTCAAAAGAACGTGAATTATGAGTAAGCAAAGAATGGTGTAATGCAGACATCTCATGGGAAATGCATATTGCTATATGGATACTAAGCAAAATAAATAATTAACAAAAGAAGAAATCAAAAATGTCTGAAGGTAAAAGCAAAAGGTTTTCTGAAGAATTCTATTAGGGAATTTATGAATGAGGGCTGAAAGCTTGTCTTCAACTCAGGAACCAAGAGTCAAAGAGATTTTCACAGCCTCTGTAGATGGGAGCCTTTACACAAACAGAGGCTCGCTGCTGCAGGAACACCATCGTTGTTCTTCTGTCCCAGACCCTAGCAGCTTGATCAGTAACATTAAATGATTTCATTATACAAGAGATAGGATAGTACAATCTTATCTTAATGTAACTATGGTACAAATTGCATGGACTGGCCAGTTTATTGATCAAGCTGGCTCTCTTCAGTTGCTGCCTGGAAAAAACTAGGGCTTATTTTTCTCTTCTGTCAATCACTTAGGTTTCTCAGTCGTGTAATTTCCCGTTTGCCTAACTCAAGCAGAGGTGACAAAAACTGCCTAGAATGGTTACCTGTAGCTGCTACACTAGGACACATTTTTTCTCTTCTAATCTTTAGTGAACATCCTCTGCCAGTTCTTACATTACCTCATGGTAACAACTATACATTGGCCTACAAAAAAAAAAAATTAAGATTAAATGAGAGGTATATGCAATTAGCTAGATGTTTCTTCTCCAAAGGAGACGTACATTCCACTACTAAGTATAATTTTCCTTGAACTGTATACATTTGGAAACCCATTTGATAGCGTAGATTCCCAGCACATGCTTTGCTTCTGAAAACTAATAGTTTTACGAGGATATGTTTTCTTTGCCTTTCAATTGCTTTCCTATAGCTATTGTGATCCAAACAACACAATACTCTTGTGAAGTGAACCTCCCAAACAAAACAATCTGGAAATAAAAGCACTGCTAACATAACAGGAATACTGTTTGTTCACAAACTTCCCAGATGCAAAGCAAGATTTTTCACTTGCTGCAAGAATTGTCTGATCATTCAGCCTGCAGGACTGGGCAGGAATAGAGGGGGAAACAACCTTTGTGAGGACGAAAGGCAACAGAGGATGCCTTCTCCCTCAGCCATAAAGATATTCCCCTTAAGAACAGGAAGGTTCTCTGCATCTGAGCATTTTGGAGTGATGTCCCTACACAAGCATAGCTCCATCATTGCAAATCTCCAGGGAGCTCTGATTGCACCAATGTACAGCCATGTGTCGGCACAATTAAACACAGGTGCCAGTCAAGCCCCTGCAGAAGTAGGCACAGAATCAGAGCTTTGTTGCTAAATGCTTCAGTGGGACCAGGATTTAAGTTTTCTTTTCCTTCCCAGAAAGGAGACTAGGAAGGATCTATGAAAGATGCAGGCATCTGCATAGATGAAAAAGAGATGAAGATCCTGGTAAGATATACAGGGAGTAAGAAAACTGACAGTCTACAGCTTCAAAAGCACAGCAGCTTTCTTGTCTTTTTAGCTGCACAGAAAAATCAATGCTAAGGCCCTGTATCCTCCTGTCCTGAACGGAAACAAGAAATACAAGGGCAAAACAGCCTAACTATCAGCCATCTGGTTGGGGGGAGCTGTCAGTTGCACGACTTGCAATAGGTGATGGACTGAAGCAAGCCTGTCCTTCTGGCAGGTGGGGCAGCCACAAGCTTTTGTTCTTGCCTTGGCTGGGCTCACAAACGCTACCTTCTTTGGAGCAAGAAGTTGAGCAACTTCTCTCTTTTGAGTGGTTTGATTCCTGCTACATGCCAGAAAAAACCCCTGCCTCCAAAGCAGTTAGAAACATAAGTATTTTACATACAGTCAGCGCCTTGCAAAGCAGCTGAGTAAAACAAGGGAAACTCTTCCGACTTCCTCTTTTCCTCAGTTTTCATTTTTAAAAAGTGTGTGTGGGGGAGAGTTTCAGCTGCCTCCCAATTGTTCCCCAGCTTCCTGTCAAAAAGATCCAGAACTAAATCCCAGGAAACTTGTCATTCCCTGTCTGAGGCAGTGCTCAGGAGAACAATAGCTGGCTACAATCAATGGTGCTGCAGCAGAGACTTGTTCAAATATACGTTTGCATTGCTGTGCCCTACTGAATAGTGCCAGTGTATAACAGCAGCACACAACGCTTACAGCAGAAATGTATTAGGAGCTCTTAATATATTTCTGCGGTGTTGTGTGCTGAAAATCACCAACTAATTTATCTTTCAGCTTCTCTGATGGTTGCTAGGAAGAATTATCTCCTTTTAATAAAACGGATGGAATAAAAAGGTCAAGAAAGACATTTACCATAGTACAACATAAAACCATGGCACAGTCTGGTTTAAAACAGAAGAGCTCATTTTTCCCAAAGCCATCATTTCTCATCTCCATTTCAATTCTAAGGACTGATTATGCCATAATACCTAAGATAGTGAAATAGGTTGGCCCTTGAGTCATTCATTATTCTTCATATCCTTCTCAATGCTATCTCACAACTTCGACTTGATTAGATTAGCAGTTTCTTTTGGTGTAAGCCCAGAATTTGTTTATCTTGAGGCACCAAAAGTAGTTTCCCAAAGCCATATCTGGTATTCAAATGCCTTGGCCTGATATTCCTGGAAAAAAACAACCCTTCTTTGCCTGCTGGAGCAATGACAGAGTTGTCCAGTGTGGCAGACGGGGCCTATGCAGCTAGCCCTTTATGTGGTTGTCACTGTCAGGCAAGAAACCCCACCATAGGACCGAGGGAAACAAATATTGGAATACATAATAGGCTCTATTTTCTATGATGGTGCCATTGTCTTGAACTTACTTTCCACCACTGTCAGCACAAACTACTAAAATGCATAATTTATTGTGGGTTCCTTCTATATACCTGAAAAGATCATCCCTATAAAGGTCTCCCTCTTCAAATCCTGCACAGATTTCCTCTAGTAGCACAGGACATAAACAAAGTAGGAAAATTGAGAATGATTTATTTGAGAAGAAGGTGAAGCCTCATCTCTTATTTTCCTCTCACATTGCTGACACTCAGTGGAGTCTCCAACTCAGCACTGGGAACATCCAAGATATCGGCTGTTTCCATTTATTTGGAAATTTGAAAAATAAATTCTGAAAACAGTGAACAGGACTGGAGGCCCAAATCCCGTTTGTCTGGTGTTGAGGTGGAACCGCAGGTTGAATCAGTCCTTTGTTCTGCAAGAAAGCATGAAGCATTGACATGGTCGTATTAGCATCAGTGGCTTATTTGGAGAGATTCAATCAAACCACGGCACATCAGGTAAATTAAATGGAGCACAACATTTTCTGCCCTGGTAAGAACTGGGAGGTTTAATGATCAAACTCTCTGAAAATCAGACTGCTTACAAGAAGCATCTCTGCATACAAATGTCTAGAGTCTACCCATAGGCAATCAAGCTTGACCAAGTCATACAGCTTAAAAATGTCAAGATCACCAAGGAAATTCTGTGGGGAAAAAAAAAAACAAAAAAAAAAACAACCAAAAAAACCAACCAAGAATAAAACCCTTATTGTCCTATCAATACAAGGCTTTCTTTCTTCTGTTGCTGAAGTAATTCATTTTGTACAGACTTAACAAGCTAAATCTTAAAGTCCCTCCTAAAACAGACTTGGATCCAAGCTACCCTGAGCATTAGCTGGCGTAACCGAGATCAGAATTCAGACTTTCATTCTTCTTCATTCCTTACCAGGCAGCCTCTCCTCTCCTTCAAAATAAAGTGTAGATGTCAGTTAGAGAATTAAGACTTCATCTCTATGTAAGTAATTAGAAGTGCATTTTTTGCAGTACTTTTTGCCTCATTAATGGCACCATGGTATTTCTGAAAGGTTGTGGTGGCTGTTACAACTAATGACCATTCTACAAATAGAAGCATCACCGTGTTGCGTTGCTTTCCCTAACAGGATCGTAAGCATGCAGGACAAACTCCCTGTATGCATCACAGTCTCCCACGGAGAGACTCCAAACATCGTTCCTTTTCCTCAACACGTACTATTGAGCCATTCCATTAAAATCTACTCCAGATATCGTTATCTGACATGTAAACTTTGTTCTGACTAGTCATTTCGGAGATTAATGAGTTTGGGATTCAGAAGAAAGAAATCCCTCCTTTCTTCTGACAGGTATTCATAGCAAAGCAATTATTAAAGCTTAACTGCTGTTTAAGCTTTTGAAATAGGACTTTTGCCTGTTTCTTCCAAGAAGAAAATCCCTCCTTTCCTGTTCTACAAACATAAAACCAGAATAAATCCACTTGTGTCATCCTGAGAGATTCTTATCCTGCCTATACTGACCTGAGTCTGAATAACTTACAAAGAAAGAAATTTTTCTTTGTATATACCATGGGGATAGGGAAATGCATGCCATCCTGAATCTCATCATAAATGACTGCATGAGAAACAAACAAGCAACCAAAACAAACAAAATCAATCAGGCTAGGTATTTTTTAAGAAGAATGAAAAGTAATCAAAAGAAAGCAGTCAGTGGGTATCATTCTTTTTGGCGCAAAGCACAAATAGGAAGCCGTGTAACACTAAGCTCTGAAATTTACATGCCACCAAAGTTCGCCAAAGGGGTCCATGGGACCTGAGCTGGGGAACTGTGTTCCGCAGAGACTTGTGAAGTCCTCTCAGCTACATGAGAATAGGCATGAAATGTCCAAAGTGCTTATTGCATTTCCCATCAAAGGGCCAGACAAGGTACTGCCTTCTTACAGGAATGAAAGGAGTCAGAAACCACTTGTAAGTCAAACTGTTGCATTAACTCATTTGACATTGAAAACCATGGGCTTGGTTTAATTTTTCATAATGACCTATACCGACGATGACCAACTTGAGAAAGATGTTCAGGATCTGGTTCCACATAAAAAAAAGTTTTGAACTAGAACCTGGGCACATTGTACGTTTTTGATCTAGACAGACCATCTTCATGGCAACTTCTAGGCTGAAAAGTAAGGTCTGTGCTGAAAACCTACCTCATTTATGCTTTGAAATGCTACACTCTGCGCTCAAATTTATTTCTGTTCCTCCTTGGGTAATACATGTTTAAATACTCTTTCAAACACATCTGTATTTTAAAAAGCATTCCAGAATGAATCCTCCCCACTCCTCGCCACATGAGAAATGCATTTGGGAATTTGTTGGAGGATTAGGACTTTAAGAACAACATGCACAATAAAATATTAAAATCATATAATGCCTTTTAAGAAAGCAGACTTTCAAAAAGTGGCATTTTCATCAGTTCTGGTCTTTGGAAGCTCTGTGGTGGAAAGCCCTGCCCATGAATTTTCTCTGCTTTGAAGTCCTAGCACTTTTGTAAAATAGAAAAAATTGAATCTTGAACATCAGGGCTGTAATTAAATGCCATCATACAAAATAAAGGGGAATTAAAAACACATGCTTCCTTGAGTCTGAAAGTTGTAATGGCCGTGCCCATAAAGGAGACGGTAAAGCCTTGGAATAAAATTCTAGCTTTGCTAAAGATGGCATGGGCTTTACCACAAGATTTCACCCTCAGGATTTCACTTTGAGGACTTTACTCTGTCCTTGTGTTGGTTTAAGTCTGTTAGGTTTAACAGTGGCCTGCGATGACACGCAACTCCCACATATCAAAAGGAAAACGGCTCCGGTGTGCAAAATTCTTCTTTGCCTCACGCACAAAAAAGAAATATTCAAATCTTTCGTTCAGGAAATAATATGGACAGTTTTGATAAATAGAGAACAGACTCTTGCACCTTCAAGAAGAACAAACTTCAACTCTAGGTAATGCTTAGCAGCCTGTATTACAATACGTTTGCAAAGTTTTTGTTTCTAATAAATCAAAAGGGATAATTATTTGTTTTTCCTTCAGAGAAAATGGTATTTTTCACTTTAACCAAAGTTAAGAACTGGGCTAATGAAGAAATTCATTATGTGTATGGACTACATTCTTTTCAGGAGGGTGTTGCGTGTCTCTAATACACTGCTCTGGATAGGGAAAGATATTCCAGATCTAATGTTTATACTGGGGGAAGAAGGCCAATGATCACAAAAGACTGTGTAAACCAAGATTAAGAATAGCACTTTTTACGTGACATGAGAGTCTAGTAAATGTAAGAAGTAATAGTTAGCACTCAGAAGTTTAATTCTTCCCTTTCTTGGAATGTTTTTAGCATAAATTTTTAGGGTTCCTACTAACAATAAGTGACAGACAGAAAAATAAAGAATAACATTTAAACAGGAAAATCTCACTGCTCATTTTTGCTTATCTGCAATAAATATATTGCACAAAAAAGGAAGACAAAGGAAATCAAGAGACCGTTTCTCTTGCACTGGTAGGAAGCAGAAGAGAACTTAGTGTATTTGCTGGCTATCACTTGCATACCATCCAAAAGCATGATGTAATAGCAGCTCTCAACTGCATTTAAGAACAATTTCATCTTCACTACACTGATTCATGAAGAGTAAATACTTTCATGAACAGTGCCTCATTACAGCGTACTGTGTAGGCATGCATTGTGATGCACTGAAGATCAGTGCAGGTCAGACATGATACGTGTTTACCACTGAGTTCAAAAGGAGGCA
Organism: Penelope pileata; assembly: GCA_013396635.1. Classification (NCBI taxonomy): domain Eukaryota; kingdom Metazoa; phylum Chordata; class Aves; order Galliformes; family Cracidae; genus Penelope; species Penelope pileata. Next base: position 1,450,678 of record WBMW01004838.1, on the reverse strand, counting down.
CATTTTAACACGACTGCTAAGTAGTCTTATCACCTATATTTTGTTAACCATTCATACTTTGCTTTCAAATTATGTTTTGCATCGTATCTGTAAGCCTGTAATTCTGGATCAGATCATCTAACAAAGATTATTATCAAGACTTGCCTGGAAGTGATGTAGTTTTGGAAAAGCTTTGTTAAATGTTGCTCAGGTCATTCCCTCCCACCTCTCCTCGCTTCTGGTACAGGACTGTAACTACAACCCCAGAGCACCTTTTGGCATATGGCATGCTGTAATAAAGCACACTGCACTTGGCGTACAATTCACCTTCTCTTTAGCAACAGGTAATATTATGTTGTTGCTACATGCTATTGTGCCCTGAGTAAATCTCAGTGAGATACTACAAACATTTCAATATCAGATTTATTCTTAAAGACATTCTCCTTGGGTAGTCCTCCTGCCCCATGATTTACCTTCATTTTAAAATACGTTCAAGGATTAAACCCCAAATGTCCTTGTTGTTATCTGAAGAGAATTAATGTACCGGAAATGCTAAAGCCTGTAATATCACCATCTTCTCTTTTGCCATGTTTATGGTGATTCCCTGTCCTTTGATACACAATGGAGTCATTCCTCTGCAAGCCAAGCTGGGACGCTACTGAAGGAAACATCTCTTAAACCATTACTGTGCTTTAAATTACACACAGCTGTTATGGTCATTGATTGTGAGTAACAAAGCAGTCATGTAAGTGCCAATAAACCCTATTTTGGGCCACTCTTCTTTGGTCATTTAGACCAATATATAAGAGTTTTCCCTGACATCTGTTCCCCCCGGAAATGAGATTGAATTATTTTAGGCAGGCACAATATAATATTATTAGAGAACATTGCACTGGATCCCCTAACAGTTCCAGACTCGTGTTGACTTCTCCCGTTGCTGCACCAGTCCCCTCAGAGGATCTGTTTACAATTAAAGGGAACAAAAAGCTTGGGTGCAAGAACTTCCAGTCTGTAGAATATATCCACAGATTCTTAAAGCTGATATCTGACAAAGCATCGGTACTCAAGAACTTCAATAATTTACTGTAGGTCAAAATTCGATAATCTTTATACCACGTGGAGAACAATGTGGTCCAAAAGAAGTTAGGGAAGAACAGTATCTGCTGCATGCTCCATGTTGTTGTTTTCATTAAGTTTGTGAGGATTTATTACTTGTTTTACTGTAGGCTGAAACATTCCAAGAAATAATAAAAAGATGAGTCTAAACAAAGAAAAAGGTTCTTATTTGGTTTGACTATTTTAAGATAAACAAACAAAAGAAATGCTGAAGCGTGTTCTTTCCTTGTCTTCCTAACATCACTGGATTTTGGCTCAAGTGCCTTTTAAATCCCACCTGAAGAAAACACTCTCCTATTGGAGCCTAAATAGTTCAGAAGGCAAAACTGAGGGCTAAAACTCTGAGGCAGAATTATCAGCATCTTGTAGTTAGAGAAACGAAAGGAGAGGAGATCAGCAAGACTGAAGGTGCTCTAAAGCCCCAAAGACCCCTTGGTGTCCCCTCAAACCTCTGCTGTAAATACAACTAGAAACAATATTTTTAGATCATGGGAACAGGACAGCAATCTGTTTTTCTTCACCCCAAGTATTGAGTCTAATCAGCCTTTTTGCCCTGCTTGTTTTAATCAGTCACAAATGCTGCAATGGAGGACGACGTGTGACTCATCTCCACAGTAACGAATGGTGATTTCATAAAAGCATCGTTATGTTATTTATTCAGACAGAAGGAAGTTGAAATAGATATATAATAGTTAACAATTACACATATACCAGCTATAATCATGCTACATACCAGTAAAACTCTTCATTAAAGCAGTTACGCCACATCTGATTAAATATGATGGAAGAAGATACCTAGAAAGTATACATAACAATGTATTTTAGCAGGGAGAAATGCTCTTACTTCCTAAGTAGTTGGAGTATAACACTGACAGACACTCCAAAAGGTTAATTCAGAAAAAAACAGAGCTGGGATAAAGATGATCCTCCTGCAATTCTCCCCAGAAACAGAAGTTTCTCCTGAAACTTTCTCTAGTTTAAGAAACTCCAGTGTTTCAGAGTTTTCCTTATTTTGTGCCAGTGTCAAAGACTCTTCTCTGGGTTAGCAGAGACTAAGCTGAATCACAGAATCACAGCCTTGTAGGGGTTGGAAGGGACCTCGAGAGATCATCGAGCCCAACCCCCCTGCCAAAGCAGGTTCCCTACTGCAGGTCGCACAGGTGGGTGTCCGGACGGGTCTTGAATGTCTCCAGGGAAGGACACAACCTCCTGTGCCAGTGTGCCAATCAGCCTGTGCCAGTGCTCTGTCACCCGCACCATGAAGAAGTTCTTTCTCATGTTGGTGCGGAACTTCCTGTGCTTGTTTTAGTCCATTTCCCCTCGTCCTGTCCCCACAGAACACTGAAAAGAGGCTGGCCTCATCCCATTGCCTCCAGTACTTAAGATACTTATAGACATTAATAAGATCCCCTCTCAGTCTTCTTTTCTCAAGGCTGAACAGACCCACATCACTCAGCTTTTCCTCATAAGGGTGATGCTCCAGGCCCTTTACCATCTTTGTGGCCCTCCGCTGGACTCTTTCCAGGAGATCCCTGTCCTTTTTGTACTGGGGAGCCCAGAACTGGATACAGTACAGTCTTAATTCAGATCAAGAATTTGAATGTGATCTTCTAAACTTCAAGATACTTTGTGCATGTACAAATGACAGTTTGGCTACAGCACTTTGCCTTCAATAATTCTATTCCTTGCTCAAAAATCTCATCCCAAGAACAGATTCCCACTTCTAGCATTTTAGAAGCACTGAGCCAGAAGTCACTTTTCAGTTTAATTTCTCCAGATGCCTGCAACATTTCTTCTGGTGTCTTTACAACCCACAACACCATGAAGCAGGCATTTAACTTTGCTAAGGCAAAACACTCCAGATATCAGCATGCTCAGGACGTCAAGAACACAGCTCCGATTATGCTGTCTGCAAAGCCAAGTTTAGGAATGTTCCCTCTTGCCCACATGCAGCAGTTCATGAACCTGTAACTTGTCTTGATGAAACTGGGTGACCAAACCTTTCTCTGAGACCAAACTGTGCACTGGAGCAGGTAAAAGAAGAAAGCCTGGTGCTTGAAAAAACAGGTGGCTTCGCCCCTCTGGTTTCATAGGATAGCCCCACAAGCAATTAATTGCTCTGGCTCCTGTTAGGAACAGGGGCCAGCAGAAACAGGCCACCCTCTAATTTAGTGGCTTCCTTGCTGAGACTGGTCCTGTATTCTAATATTGTTTTAGTCAGCAGCAATTGTCCCACTTGCTTTATCAGATCTTAAGTTTATACGTTTGCTCCTATTTGTCACTTCAAAAGCTCAGTTTGTCATAACTGGTTCCTACTGTGCGTTTCCCCTTAAGCACTTCAAATGCACTCTGTCTAGACATTACTTCTATACATCAGGTCAAAATTATTTTCTCAGTTGTGCTCAGCTCTGGGCAATAATTCCCTCCTGTGTGCTAAGTGCTACGAAGACCTTCCCCTTCAGAATCTGAAAGGAGGATAAAGGTGGCACTTCCCTCACTCAGAAGTAGCGCTCACCTATCCACACATACTCTGAGGACCCAAAGAAAAGTGTTTAAAAGTGAGTTTTCACTGAAACTCTTCCCACTTTCATTTGCCTACATTTTCATTTCGAGATGTGTTACAAAAAGGAGCAGAAAAACGAGTTTCTGTATTTGGTTGCTGGTTTTGAAAGCCATCAAAAGTTTTTTTCTCCTCAATTTCACAACCAAAACATTTTCCTGGAAAATAGTATAAAAAGTAATAGACAGAAAGCAATACCAACTTCTCTTCACCAGGAATTAAAAAAAAAAAAAAACACTAACTGGAAATTATGGGCTGTCTACACACACATATATACTAACTCTCTCATCTTCTCTGTTAGAAATCTAGGACATTTAAGAGCATTTTACTACTCCAGCTACATTTCCCTTCAAGATTTTATTCATCTTTGCAGAAAATGAAGTCTATTTTCAGTCGGCACTCCGTATCAGCATAAGCATTTTAAGAGCTCGCTTGGGAGAACACCTTATCAGAAGTTGCTCCGAATGAGTCAGACGTGGCATTCCCAGGCACAGAGCTACCCGGCTGTGCAAACCACTGCGAAAAGAAAGAGAGATTCAACTTTGCCCATTATTATTACTTTTTTTTTCCAATAAAAACAACTGAAGGGTTAAAAATTTCAGTGGTTGCTATGTGTTCAGCCAGGATTCATGGGGGACTTCTGCCTTCAGCAGCAGTGAGGTAAGTCCACCCTCACTGAGCCTGATGCCTGCTGACACGAGAAAAGAGCCCATACCACCTGCAAAATCAGATTCAGCCTTTCACTGACAGATGCAGATCTGGAGGATTCCGTGTATCCATGGAATTGCTTTCACGTCCCACGTTGGATAACTGGATTTCACCCGTGTACATCAATACAATTATTCTCAATTGTATTATCAATACAATTATTAAAACTTGGTTACAACAGAGGTATTTGGGTGCACCAGAAGTGCAGCACAGAACCAACACGGGTGTGCCGAGATGTTATGAATGCCTCTATGAGGGGAAGAGGAAAAACAAATTCCTTGCACATACACAAACCAGATTTTTTTCATTTCAAAAGGGTTCTTTTAAGGACACCCTCCAAGGACAGATTCGGGAATTTTTTGATAGCTGCTATGTCACTTCCTTCTTGTCTCACAAAAGATGAATTAATGCTTTTTGACAGACTCATACAACTCAGATAATTCATAGCCAGCCATCACACACCATACAATTTAAACCAGCGTGAAAATAAAATAATATGAAAGGTTTGGAGTTTTTAAGAACAACCTTTTACAGTTTCAGCTCAAACTAGCTGCCACCAAAGATGGTTGGTGCTCTGGGGCTTTCAACAGTGGCAGACTTAGCTCGCAGCTCTGGACACCTAATCCAAAAAGAGCTTATTTTCAGGTCAGTTGTTCTGAAAATCTAAATCTAATGGTAGAGGACACTACTGCTATACTGTCTTATAAAGTCAATTTGCAGTTCTAAGCTTAAGCTATTTTTTAAATAGGAAATACCGAATGAAATCTCCCCTGAGCTTGCTGGTGTATGCATTTAGAAACCTGAACAAGGAAGAAAGATAAGAAAGATGTCTTTGTGCTGCTGTACATTGGCCTACTGCCTTTGGGGAGTTCTGCAAATTGCAAAACCGCAAATCCCATCAACTGCAAACCTTGACTTGGTGAACTCAGTATTGCAAAGGAGCAACAGAGCTTACAATGTAGAGAAGACTCATCATAGAAAACAATACTTGGAAAGTTAACACAAGCCAATTAAAAGGTAATTTTTGTACCTGAGCATTCACCTAAGCTTTTATTACAAACATAAATGGGGTAGTTTAGTCATAGGATACAAGAGAATCATAAAATCACAGAATGGTTTGGGTTAAAAGGGCCCTTAAAGACCATCCAATTCCACCCCCAGCTGTGGGCTGGTTGTACCCCAGCAGATCAGGCTGCCCAGGGCCCATCCAACCTGGCCTTGAGCAGCTCCAGGGATGGGACACCCACAGCTCTCCGAGCAGCTGTGCCAGTGCCTCACCACCCTCTGAGTGAAGAATGTCCCCCTAATATCTCACCTAAATCTCCCCTCTTTTAATTTAAAACCATTCCCCCTTGTCCAATAGGGGGACCATGTCTCCCTCCTGTTTATAAGCTCCTTTTAGGTACTGGGAGGCCACAATGAGGTCTCCCTGGAGCCTTCTCTTCTCTAGGCTGAACAAGCCCAGCTCCCTCAACATTTCTTCATGACAGAGGTGTACTCCAGCCCTCTGACTGTCTTCATGGCCTCCTCTGGACCTGCTCCAACAGCTCCACATCACCTCCTTCACCCTGCTGGCCACCCAAAAACACTGCAGTCTCCTTCGAGCCGGAATCGAACCAGCGACCTAAGGATTCCCACAGGCTGGTGCCTCTACAGTCCTCCGCTCTACCAGCTGAGCTATCGAAGGGACCTGATTGAATAAATGACCACGGAGATGCCGTCACTAAAAGCAAAGTATTTATTCTGCTACATTCAACACATCCTTTTGAGACATATTATCCATATGCATTAAGCTCTTATTGCTGTTTTAAAACTGAAGAGGTCTCTGTGAAGGCCCCTGATACCTTAAGTAATGGAGACTGACCAAAGTGAGAGCCACTGGTGCAGAAGAAGCCAAGCTTCCAAAGTTCAGCCTGATGTGCTGGGCACTCTGCAACTTCCATCACTGCTGGATGGGATCAGTCCTAACACTTTTCAGGAAAGCTGGAGACATCTATGGGCAGAAGCCCGTTGATTTGGGTTGGAGTGGGTTTAAGGTCCCCTCTGTGGCCTCTCCACACTGCAAGTACAGATCAGGCTGCTACATGGGAAAGGACAGCACTCACAGCCCCTGCCAGGTGGCTACGGGACACACGCTCTGAAGAAGGGGGTGGTAGGACGCGCAGAAAGTTTGCAGTCGCAAGAAGTACTGGAATACTGGAATGCACAAGTCCTCTCAAGTGCAATGAAATACAGCCTATGGGAGCAACAAAGCATGTAACCATGTAGTTCGAATGCAAAACCAAGTTATGTCAGTTCTTTGTAGGTGACCTCTCAGATGTACGTACACATACATAACAAGATGAGACAGTTGGGTGCAAAGGAAGCGCCAGCACCAGTGACTGAATATAAAATGACAAGCCTTTTCAGAATAATGGGTTTGTTTCAGATAAGGCTGATATTAACAGGCTTCTAGGGCAAACCATTGCAGTCCAACTAATCTCACCAAGGCCACAGAGCTGTAGGTCTGGAAACCAAGGGATAAATCTGAATATGGTTCTAGTTCAATTTTGAACAAAACTTCCAAAAAATTCTTCAAAAGTGGTAAATTCCACTCTGCAAAGACTTCCAGGCCTGTGTCAAGGTTCCTCTCAAGTTAGATCCCAGTTCTGGGAGGGATGGGCCATCTTCCTAGAGTCACAGATCCTACCTAAAACTACCATTTGTGCATGGGATTGACATCTGGAAAATGCATATATGTTAACAGGGGAGAAGCAAAATGTACAACTTCAGCTTCTCTCCAGGGGAAAATAAAATAGCAAGAGGCAAGAAAAACAAGAGATCCCATGCAAAAGGAAGGGAGGAAGTGGCTGCAATAAATGTATCAGTCCATGAACAGCACTGTCCAGTTTGGAGGCAAAAGAAATGCAGTCATGACCAAGATTTAAGGTGCAACAGAAGAGGTTAGAGAGGTTAATTGTTGAGAAGAAAAACAACAGATGTGAAACCTCAGCTCACAAAATCATGAGAGTTTTGCCACTGATTTCAGTGCAGTCAAGCCTTTGCTGCAGGTTTCTTTAGCACAAAACATGGCAATTTCCTTGAGTTGCAAAGGAAAGTGCAGAATTTCCTCTCTGTTTCCTTTGCATGAGACATTTTCAAGTTTACTAAATAAGGCACAAAGAGGACTTTGCATTAGCCAGGGTAAAGCACGGCCTTTGTGTAACTTCCCCTGGCTCTGCTGCAACAGCATTCATGCCAGGGCTCACTTTGGCCTGGTAACCTTGGTCAATGTCTCGGTCGTGGTGACAGCCCCTCACAGAGTTTGTTACTGCTTTAATGTATTATCTAGAAAACAGGTTTATGTTAAAGACTGATTTCCAAATATCTCTAATGTCAAATTTATTATGCTGCACAAAAGTGTAGGACAGAAGATAAAGGCAGCAAATTTCATTAGAATAACTAAATTTTACAGAATATGGCACAGGCATTCATATCTAGGACTGTCTTCTTCCAAGCCCATCTCAAATTTACATTTACCTGATTTGGAAGTCTTCCAAGCAGAGCCTGAGAGATGACACAAAAATAACTGTGTTCATTTCAAGCCACAACTCCATGCATTTAGAAGTTGCAGCCCTCTTTCTGTGACTGCAAACTAAAGGAAACTTCTCGAAAAGGAAACAGCATCGGTATAGTCCCACAGCCCTTCTGAAGCTCTCATCGGTGCATTTTCACCCACAGCAGGTATCCCATTTCTCTTCTGAGCTGCATGCTTACTCTTTTGAAAAAGTCAGCCACTATTTTCTGTCTTCCTATCTCCAACCTCAAATGATTGCATTTGAAGACAACCTGGAAAGCCTACAACAAGCCTTCTCTCTGTCTCTGGGCTCCACTTTGGTTCTCCACGGTTTAAAATAGCCTTTCTGGCACCCCAGGCAACGTAATCTCTTTAATAAACCTCACTCAGAAAAACACTTCTTGCATAACTTCCTGGCGCTTTCCTGCCCTGAGGCAGAAAGAGAAACTCACACGTTTTGGCGCAGGACTAGTGCCCATACCACCACCGTGTTTGTGTACCAGCTCTTCCTCTTTGCATGTTTTACATTTCTGCACGGTTCCTTCCCTTCCCCTCCTCCTCTGGCTAGCAGCCAGCTCTCTTAGATATTTTCACAATTATCACCCCTTGGGAGCTGTGACATTTCTCTCAAGCAAATTCCACAAAAGAAGTAAAAAGAAGTGTGCGTTGCACAGCCTCGCTTTCAGCAGCCTGTCTTTGACATCTGCCTTCTGTCATGTTCCTCTGACCAGGCACTGACGTTCAAGTCTTCCCAAATTCTTTGCTGTAGGCTTGTTGAGGTGGTTCCTGTCTTGTGGAAGGTAAGAAGAAGATACCAGCCCTCTTACATGGTCATGGTTCATTTATAAACACTTTCAGATCAATACAGTTAATGCTCAGCATGGGAGAACAGTGAGGTGTTGCAACTCTTTGTTTGTTTGTTTGTTTTTATCCACTTTTAACACCTTTAACTTCTGAAGACACTTTCCCTGTGGCTCCAGACTCCAACCCCAGATCCCATACTTTCTTCACAAGAAAATCAGCAACTATTTTTTGCTCCTGAACAGTTCAAAAGAGCCTAAACATTGCTTTTCCAACACAGATCAATATATCCACAGGGGAAGAAAACAATGGCGTAGATTAATACTGTGACTAATACTTGAAGATACTGATCAAGGAGTAACATCCAACATTTTTCTAGGCAGAAAGGAAGTATAAAAAAAATTCTCATTGTGTCACCCACAGCTGCCTCACCCATGCCCAGTGGTGAAAGCACAGAACTAGAAGTTCCCACAGCCACTTTCATGAGGAAAATCATAATTTGCTTGTTTGTTCAAAAGCACTAACCTTTGAGGAAAGGAGTTTGCTGGCTACCATTATATCATTAACTGCAGTGTCTGCAGAGCATCTTACAGTGTTGGCGAATGTAATGCTAGTGTGACAACAGCAATCCTGTAATTGAAAGAGAGTCACAAGGGACAACTGTAATAAAAATCAGCAGCTGAGACATCTGGGTTAGCAGGCTGAATTTCTTCAGCTTACAAGGACTTCAGGAAACTCTGCAGGAAGAATTTTGAGAAGTACTTGGTTTTAATTTCTCTTCATTGCCCAGAAGTCAATTAAATCACTGCTAACTGCTGCTGGAAAACCCATGTGGTGCAGTCAGTTGTTTTTTTTTTTTATCCAATCTCTTCAAGCTTCTCTGTGATTTTTTTTTTTATTTTATTTTTTTTACTTGCTGTGTCTCTCATTTGGAGTTCATATAAGTTTCAACAAATCACAGCCCTCATTTGAGGATATAGGTGAAGAGAAAACATCGTGACTGTGTTGCTCTTGTTTGGGCAACAGCTGTCACATTAAGAAAAATAACTTCAGTTCTTAAATACTTTTCTCTGCCTACTGTTTTAAATCAACATCAGTAACTTAGAGTCAAGTAAATAGTCTAGGAAGTCCATCAGGATGCAGCACTCATGATGAAATTCTTATGAAATAAAAGAAAAAAGAACTTAGCCTGTCTCCAATGAGTATTACAACTACGCAGCCAGCAGTGGGGAGTCGAAGTGTTTGCTTCTTACCTGGAGGCAGAGGTAATTGTATCGTGTGATCTTCTTGGCATCTGCCAGCTCAGTGAAATAATAACCCAGAGCTGTTCCTGCACTCTTCCATGATCTCACGAGTTTAGCTGCCAAGTAAGCTCTTGTTTTGACTCATGTGGAATAGCGTTGGTGCCAGTCTCCATCCTCTGCACTGACCGTCAAGCAAAGGGAAAACAACAAGGTCTGAATGCATCACTCATTAGAAACTTCCAGGGTTTCCTTTCACTTTAGATTGTGATGCTTGGAGTTAAGAAGTTTTATTGCTATCGTGTCAACGTGGGAAGCCTTTGGTCTGTGAAATCATTAATCCTCCCAGCATTTCCCCTACTGGATTCATGTCCTTCAGCCAAGCCAATCTTCCAAGTATTTCACAATGCTGCAGTTATTACTGTTTCTTAGCATCAAAGTAAGCACACAATGAGGAAACCTGCCTAGGTAACCACAGGAATGGCTCAGGAGTCAGAAGAGCCAAGTCTGATGAGCAGCACTGAGTGACATTGCCTCCAGGAGGGGTTCAGCTGCCTTCCCAGACTGTAGAAAACACATCTTCCCTCTGGCAAAAAGGAGGAGTCATCAGTGTTACCTCCTCTTGCAGCTATTTATGAATCTAATACAAACTTTGAGGCAGCTTCATAACTTACACCACTAACTTAATTAACTTCTAGTGGACACAATTACAGGAGGGAGGACCAAGCACAAAAACAGAGGAAAGCAGTCGATTTTTAAAGTTAATTAGGTAATATGTCCATGGCATTAAGAAGCCTAGATGTCATTTTCAGGAGTTACATAGGTCTGTGGAACAAAGTCTCAGTGATGTGCAAGAGGGCCGTTTCAGTTGAGTCACAGCCTGAATTGTAGTCATCTGCATCACACAGGCCTTGCAAAAAGCAGAAAGACACCCAATAACCTGTAAAATCTCAGCCTGGACCACCATTCATTGCCAACATGATGAACCTTTGCAGTCTACCCTTTGCTTATTTTCTAGGGGATTCGCCCCTTTATTTTCCATGGTAGGAGGAGCAAACCACTGACTAAGTGCTAAAGCTGCTCGATGGTACAGGCAGTACTTCAGAAACACCCATGCTAATTATCTGATGATCTACCAGATACATTTTGTTTTAAAACATAAAGGCAGAGTGGTCTTCTCAAATAGTGAGCCAACTAGCAATAATAAAACACATTTACTTCGGAGCTACAAGTATTTGGAAGGGAAGTGTGATTTATCTTTAACTATTGCTGTTGTCTCCAAAGACCCCTTGGAAAGCATTCCTTCATGTGACTGGATCAAAGGGAGAAAGGGGGTGCGTAAGAAATAATTCAGTCACTTAGGTGAGCAGATTATTCAATAAAACACAAAGTACTCAGTAATGTCAGGAGAGTTCTGCAAGATAAGGAAAGCATGACTGTTTTAAGAAAATGGTAGTAGAGAAGAAAAAAAGTACTCCTACAAACATGAAAAAATGGCCAAAGCATGTGATTTGGAGTAGACAAATCTCAGAAGTGTTTTGAGAAAACATCTGAGACTACAGAAGATTTGCTACCTCTGTGGAAGAATTGGTCCCAACTTCCAGAGGCACTGCTTTCATGAGAGCCACAGCTTCAGGGCTCTTCTGCTGTACGTTATACATAAGGAGCAACTACTGAGATAAAATATTCCCCCAAGTTTCCCAGTAACGTTATGGAATGTTGGAGAACTGCCCACAGTTTGTAAGTGGAAGCCTGAAGCCCCTGAAGGCCTTTTGTAAGAAAATGTTGCAAAAACAAAGTACAAAATCACATCCTTTACAGAACACAGGGCCTATGAAACTCAGGCTGTTGCCCTAGAGGAACATTCCCAGCCATGGGCACTCCATAGGGCACAGGGCCAAGCCATCAGCAGGAAACACATAATGCAGGACTGAAGAGAAGAACAAGGACCAGACAACATGGCATAGCTATGGTTTCGTATGGTTTCACATAAAGGACCAGGCTTTTTTCAAAGCATCCTATTACTTTAAGCATATGCTAAAGTTCTAAGTAAAGGTCATTTGAGTCAATGAAGCAGATCCTGTTAATGGAAGCACCGTGAGGAAGAGACATTGTAAACCTCGGGAAGGATTAATTTTATCAGGAAATTGACAGAAAAGCCAAACAATACCCATAAAAACTGAAACTGACAGAATATAATTTATTTCCCTGGGAAAGACCCTTTTCATGAATGCTGAGGAAGTTTCATGTCTTTTCCCAGCCCCACAACAGTAGTTTTCTGCACAGCACAAGGACCAGACCAAAATAATCACAGTCACGTAGCTCTGCTCTGCTAAACAAATCCTGGCAAAGTTATTCTGGATATGGACTTTTCCATAAAATACAGCCTCTCCACCTGCAGCTGGCTTCATTTGCAGACCCCAAGCATATCTGTGGGTCAGATAAAACTGACTGATAGCCTAGATCCAACCCCAAGCAGGTGAGTTAACCTTAATCAAATACATTTTCTCTCACGATGCGCTTCTGGATAAAGGGTGAAGATACCACTGACTGTGTAGATCAGTGCATCATAGGGAACATCAGATCTGAGGTGAGAACTGTTGCGAGCAGCCTGCTGCTGGGCAAGAAGGGATGGCACTACCGTAGGATGCTTCTACCTGTACAGAGGTTATTTCTGCAGCTGGCAAAATGTTCTGGGGCAAACTTCAGAATGACAAAGATCATGGCCATATTGTGAAGAAAGAGAATTTAAAAACTTAAGTAGCTGCCAAGCACCTGATAAATGGTCCATATTGTTATAACAGTCATGGCTGCACAGGGAGCAATGGTTTTGCAGGCTCAGAAGGCCTGCAGTGTAGTTTTTATAAGAAGCATTGAACGTTTCAGTGTCTGGAGAGGAAGCCAGTTGCACTGAGCCAAGGAAAGTATGCAACGGTCAGGAGCTTCTTTGAAATTTCCAACTCACTGCCTTTCAGATCCCTCTGTTGAAAATTGGGGGTGAAGTTTCTCTAATTCATAGAAGTGTTTTGAGAACAAGCTGATGTTTATGAAATACCTGGAAAGGAGAGTGGTCAGAATATTATTTTATTGCACTCATCTTCTCACTTCCTTGGAATCTCTGTCCCATAACAAGACCTCAAACACTCTTCAACAACTGTTTCTTTACATTTATATAGCCATTCAATATGGATGCATATGTGAATTCATGATGGTGAAGAAAGATGAAAATCTGAAGCCAGATCTTCAACTAGACCATTAAATGGTCCCTATTTTGCACAGAGATTTGGTGCAGTCGTATCACTTTGTTATTTTAATCCATAGCCCAGACCACGTGTGCTGACAGCACTATAGCATGGGCACATAGGGCAGTAAATTGTTCTCTGAATGTTCCTGGGAACAAATTGCAGAACAAGCATGAACTAAAGAACCAAAAAAAGGAAAAAAAACCTGCATTTTTCCCCCACAGAAGAATTATCCTGGTTTTCTTATAGACATTTCCATGAAAGAGAAAAATCTCAGGTCTGGAGTGTCTGAGCTGGTCAGCTGCCCTCCAGGTTCAAGCTGATGTCACACATCATCCATAGAAAGCAAAAATGCACTTTCTAGGAATATAGAGGGCATTTAAAGGAGCTGTTGGAATGAAACTGAAGATACCAGGAGCTAGCAAAAAATCAATAATGCATTTACAAACTAAACACCCAGACCATAGGAAACGCATTACAGTCACATACTGCTGAGAGAAAGGGGCAAAGCTCACCATTCTGGCTTAAGGGTCATGCAGCTAATGCTTCTTGAACTTTTGCTGCCAACAATACACCTAAATAGAACAGTTTTTCCTCTCCCACATACTAGCTAATTAAAAATAGTCGTGGTGCTACAGGACATCTGTAATTGGCCTTGTGTGGAAGCTTTGTATTCCACTGGTAATTACAATTATTCTCTTACTGCAACCGACTTCAGCTTTGCTAAATCAGCCATTTATTTTCTCAGCTGCCGGGGCCATGGCTGAAAACACAGGAACCATTCAACTTCCATCCTCCTCTCTCACACTGTAGTGCCTACATTGACAAAATACACAGCCACATATTCTTCAGTTTTCATAACACATTCGACTCCTTTAGCTCAGAGCAGATTTCCTTTATTAATGTGCACATTCAAGGCAAAATCCAGTTCTTTTGGGACAGCAAGCTTCAAATGCAAAATAATTATTTGCTTCTTTTTCTTTCTTTTTTTCCCTCCATAGTTATGTCTCTTCCTTCAAACTGCTGTGAGAGCAAATCCCAAGATGTAACACATAACACCAGATCCCACATTAAGCCGTAGTCTTTAAAACAGGTTGGACCTTCAGCCTGTGTCAGAACTGGGCAGTTTCACAATGAGTTTCATAATAAATGTCATAGCTCTGATTGTAGGGACTTCCTCTGAAAGGAGATTTTGCAGACAGACTTCTAAATTTGGTAACAGTGCAAGCCCACGGAGTTCTTTAGAAACATCCTTATTTACTAGAATCATAGAACAGCTTAGGTTGGAAGGGACCTTGAAGATAATCTAGCTCCAACCCCTTGCTGCAAGCAGGGTCACCACACACCGGATCAGGCTGCCCAGGGCCCCATTCCACCTGGCCTTAATCATTGCCAGGGATGGGGCACCCACAACTTCTATGGGCAATCCACGCCAGTGCCTCGCCACCCTTCTTCCAATCACATATATAATATATAATATGCAATATATAATAATATATAATATACAATACATAATATTAACATTATTAATCTATAATATATTATAGATTATACACTATATATCATTTTAATATATACATTATATATAGTATATGTATATATGTAGTATAGATTACATATATAAAATATATGTTATAACTATAGCAACACGTATTCATTTATTGGAAGGGATAAGTGACCTACAAATTCAGATCAAAATCATGGAGCAGTTTAAGTTAAAAGAATGAGCGAAAAATTAGAGCAGCCAAAAGAATTACTTTGGCTTCTCAAAATGACGATTTTTTCATTTTGAAAACTGACCGAATGTGATTTCAGAAGGCAATTAAAGGCAGTTTAAACAAGTTTAAAGATGCCAACGCAACTTGGATGCTGCCAAAATATTTTATCCAATCAAAGCACTGGTTGTGTTTATTTTCCCAAGAAAGAGGGGAATTAATTGATTTCACTCTGACGAATGAAGCAATCTGCAGCGTGTGCTGGAGTCACCAGTCGCTGTCGCATCTTGTGACCTGGCATGACCAACCCACACAAGGCCCGGAGGTTTCTGACTGGCTGCTGCTCTGTGGGAGCACGGGCTGGTTCCCCTGTGCAGACTCTTTGAACTGTCAAGGAAACATCCAGCTCCCCTCCCACACACCACCCCGGCCGCTGCCGCACTATTTCCCTGTATAGCCTTATGCTGACTTGGACTGCTGTACCCTCAACGCGTGCCTACACTGACAAAATACAAGGCTTTAATTAAGGCTGTTTTAAACACCCGTCATTCCTGAGATTTCCTCCCAGTGAATCATCAGTTTATTTTCGTACTTCTGAGCCAGCTGTGCCCGCTGTGGTGGTGCTGGAGCTACTGGCAAGGAAAGGACTCGTGGGGACGGTCACTTCTCCAAAAAAAGACATTTGCTACTCTCCTTGCACTACCTTCCCCCTCCCCATTGAACCACATCTGAAAGGCAAAAGAAAGAAACGCAGTTCCTGGGGCTGTTCCTGGGCACAGGGCAGAGACATGGGTGCTGCAGGGGGAGGCCGAGGGGTCACACAGTGATTTCCCCACTCTGGCCTACCCCTGCGAGAGCATCCTCCCCCACGGAGGCTGCCTCAGCAGTAAGGGTCCTCGACACCAACCACCTCCCTGAAATGCAAATGGCAGCGGGGCCAGATAGCTGCACTGGCCAAAATTAACCTCCTCACCTCCTCACCTGCCACAGCAGGCAGTGACAGGAGCCCTGCTGCCAGCCAAGGGGGCCGGGAAAGCTTACTGTAGCAAACCGGTGGAGGCTGCACGCCATCTGCAGCCATTGCACGCTCACCCCTTGCATCTACATTTGTTCCTTCCTGCTGCTGAGTGATGTTTTCAGCTGTGCCATCATTACCATTGCCTGCTGCTGCTCTGTCTCCTTCCTCCCGAATCGGTCCCTCAGCTCTGCCCCTCACATCATGATTTGACCTTCCCAGCCCCTTCCAACAGCATGGGGCCAGGCAGCCCCACGCACTGCTTGTGCCTACTGCAAATGAGCACATCCAGGGAGGAATTACATACCTGATGGGCAGTCTAACTGCCTACACCTCCTTCTTCTGTACCTTTTCCCACACTATGCTCCCCCAAGGACAGCATACAGGGCCTGGAAGAGCGACAGGCATTACAGCAGAAGTGGCTGCAGCAGCGGGTGCATCCCCAGCCTACATTGGCACACTGTCTCAGTGCTCCATGCTTCAGCTTTGCTCTCTCTAGAGCAGTGCTAAACACCTGGGTCACGCTGCAGAGGCTAAAATTGGGCTCTGTCAGTCGTTCCAATAAGAAAATCCTACTGCAGGAAGCAACCAATGTGGGTTTGTGAAATATGTTCTGTATTAGGAGCTTGTTGTTTTAGAAAATGGTTTTTCACCAGCTTGCCATGAGGTTTATCTTCAGATACCATGCCAGTAAAATATCATTACTAACAGCAGATATATATGTGTTCCTTAAAAACAGTACTCACTGGACTAGAGTAAGCAAATAATGGCCCACACATTTATGGAAATCAAATTTTAAAAAAACATTTTGAAATCTGTACATATCTGATTTTCCAAGGTATGTCCCAATGTCACATTTACATTGGAACATGCAAGAAGAACCAGGCACCACTACTGATTTTTGTGTTACTTGTGCATTGAAGCAGCTGCAGAGACAACCACTGTCCTCAGCACTGCCTGCTGAGCTATAGCAATGTGCTGGGTTTTGCAGAGACTTATCAGCTATGCCACTGAGTGGTCCTTAAGCCAAAGCCCCTCTTTGAAAGGAAAATATGTCACTGCAAACATGCTGCTTTAGCATCTTAACATTTTCCAGCTAATCTCTTATGAGGCACCAGAAGCACAGTTTCAAGAACCAAGGGATAAAGGATATCTGGCTGTCATGAGTGCCTGCAGAATCCTTTTTGTTATCCTGGAAAATAAATAACTCTTTGCTAGCTTTGTGCTTGCAGAATTCACAGGAACTGTCACCTAGGCATAAACCTTACTTTTAAGAAGGAAAAAAAAAAACAAAAATCCAGCTAAGCAAACCTGTGTTGGCAATCAAATAAAGAATATCAAGATTAGACACTCCTTATAGTTTCTATACTTTTTACAGATGCATAATTGCCCATTTTGATGGGACTTTTCTTCAATACTTTCAGCTATTTCCCTTGCTATAATAGACACATCCACACTTCCCACTTGCCTTGTCTCTATCGATACACCTTACAAGACCATCTAGTGCTATTTTGCAGGCTGGCTTCTGCCTCCAAGCATTGCTCTGCAATCCTTCTAGCAGCAAGGACTGCATTTTCCAAGGCCTGGGATGGGATGCCGAAACACTGATGTCATTTGTCTGAACTGCCAGGCCCTTCTTTTCCTGTTTCTCTTCGCTCAACAAACTCCTGAATCATTCCAGCTCCACAATGTGACTCAGAGCTTGTTCCATAAATAATTGGAAATAGGAGGGAGCCGAGAGCAATAAAAACAGAACCTGAAAGTGCTGGAATGAAACTGGTTGCCTTGGTGTCGCGAAGTGTTTTTTTTTTTTCTTTTCCATAAGGAAATCTGCCCTTTAAAAAGGAAGAATGAAAAGTCATCTGCTTTTTTTAGCACAAGTTAGCAATACTTGCTTTGTTCCCTGTATGAGGCCAAGGTGATGTCACCAAGAGCAGCTGGCTGATTAATACTTGTCAGCATAGCTTCATAGATTCCTCAAACCCTTACACTGAAGTTGGGATCCAAAGTTGATTTGGCTGAGTGAAAGCTAGAGGAAAAAAATTCCTCTGATGCCTCCATTTTGTGCTGTTCTAAGTATTTATTAGGCACCAGATATCTCACCTGCAAGAGTGATCAGACCTTGCAATCCCCTAGCACCTTTCAGCCAATACCTAGCAAATATTAATTACATTAACCTTGAAATACCTCTGTGAAGTAAAGAAGAATCTTTACCTATCTCATCCCCATTTTAAACACAAGGCAACAAGACAAGGGCAAAACCAGCTACTTATGCCAACAGCCAATAAATCTGTACTAAAACATGAATAAAGTAAAAGGACCGGGCTTTCGTATCCTTCACACGATGTATATTAAACTAAAAAGGTTACATACTTTGTTAGGTGGATTGGATGAGCTACACATAAAACAGTGTTATCTAAGCCCCAGGAGCAAGGAGAGGCATCAGAGAGTTCAGACATACTGTAAAAATGTGGGATTGATATTGCAAGGGAGCAAGCAAGTAAGGAAATAAATTGCATTTGAGGCCAAGTATCTCAGCAGCCATTGAACATGGTGTGCTCCAAAACAAGAATAATTTAGACCTGTGAGAGAAATTTAGCTGGCCTGTTTTCCACTGCACACCGTTGATCTAGACAGTAGGTATTAGTGGTGACAGAAGGTTACTGCACATTCATGGTAGCCTGGGAACATTGAGACACCTCATGCCACAAACATCCTTCAACTTATTAACAACATGAGGGTTTTACTAATATTGCATGCATACCCCAAATAAGCCTACACTGTTTTCTTGGGGCACTGCTGATTTGTGTGGGCACTGCTTCTACTGGACAGTTTATGTCTGAAGGTATCATATAACCTGTTCTGATCTCTGTTCTCCTACCAGTTTCCGTGTTGTCCAAATGGATTAGCAGAGCCACAGTCTATGGCACATTTACAATACATGCACCCATGAAAACAGTTTAAAGACCGGCAGGCCTGTGTTAGTACTGCAGCATTGTCACTATGGGAGCACGCTGAGTAAAAGAGCTGTGCCTGCTGACAGCTGTACCTGAGGTGCTCATTTCCTTTGGACATCTCCAAATCACTCCTGTGATTATCAGCTTATCCATGACTGAGCTCTGTTGCCCATTATTACAGGTTCCAGAGCAAAATGGGAGCATCTCTGGTAAACCTCTCCTAGGAAAGAACTCTCCTTGAAGTGGTTACAAGAAAAAAAGAAGTATCAAAGTAATAATGAAGCAAGAAAAAAATTGTAAAAGTTCTCGAACATCTGAATTTATTCATCACAGAAAGCTGCTCTTCAACTGTTTTGCCACTGAATGATTTAGAGCATTACTTTCACCTCCAGCCCTCGAGCAAAGTTCAGGGGATCTGCCTTACAGGTCTGCTGTGTCTCAGCTGCTCATGGCTTGGTCATTACTCGTGAGTTAGACCAGGCTCTGGAGAACCACAGAAAGGCACTAGTCTTCTCATCTTCTAAGTCCAGTTTTTCTACCAGACTGTGGCATTGACACCCTCTGGGCATGATTCAGCAAATTTTCTCATCCACTTCAATGAGACTTCATGATAAGATGGCAATTTCGTCCTATAGCTTCAGGAAACATCAAAGAAATGAGACTGTGACTTACTGGATCCCATTTGTCTATTCTTTAGGACAACCTAAAACTCTGGTGTACAGGATCTGCTTTTATTTCATTCAGCCTGTGTCACCTTAGCCTTTTACCTCTGTTTTTCTACCACAATACAAAATAATCTTGCTTGTCCTCATGTGACTGGAAATTCACCAGCATGGTTTGATTTGCAAGGGAAGAGGTAATCCCAAAAGTCCCTCGTGTAGAATATTTCAGGTGCACAGAAGAACTGCTTTCTTAAGGATGGTGCTGCCAGGGTCCTCGAGCAATTCTTGCTGAAAACCCTGCAGGAAAATACCAGTGCTCGAGTAGGTAGAAATATCTGTTCAAATATGCAGGAGTATCTGCTCACAAGACATTCTGCAACAGGTTTCCTCACAACAGCTTTACTTCTCCTCGACAACTGTACTGTAGCTACCATCTCAGAGCAGCTACTTTACCCCTGCAAAGCTATCTCAAGGAAGATGAAGTTCTGCCAATTTCTCTCCAACAAAAGTCTTTATGGTACCAAGGTATTGGATTTGACTTCACTAGGATGAGGTGGGCTAGAACCAAAAAAGCTGCTCAGCTTGTCCTTGCTGCCTTGTCCTTCCCTGAAGCAGGTGAATGCTTTCCTCAAAACGTATCAGGCCCATCTCTAGAAAGATTATGATATTTTACCTAAGTCAAACCAGGAGATGCTGCAATCCACAGCAAAAGACAAATTAAAATTAGGAAGAGAAACTTCAGCTAAAGAAGGAAGAAATCTTCTGGATGTTCATCTCACTGTCATCACAGTACTATCTCCAAGACAGTTTTTCAGCATCTTAATGGTAGGAAGACAGAACTAGCACCGACCTACCAGGTCATTCAGATTAGTTCACTGCTAATACAAGCACCACACTGACCTTTCCTATTCGTAATCACAGCAAGTTCTATCCTAAAACCTGTCATGAATCCCATTTGTGGGGCTACTGTCTGAATGCCTAGAAACCATTTTCTAATTTCAAGCTTAAATTTATTCCTGGTCATTTGTATTCTGAAGCACTCATGGCTCCTTTTCTCCTCTCCGGTATTTACCCACCTGATACATTTCCAGACAGCAAACATATCCCATTTCTGCTTTTGTCTTGTAAGGTTAAACAAATCATTCCCTTCAATTTCCTACTGTAAGGCAGGATCCCTGTTCTGCAGATCTTTCTCACTGCCCTCTTCTGCATCTACAAGTTCCAATTCTCCTTTCTTCAATGAGAGCCATCAGGAATATTTGTGACATTGGAGTTAAAATTCACTATCTTAAAATAGGGAGAAAAGGGATCATTTCTGAAGACTAGCTTAAAACTTGTAAAAAAAAAAAATCCCTCAAATCAGAACTAAACTCTTTCACTCCTTATATTTGTGGAGAAAGACTTACAGAACAGCATTATGTGGCTTCTTTAAAAAGAAGATTAGATGGCCTATTGGCCACCACTACTAATATCATATATAATTGTTTTATAAACTGAATCCCACACTCAAAAAGAAGTTGATAGAAAATAAATTGTAAAATTTCTGAAATGCCTACTGTGTCACATTAACATTGCTCCTATCCCCGAACGTGGGGCTGAGGGCTTTACGTAAGGAGAACTCAGGTAAGTCTGTTCACTGATTTCAGCAGAGAAGTTGAAATCTCTTCAGAAATTCCAAATTTTTGAGCCAATGGACTTCTTCAAGCTCACAAAATTTCCCTTCTTTAGACAGCAGTAGAGTGTGGTGCAAACAGCTGCAAGGCCCTGTACAGCCTTGTAGCCCCTGTGTTTGCCTCTTACTGGAATATATCTAACTTAAGTACTGATACAACCCTTCCAACCAGCCAAAATTATTTTCTGCAACCTTCTGCACATGGAAGGTTCCCTGGAGCAAAGTTTGGGGACTACTGCCCTAGGAGCATCGTTGGACATGCACAGAAACTTTCAAAGAAATTTTCTGAAAGACCACAGACATTTTTTTTCAGGCCAGATGTAGAAACGCCTTCATATTGAAAAGCAAATGGCTTTACCTGGCAATTATTTCTGTGACTTTGTTCCTGTAGTCCCAGAAGGGATTCCCATCAGTTGTGAAGGCAGCATAATGCAACCAGAGCAGATACTGTCAGTTTGCCACAGTAGGGGTCCTTCCAGAGAAAATGCATGTCACTTTCTGGTACCATACTGTCTTGCATGAATGCATTCCGCAGGCAGGAAAAGGGGAAAGCCAGGAGATTCCCACTGCCATCTGCATTCTGTCTTTTACATCTGAAAATTTATATTATCAGAAAGAAATATATGCAGGCACTGGAGCCATAGTGCCAGAAACATCCTCAGAGTATCGGCCTGACCTTCTCTGTAGGCTGCTTTTGAAACCATCACAAATAGAGGGTTTTCTTCCATATATAACAGAAATAATGTTCAGAAAAGAAAAATAAGTCACAACTGACTCAAGCAATTGCTCCAGTTCAGCACTTATTGTTACCTCATTCTCAAGAACAGTTATTGTCCTTATTTGACCAGGTTCATTCAAATTGTACATATTTTGTAGATTAGATTTATGTATGCATAAGCTAGTGTTCTACTCATACACAACAAGCAACTCCCTTGGGCTTTAACTTTTCCAACTTCCAGCCTTTCCAGGGCCTGTAGCGCATGCCGAGTTGGGTTTGCACAGCAATGGGAAAAAGAGTTTTATGTTTCTAGGTCTGTTCATTTGGAGATATTTGAAACATACATCTTGCTCGTAGCACAAAAGATTTGTCAAGGTATCACATGGGGACAATGAAACACTTTTGCCACTATTGGTTGAAGTCACAGAGAATTCACTGCCTTAAAGAGGGCTCTGATTCTCATGTCTGCTCTACTTTCTTGCAAGAGACTCTGTACACATATTTATTCATGGGTGATAACTGTTACAGAAGCAGAAATCTAATTGAATTTTAAATTTGCTTACTAACATTTTCTTGACCTTAGGCCCACCATACCAGCTATTGCTAGAGAGGAAAACATCAAAGTAGCAGTAGCTACAAAAGTTCTGGTAAAGGGATGGAAGCCAACTCAGGAGGCTGAGCCCTTCCCTCCAGAAGTCTTTAGCAGGCTGTTACAGGGAGAGGATCTGGGTTACCTGACAGTACTTGATGTCTCAGGAATAGGTCCTTAGCCTG
This sequence comes from Penelope pileata, assembly GCA_013396635.1. Classification (NCBI taxonomy): domain Eukaryota; kingdom Metazoa; phylum Chordata; class Aves; order Galliformes; family Cracidae; genus Penelope; species Penelope pileata. Next base: position 1,427,962 of record WBMW01004838.1, on the reverse strand, counting down.
AGTATAAATCTTCCATTCTCATCACAAGGATTTATTAGCTCATCTGCCTTAGACCATAAAACTGCTTGTAAATTCAAGCACGCCCACTATGTGCCCACGAAATTCCAATACTGTTACCTATGCTAATAAACGTGAGAGAGTTCCCGGGCATGAAAGTAGCCTCCTCCAGCTATTGCTTTCCCAGGCAACTTCTGGACCTGTTTTGGTAGCAGGAGCATGCCAGGAACCACACCCGAGCAGCAGTTTGCTTGCAGCCACCTAGCACAGGCAAACCCAGTTCACCAGCATAGACGGAGGCTGTTCCATGCCAATTGGCCTCAGTGGCTGGGAACATTCGCAGGCACGTTTAGTTTACTAGTATAAACCCAGCCTAAGTCCTTTTACAAAATTACAAAGTCAAATCAAATTCTCACTGAAAAGCTGTTACACATATGGTTTTAATAGCGCACTATTTTGTAAGTGACTGGCATTTTCTGGGCTCGCTACACTAAGTAGTGTGCTCCAGTTATACATACTGATAAAATTTTACAGTTAACAGTAGAGTTGCTGTGACACAGAACTCCAGAAAGGCTATGAAAGGGTGGATGAACCTAAAAAGGTCTGCTGAAGGACAAGTTTGGCCATGGCCTAAGTTGCTACCACTAAAACTTTTCTATATGTGACAATCTCATGAAAGTTTTCTGCTGTGTCATTGTAATTGCCTCCCACAGCTCCCACAGCTCTGCACCATCTGAAACAATTCCACAAAAGTAACTGTTCTCCTATTATGACAGAGCAAACTTGGAAACACAGATGTCATCGATTGGAGGTCTGGCAAACTCCAGAGTACATTATTTTTAACACTAGTCACAAGACCAGTGTTAAGAATGGGGCTGTCCCATTAAATTACTGAAATATAGTATCTTACCTTCTTCAAATACAGTATGCAGGCATTTAAGTTGTAAAGGAACTCCAGAGGTCTCTATTCCAACCTCCTGTTCAAAGCAGACCTAGTTAAATCAGGTCGTTCAGTGACTTACGCAGCTGTGTTTTGAAGATCCCCAAGGGTGGAGAGTTTATAGCTCTTCTAAGAACATGTTCCAGTATTTGAGCACCTCCATGGGAAAAAAATTATCTTCATATGAAGTCAGAATTTCCCATCTGTTTGTTGCCTGTTGTCCTGTCACAGTGCACCCCATTAAGCTGTTGTAGACAGCAGTAAGATCTCTCCTCAGCCTTCTCTCCCGCATGGGGTGACAGACCCAGCTCTCATCCTCTTCTCATACATCTTGTGCTTCAACCCTCTAAACGTTTTAGTGGCCTTCCACTGAACTTGACTCCAGTATGTCAATGTGTTTCTTACACTGGGAAGGCCAAAACCAAACACAGTATTCCAGATGCTGTCTCACAAGTTTCCATAACCTTCCCATGGACTGAGGTGAGTCTGTGGTGAAGGCAGATGTAATGTTTGTCTCTTCCCAGACATCAGGAACCCACCTCAGCCACTATAACTTTTTAAAACAGATGGAGAGCAGCCACACAATGACATCAGCTGGCTCCATTCTCACCTTTTGGTCCATCCATTTGCTGTCCCGTGCACTTCTGTATGTGAGACTACCTTAGAACTCCCTACCGTATTTACAGAAGGAGTAACATTTGCATTCCCACAGACTCTGCTGGTAGGTTTAGGGAAGCAGTAAGCATGAAATTAGATGTGGTTTCTGTATTAGTGGTTTTTGTACCTTTTAAACATATATCTCGTGAGTCATGTGAACTGAAATTGTAGAAGTTAGCAAAGACCTTATTCTTCTCTTTATGCCCAAATGGACCAAATTCAGATTGCAATTGAGTACAAAAAGCTCAACAGCTAAAAGCCTACTCCTTAATCTTTCAAGCTAAAAACACAGATGAGTGAGGCCCAAACATTTTTTCCCTCTTTGTGCCTATATCTATGCATATGATGCCAGCTATGAAGATGAACACCAGTAAATGCTAATCAAAACATGCAGTGGTCCTTGACAGAGTTTATAACATATAACCTTTAAAGCAATTGGTCTGTGCCTTTAATAATATGGACAGCTGAGCTCAGTTCAGTTCACTGCAACTGATGATAATTCAGATTGCTCCCAATAACAGGCTTGCTACAGCATGAACAATCAGAAAAAAAATGCCACTACCTTCACTCTGAGAACCCATGTACCATTTAATCGAACATGAACCCATCAAACCTATGTGTCATAAAGGCTACTCTCCCTGTTAAAACGCTTTGTTGGGTCAGGGCAAGAGACCACATCGTTCACTGAGCATTTAGGCCAGCACAGGCACGCCCTGTCGCGTGATTAGTTCCCTAAGCGAGGATTAATAGGATTAATTACAGTACATTTTTTTCTAACAAAGATTCAAAACCTTGTGACAGAAGATATACTATAACCTGACTACTACTGAATTCAGTCTTGAACAGACTGCTAATATGAACTTTGTTATTGGGTCTGCATCTTTCACAGTGACTCACATTGTGAGACATTTGTCGGGGGAATACTTGCATATACAGAAATAATACAAGCAGAGGGCAAACAGGCACAGTATTATAAAGGGAGGTCAAATTATGGTTCCATTAACCTTGAGAGCATCTTTTTAAAAGAAGATGGAAAAACAAAACAACAAACAACCAAACCTAACCTCCAGCTAAAAATAGGAGCTCTTCAGCTGAGCTCTTTTGTACCAGGGCAAATATGTATAGATTACTCAGAAATTCTGAATCATGGGGGTTTTAATGGAAACTGACAGGTTCTTAACTAAAATTGTGTTAACAGACACCATGATGAGGCATTCTCTACTCTTTACCACAGGGGCCATTGTGCAAGCAGACCATTTGCAGTCTCTAAAGCCACGCATAATTCATGTGACATAATTAACAGGTCCTCAGAGTAAAGCAAATGAGCATTCCAGGAGCTTAACAACAAAGTAAGTGAATAAATAAATAAATAAAATCTAAAGTTGTCATATCCATCGGGAAAATCTCAGAATAAAATGCAGAGAGAAAGATCTGCTAAAAACAAAACAAAAAACAAAACAAAAATAGAGCAAACAATAGCTTGTCTTTGACTGGCATCCATCTGCAACTGGAAGTGATGAGGAACCTGGGGCAGATGCTTAAAACTGCATGCTTTTATTTAAGAATTACCATTGCTCATTTTCAAACTTTTCACTGGAGAATCAATGGCTCATTGTAATGTCAAAAACTGTCAAGAAATGACCAAGAGACTTGCAAAGTTCTTCGTCCAGCCCTGAAGAGACATTTCTCTGGTGACAGTAAATAATCTGGAGTGTGTTTAAGTAACTCACATGCTAAATCCTGTACAGAAATAATGGGTGTAATTTACTACCAGCAACTTTAATAAACAACCCCCTTTCCATTCTTTGCAATCCCATTCCAACTCTTTTAGGTCAAAGGATTTTATACTGGCCAGTCAGATAGCTGAGGTCTCAGTGTCCATCCAAGAGACTGAGATATTTGGCTCGTGAGCAGATTTGGCTAACTGCAGAGATGTGGCGGAGCAACAAGGACCAGAACTGAGGCCAAATCTGCACATCTCCAGGACTCAGCATCCCCATACTCTTCATCTAGATTGTCTGTTCACCTCCACAGCTGAACTGGAGCCCGTGACGTAGAAGTATTAACAGCTACAAAGACACAAGGTCTGTATTAATCCCGCTGACTTTTATCCATCCTTTTCAGAGTGCTTTTGCTTATGACTCAATCACCAAGTAATTCTGGAAGCTCTCATTCTGGCAATTCCAAAGCATTCTTTCCCTCTTATGAAAACGTTAACGTTTATTTGGGGCGTGGCATATAACTTGGATATAAATTTTGGCTGAGGGCTAAGGCTAACTAAGAAGAGTGAGAATGAAATTTTGCAAGAGATGAACTTTATTTATCTGAGTACTTACTGTGCACACCTTAAATATTTAATTTTGAAACAACAATCTAAAACACATCTTAAAAGACTGTAATAGACATTGCCAAATACTGATCCTTACAATACCAGATTTAGAAAAGTTTAGTAAGAGAACTAGCTTTAAACCAGTAAATAAACAATGCCTCTTATTTCGTTTCAGATAGCTGGAGGGGGTTCAAAATCAGAAAAAAATCAAGTCTGACTTTTCTTGTTTTGCTAATAAAATAAACGTAGTTTTGGTGTTTCATCCTCCTAGGTGAACACTTCATAGTAATGATTGCTTAAGGAATTTATTGCCTTTCAGCATAACACCTCTTTGACTTTGCGTATCATTAGATATTCTGTTAGTGCCAGTCATAGTAGCAGTGCATGCCAGCTACTGTCCTCCTCACAAGTGGCTGCCTTCCAAAAACTTTGGCTATATATAACTTGAGTGTTTGAGGAATTCGGGGAATGAAAAATCTCCAGCAGATTAATTTGCACAGGTCTGTAGTAGAAGTTTGAGACCTATCACTGCATTTCCTAGTCAATGGAATATACATTTTTCTGGGCCCTGTCTAGTACGTTACACCTACAATCCATCTAAACCATGGATTCTGTATGCCTCCTTCAGCGACAGTACTCTTGTGAACTTCCATCAGCTCCCACCCTCTTCAAAGCTATTCATTTCTACTACTCCACCACCCCCTTAATGGTGCCAGGACACTTCTTGATTAGAAACTCATGTCTGAACAAACCTCAGGTGGAATCACTTTGCACTTAAGGAACATTTATTCAGGATGTGGTTATATAACCCATCTATAAACAGCACAATGTGAACTGATCAGGGAATTGATCAAGGTTTTACATCAGGTTATTTTTAACACAAGTTAATTTTCTGATCTGATTCACCAATAAAATGAATGAAGAACGAAAAAAAGAAGGGGCAGGTGGCCCCAAAGCTGGCACTAGCAGCATGACAAGCATCCGTAGACACACTCTTCTCAAACTCTCTTCCTATGCCCACAAACCCCTAGCAAGCAGCTTTATGCCAAAATTGATGCCTTTGTCTCAACTACTGATGGAGCATTAAACCTGAGTAGCTTTCCAAGCGAGAACCAGGAAGAACATTCAAAGTGTTCATTCTTTCCCGTGTCACTGGGTTGAGATGAAAACATGAAGATCAAGAGGAGGGCTCTGCCTCCTCCCATGCTCAGCATGTGCTAGCAGAGGGCCATCCCTCTGGCCAGAAGTGGTCAGGAAGTAGAATCATACAATCACAGAATATCCCGAGTTGGAAGGGACCCACAAGGATCATCAAGTCCAACTCGTGACTCCACACAGGACCATCTAATATTCAAACCCTATGTCTGAGAGCATTGTCCAAATGTTGCCTTGAACTCTGGCAGCCTGGAGCCGTGATCACTGCCCTGGGCAGCCTGTTCCAGTGCCTGACCACCCTCTGGTGAAGAACCTTTTGTTAACATCAAACCTGACCCTCTCTTCTGACACAGCTCCATGTCATTCCCTCGGGCCCCGTTGCTGTCACCAGAGAGCAGAGCTCAGCGCTGCCGCTCCACTCCCCTCGTGAGGAAGCTGTAGGCCGCCATGAGGCCTCCCCTCAGCCTCCTCTGCTCTGGGCTGAACAAACCAAGGGACCTCAGCTGCCCCCCGTACGTCTTGCCCTCCAGACTCTTCCCCACCTTTGTAGACCTCCTTTGCAAGCTCTCTAATGGTTTTATGTCCTTCTCATATTGTGGCACCCAAACCCACACCCAGTGATGGAGGTGAGGCCGCACATCACAGAGCAGAGTGGGACAATCCCTCCCCTCGCCCGGCTGGCAGTGCTGGGCCTGGGGCACCCCAGGATACTCTGGATGTTCCACTGGCTGCATATGATGCCTGCCATTTTACTTTAGTCCTTCAAACCAGATGAATAATACCAGCTATGGTGAATGTTTCGTATGTCTCTGTACTTACTGTTGTCACTTTGAATGCTGAAGGAAATTAACAGGACTTCTAACACTGTGGATTGCTCAAATCCCAGAAAAGCTACTACAAATGTGTAGTCAAAAAAGCCATCAAACAGCAGTACATAACAAATTGTTCTGAAGAAGAAAATCCTCACTTAGCTGTTGAAAATTAGATCATTTCTAACTATTCTCTTCAGTTTCTGATATAATCACTGGACATTTGAAATTTTATCTGAACACTCTTGCATGCACAATAACAATTTCCACTTTTTTTAGTTTTAACTCCATTACGTGGTGCCGTACAGAGTTTATCTGGATTCTAGTGTGCACTTTTTGCCTTACACCTCTCTGTTAGGACTGCGAATGTAGCAGATGCATCAGGAGATGTTAAGTTTCAGACTAGAATGTTACAATTTTGAAATTCTTTTTCCATTTTTCTTCAAATTTCCCATTCACTGAGTAGAGTGAGGATATGTATCTCTGCTCTTTGCTCCCTATAAATACAGTATTTTTCTTCAAAGATACAGTAGGAAAACCAACTTCTTAAACAGCAGGACAAGGCCAACCACTTCAGCAACTATGATTACAAAGTGCAAGGCTAGTGGCTTTTAGCCACAAGATACTGGAGACCACCCCACCAGAGCTTTATAAACTACACCAAAATAATCCTTCATTGTTCTATCATTACACTATCAGGCACAGGGGCATAACACAATGGAGCCAGCATGTGATTATGAGGTACCATGCAACAACCTTCCATGGATTTAGGAGCTTTTTAACACTTCAACTCATTACAGAGTACTCCTGTGTTTGTGCACTTGTGCAGCAGCCCTCAGTGAGGATTTTGCTGGTTGTCTCCCATGCTCTCTGAGGCAGGCATGTGGCAAGTTGAGCTGAACATTAAAATGAAGGCACAGGAGAAGGTTAAAAGGCGTTAAAATGTTAATGGTCATTTTCTAATGTTTTTCAATATAACAACGAAACATACTCATCTTGTTAGCACAGTCTTAGTAATGAATAACCCAGGCTGCTCTGGTTTTGCATGATATTGTTCTCCTAAATCTCCACTGCATTATACTTGTGTGCACACATGCACACACACACTGCCAAATTGCTGTGATCCCACCAGCTAAAGAGCATTACATCCAGTGCTGGCACCAGCAAAGTAGGGAAGGAAGTACAGCATATTTTTGAACAATGATGCTAAGCAAGCTATTAATTAGAATTTGTTATGTTCAGCTCATTCCAGAATGCTGTGCTGAAGGCACAGTACAAATGTCCTTTCTAAAATATTTTCCTCTGTAAGACTCACATTCATGCAGAAGGCAGATGTGCATTTGTAGTTTGCAGCCTTTCAATAAATAAGTTGCCCTCCCAACAAAAATTCAACAACCCAGAGAAAGCAACAGATGAACCCAGTTTCTAAAAAAGCAAAAGACACTTTCCTGATACGAGGATGTCACACATAAATGTACTTGAACAGAACATCTGTTGTGTATAATCTGATAGTAGTCTAGTTTTTGTACTGCACAAAGAGATCCTAAAACACGGGCAGATGCGTGATTAAAGGGTGGTCCTCATCCTGTGCTACGCTCTCCCCTTAGATGGAATAAAACCTCAGTCCTGTCAGAGCACCGTCTCACTGTCAGCACACATTTGGACAGCCTACGACCCTATGGCTTGTTGTACAAAGTACCAGCCTTGTATCAGCCAACCTGAGCTTTTGTCCTTGTGAAATCATGCCAAAAGCTGCTCAGGCCACGGACAGATGTCCTTTGTTCCATACCAGATGCGGCCTTGCATTGTGCCCTTTCTTTCACGGCCTCCTGGCTGGGGCTGCAGTGGCACCCTGTCCCCTAATGTGCCGTGTCTGACATCTGCCGTAGCAGCACAGGGGACATCCTCGCCGTGGATGCGGAGCAGCTGTGTACATCGTAAAGGCGCTGCTGCAACGCAGCTGCCACTCGCTGCTGCCGCCACATGTGTGCACGTGGGGGGCCACTCGCCCCCGCATCTGCCTTCTCTGACTGCGGGAGGTGACACGTCCGTGATTGCCTTTGACTGAAATTGGTGACACCAGTGCTGAGGAGGTAAAGCAGCAGGATGTGGGGAAACAATGGAATCACTATGGCTGAGTCAGCAAGCCCGGCCACTCTCCTGCTCATTGATCTTACAGTGGTCTGTGCAGAAAGCTCCCCATTGCACCACACTTGATCAGTACATTTGATAATGTGTAAGAATGGTTTTGACTCTCCAAAAGCTGAACAAAACATCTGAATCTGCATCCCTAGGCTGGCTGTTTCTTGGACTTCTCTCTCTTCCATGGGCATTGACACAAGTTTCATATCTTTTCCCCAGCACTAAGCATCTCCCAAAGATTATCTTTAATACACAATTTCTTTCAAGCAGACTAATCTCACCCATTGTCTGGACTTGCATAACACAGCCTTCAAATAAGAAGTGCAAATAAGAACATCTGTATGTTCTCATCCTCTCTACATGATCAGCTGAGAGACCAACAGCACATAGAGTCTTAGATCTTGGATTTGGTTTATACACTGCAATAAAATTGCAATCCAAAATGTAGCAACAAGACATGAGAAGGATTCCTTGGGTATATTCACAGACTCCCCAGGCATTTCCTCAGAGATAGTCTTTGAAACTTGGCAGACAGCTTCCTCCTTAGACAAAGGCTCTTCTATCTTTTCTAGAGGACTTGTTGCAGAGGCTTTTCCTTGGCTTGCCACTTGGATGCTGGTTTTCAGTCACAACCCTTCTCTGAGAAGCCCTCAGAAACCCTTCAGCGCTGCTGTCGTTGACCTCCTGTGGGAAACGCTGCCAGTGCCAAGAGGAGGCAATGTTTATCATCTGCAACAATTGGGTGGCTCTTTGCCAACAAGAAGTGAGGTCCAAGGGTCATGTGTGCCCTTGCTCTGCTGCTTATTCTGAATGAATACTAAGGACCCCCAAAAGGTAGCTGTTTCCGTCGCCTTGTGCTGCAAGTTCTTTGTTGGTGTTTCCAGGATTTTTTTAAAAATTATTTTTCTGGCCACAGTTTACGTTTTTTTTTCCCCAGAGTTGGTGGATGGTCAATTAACCAGAGTTTGGGGAAATCAGCAAGTTTTTGTTTGCAGTCATTCATGCAAATCTTTCTCTGCCTTCAGTCTGAGCTGATTTGCAAAGACAAACAACTAAAATAAACACAGTTAAAACTCAGCCTGGTTCAGAATCAACTGAAGTATTGCATGATTTTTTGGTAAAAGCGTAGATCAGTCTAAATTTATGTTTGAAAGAGATTCATCACCAGATGGGCCTGCCTTTGAGCCAGAGGCTGATGCAGTTAGATTGTGATTCCTTCCTGGGAGCAGCAATTTCAGGGGAAACATTCACAGAGTAAAATCTGAACCATGAGCAGGAGCCTCCCACTTCAGTCTTTTGGGTTAACTCCACTTCCTCAGCTTCTGCTTTGCACAATCAGGAAAAAACACCCTTCAGACAGATTCCTGGTCATTCCCTTGACTTGACCTACTCCTCACCTCAGATGGTTCATCTACGGATTTGCTAACATTCCTGTTTGTGTAGCCAAAGCATAAAACCAGTTAGGGGAAGGGTCCAGCTTAAATAAAACAAGCATAAACATTCAGGGGAGAGGAACGGAATTCGGAATTATAACCCAAACTGGTTCCCTGATCTCATTTAGGGTGGGATCCCACAAGCCACTGTGCTAGCCCAACTGTGTGGGGCTTCTGGAAAGAACGGGAAGTAAGGGCAGGCAGAGACAGACCAAGCACATCGCGTTGCCAAATCACAACCTGCCCCACAGGGACACGGGCTCTGTAAGCCAGTCCTACTGCTGCAGCACCCCTCAGATCATGCCACAACACATGGCAGCCTCAGAATCATTTTTAAATCCCTGTGGTTCTTCAGAAGAAAATAGAATATCTGTAGCTTTGGCAGGGAAATAAAACAGAGGGTATGTTTCATTGCTCCTCACCTTTTACGATTAGAAACTGATCTAGAGTCCACTGGATTCATTTGAAAGATTGTTACTGAGTGCACTGTTTCAGATCCAGACTTCAGATTAAATATTTTAAAGACTTTATCAATTCTTCTACTGGATGCAAAATGCTAAGAAGGAAGCATGGGAAAAGATACAAAAAAGAAGAAACAAACACAGAGATAGAAACAGCTGTACACCATTGAAACAGGATGTTACTACGAGATATAGTTTATAATAACTAGTTGATCAACATGCTATGCAAGGGATTTTCTTCATTTTGAACCAGTAGATGCACAGATGGGGTCTATAATAGAACTGGCATGTGTCTGGATTTTTTTTTCAAGGCCGCATAATTTTACAACCACTACTAACATTTGTGTGTGTTGATATAATGCTAAGAGTACTCAAACTTCAGAGAACTAACATTGTCAGATTGGCTTCCTGCCCATATTGGGTGACGTTGAAATTGCGATAGTCCTTGTCTGGAGCAGCAGTAGTGGTTATGGCCAGATTGTGTAGATCCACAAACTGCCCCTAAATAGTTGTAATAGCAGTAGCAGTAGTAGTAGTGATAAGTTCAGAAGTCATTTAAGAAATGTAATTTTCCCCATATTTTCAGCCAGAGGTCCAGTGACAGGTGGCTTGATGAAGATCAAGCAACAGATCTGCTTTGGAGACAGAATTAGAAACGAGCTCTCCCAATGCCTGTTTCAGTACTTTTGCCACATACAATATGGTTTCCACATGAAAGACAACGTCAGTACACCATACTCATCTAGGCCACATCAACAAACCATGTTCTGGAACATTCCTAAGGAATCCATCGTGCTCCTCTCCACCCATTAATTTCCCAAATGCCCTCTCTGTCACAAATTTACCACCTCCAGGCACATTCTTCAAACCATCACCAGACGTAGCCTGGAAGCTGCCATGGTCTAGGGACCTTTCCCAAGAGGTGGTTCCACCCACAACAAGCCTGTTCTGGAGGTGACAACAGCCCCCTTGCCCAAAGGTGGGCTGTCCTACACGGCAGCCGTCTGTTCCCAGCTATGCTCTTACACATACTGAGCCTCCTGATTGCCTGTTCACAGGTGTACTAAGTGGCCAGATTTTCTATGGCAAGTTTGAGGAAGGATCATTACCTCTTCCTCACTCATCTCTGTCACTGAGAACTGAAGAAAATGAATCAATCGACACCTTCAAGAATAAAAAGCCTCAGAAAATGAAATGTACTTCAAGGAATGTGTATTCTGCCTCTCTCTCCAAGGACAGCATAGGAAACACAGTTTGTCCTAGAATTTCCACAAGGGAGCAATTGACTCCTGGAGATCAGAAAACAATTATGAGTCAAGATATAAAACCTGGATGTGTTAGAAAAGATCAGCACTAGGGGAACCCACACAAACACTTTCAAAATTCCTCTAGTGCTATCAGTTGAGATGATCCCCAGTTCACATTAAGCGCAGGAGGTCCCCTAATCAACTCAACATCTTTGAAACACTTATTCAAAAAGCCCAGGTACAGCAGGAAAGCCTAACCTCAAGCTATGCCTCTATCAGAGACCTATACATAAAAATACTATACTAAAATAAGCTATTCCAGCATTTGGGCACTCCTAAAACCAGTACAATTATTAAATTATTCTGAACAAATACTGGAGGATGCGTCCAGATCCCTTGGATACAACCCATTTATATGCTACTGCAGTCAGTATTTGTCAGTGTTTTAAAAGAAGGACCCCTATAATACTAGGCTGATCAAATCACGAGCTCAGTTTATTTAAGAAATAAAACCACATTCTTCTGGCCTTTATTATCTAGCACACATCTTAAAATCTCTGACATGTGATATGACATTTGAAAGTGACTCTTGATACCTCTTTTTAAAAGCACAGCTATCTTAGGAAAACAATGTAGAACACAGTAGTAATTGAGGCAGCCATAATCCAATAATCTCGTAATCAAGAGCATCTCCAAAGGGTTTCCTGTTTTGGATGGGAAAAAAGTTTGTTTGTAGTAGAGCCCATCCAAAACAGGAAACAAACATTTTGTTTGTTTGATTTCATCAGCAACGTCAGTGAATCAGCAGCACTAAGAACCAAGGCTAGTACAGGCAGCCACTGTGTGATCGATCCGGAATAAGTTGCAAATTCTGGGACGTAAGGTGAAAAAAACCACCAGCAATAAAACAAACAAACAACAAAACAACAGAAATCAAGCTCTAGCGCAGCAAACATAAAAAGTGCAATGCCATGCCAGCAGAGCCACAGATTTTTTCCACTATGTTTGTCATTTGGATTATTGCCTCCTCAACTGCTGGTAGCTGCATTCTCATTACACAAAAGCTTTCTGGAGGGAAATTCCTCAGAGATAATCAACTTTCCTACTATTTTCTAAATTTCTTTAGCTCTGTGGAAGGCCCACTCACAGTTTTGGCTCCCTACTGCAGCTCTCTGTTCAGTTTAAAATTTTTCCTTGCCCAGCTATTTATAGCTCCCAGTTAGTGCAAAAAGTCTGCAGGGCACTTATTAAAAATAATAATAATCAAAAAATCTTCATAGCAGTGGTGAGGCCAAACTTGGAAAGCTACACGTATTTCAGAATACATCCTATCCTTTTTTTGTTGCTTTTTTTGCCCCGTCCTGAATGCCCCCAAAACCAACACCTACAATGGGTAAACACAAGAAAAATACCACCACCTAAAGCAGCAATTCTCAGCATCAGGTTGTGAACCACCATATATAAATACACACAATGCTTTTCTTCAAGAGATGTATTAAAGTAGTCCTCAGAAGGAAAGGGTTGCAGGCATGCTAATGTCATTACAGTACGGACCAAAAAGACTGTATGCTTACCTTTTGGGACTAGATGTAAGGAGGAAATTCTTCACAGTGAGGGTGGTCAGATGCTGGCACAGGTTGCCCAGAGAAGCTGTGGATGCCCCCTCCCTGGAAGTATTCAAAGCCAGGCTGGATGGGGCTTTGGGCAACCTGGTCTAGTGGGAGGTGTCCTTGCCCATGGCAGGGGGGTTGGAACAAGATGATCTCTAAGGCCTCTTCCAACCTGAACCATTCTATGATTCTATGATTATACCATGTTTTTATATAGAGTGGGAGTTTTTAATGAAATAATAAAGCCCTGTGATAACTCATGAAAATACTTCATAGTTCCATGAAAGGATATAATCAGAAATAATACCTGCATTCTAGGTTACATTCTTCCGGTTCTGCACAAAAACTTAGACTGCAACAAGTTATATTTATTATTATTTTTACTATTTTTTTTTTATAATACACATTCCCTACCTCCAGTCCACCCTCTAGAACATGCATCAATTGATGTTTCATTATTTAATACTGTTACTGCAAAACTTCTTATGGCACAGTTGTCTCCTAGCCCTGGGAAACAGTCTTCATTGCACTGCCAATTTATTGTGCTTAATGCAATTATAAAATAACACATATGTCTGCTAAATATTATTATTAGTGAAGTAATAAATCTCTTGTAGCACAAATAATAACATCTTTTTTGTAGAGTGTATTTGTCTTTTGACATTTTATTGTATTGACTCCTAGAAAATAGAAGCAATATCATCATTATTTATATAGTCAAAGTTGAAGGATGCTCGAGCCACTTCCGACCAGGAAGAAAGGATGTTGAATATTGACAGACGTGATTACTGAAGCCTGCAGTGACCTCTTCTAGTATTCTGTATTGTTAAAAGTCATTGAACCTTACAGAGGAAGAGGAACAAGGGGTTTAAGGGTTGCCATTCATTTAAGATAGTTACACAAATAAATGAAGTTTCTTGAAGGAAACAGGTAACTTAAACTGATAAAGAATTTTAACTAAAGCATGGGTAAAAGTCACCAACCAAAGCAAAGGGTCATGAGAAACTGCTTGGGGGTTTGAAGTCTGTGCCTGACTGAGACTCTCTGGGTACTATTTTAGAAGAAACATTTGTCAGAAAAAGGCAACAGAAACATCTCTAGATGCAAAATTTCAAGACTACAGAAGCCTTTATCCTCTAGCTCATCCCCTCAAATCTGCCGGCTGCTAGAAACAGTGCAGAAATGCACTCAAAATGCAACCAGCTCTAGAGACATCACTTTAATGGCAGTTGAGATGTGGGCTCCTTCCATTCAGACCCCATAAGAATGGGCAGTGCTCTCTTAAGTGGGATTTTGGCTGGGGCTCTCCAGTCTGAAATATCAGAGATAAAGAGATCGATGCTGACACAAGTGCAAATGCAAAGGCTGAGATTGCAATTTGGTATTAACTAAAGCACCTTGCAGCCAGGTCCTTCCTACAGGTCCCTGCCTTTCCTTAGCACCCAGCAGCTCATGGTCCCTCTTGCTGGCACATCCCACCTCAGCTGTTGTTGTGGCACATTGTGAAATTCACCCTCATGGAGCAACCTGCACCTGTGCCGCTGCACCCAGTACTTCTAAAGTAACTTCGGGGGTTCAAAAGAGCTTTGCAGGTTCACTGCAAGGCACAGTGAGGGCATCAGAAGGGGAAAGTGCACCTGTGGCTGTGCCTCCCCTTCCCTCCCATCCTGCCCACACAACAGCTTTGTTGTTGGAAACAACAAGGTGGAGGACCACATTTGTGCTGATCCCTGTGTGCAATTCCTGCTAATTTTGACTCCTCATTGTAAAGATCACATTCCTAGGCACATTTAACTAGCTCCAAGCTCTTATGCCCATCTGAAAAAGCAGAATCAATTATTAATAAATGATAATGCATAATTAATTGCAATACTCAGAAGCAATTCTGCCTTGCAATGCTCTGGCTACTAGCTAACCAAGCTTTACACTGAAGCATGACAGAAGATGAATTCTAAACATCATCCCACCATTTAAGGGATATTTTACTGTGTATTTCTAGGGTAACCAAAAGGCAACAACTCCATGCAGTCCAGTACAGGCCAGGTATACCCATGCTACAGTACATAAATATATTTATTAGCCCAGTTAGGTAAGAGTATTGTATGAATTATACAGCACGGGCAGAGATAGACTTTCTCAGAGCCACAAATAGCCAAGGTGAGGGCAGAGCAATGCAAATGAGATAGCACTGCACACACACAAACTGCTGTTTGTTTGTGGGTCTAGAATAGCTGTCGAGCTGCTCTCCCTTTCCCTTCAGCTTGCCTTCCATGGGCACAGGTCCCCATTCTGCAGAAGAAGATGAGGCAAGGGTTGGCACAGCAGCTGGCTGGCAGCTCAGGAGCAGAGCCAAAAACAGCAGCCAGGTCCCTCAAGCTTTGGGACCATGTCCTGCCGAGTCAGCCACATGCAAGGGAGCATCTTGCTAAAATACGGGGAATGTTGCCTTGGTAGGGCTTCCTGCTCAAATAGGAACATTGGGTTCTGATCCTGTCTGCTCAAGACCTTTCTCAAGCACTGTGCTCATTTCAGATGGATTTACTGAATGGATTTATAATTTGTTGTCAGTCTTTGCGGCTTTCAGCATTAACTACTGCAGCTCTCAAAACCACCAAATAAATTGAACACGGATGAGCAAATCTAGAGCCACAGACCATGAAAGAGCACAGCAGCGTAAGAAAAGTGTTAAATAGGAGAGCGCAATTCAGAGACATCCAAATCCTGTCAGTGCGCACTAAAGAATGACAGTAGTGGCCCTCTCCAGGGGACAAGAACTGTGCTTGGAATAGCATTTCCTGAGGCAGGAGGTTTATTAACGAATTTGATCTTGTTTGGAGACTTTTAATTTGACTTTTGGCATTGGGAAATCTAGGGTGTCAGGCACAATATCACACCATTTTCTAGAAGAAAGACTCTTTCCAAAAGCTGTACATATCAAAGCAGGCATGTTATCGCTACAATTCGCTTAATGTATCTGTTCCCCAGCACCTCAGAGTAAGTAAAGGTCTGCTTCCACACTTAGCAAAAAGAAACGATAAACTGCAGGAGAAATGGTGGGGAGAGCACTAGGCTGCATGAAACAGCAAAGATGCAGGCCTGGCTGACACGTCCGCCTGGACCTTAAACCTCTCCCACCCCTCCCAGGTAGAACAGGGAAATGTTTTGGTAGCACCATTATAAATCAACAGCCTGTCCATACTGTTCCACTTTTGTTCACGCTTAGCTTTTTTTCAAAATGAAGAGATTTTTAGAGCATCCCAGAAAATTCATGGTTTTTTTTTTTTTTTTTACACAGCATATTGTAGCCAAACTATGACTCCTGCTTAGCAATAGATGTACAACAACTTGTTTTGAAGTCAACTTTTGAATTTTTCAAAGTAGAAAAAGCACTTCCCTCTCCCGCTGGGAGCGAAGCTACATACTGCTGATCACAGTGACTTCTCACAGCGATCACTTCCAGAGAGATTAAGATAAACAGTATTTCAGCATTTGCTGACCATAAGGGTTTAAAAGTTTCAGCCACAAACAAGCAGCGTATTCTCTATCACAGATGTGTACATTTCAGTGGCAAACTCTTAATAAATTGTTATTCATTTACCTCTCCCTGATATATTTCTCAAAAGCTTTGAGCAGAAGACTTACTTCTTCACTTCTACAGCTGGCCAAATACAAATGGCTTTAAAGCTCTGAACAAACACAAACACACTTGTAGCCTTTGAAGCCTCCTCTAGCCATCCAAGCCCTTCAATGTGCCAAGGATGGATTTGAATCCTCAGACAGAAATTGTATAATTTTGGAGATCTATTTCCACTGCAGCCAGACATGGCAGAAAGCACTCAGCACTAGATGTAGGCTCATGAGCCTTTCTTTGCTTCTGTCTGAGAAGCCTGTAATAGCTCAGACTCTTCTAAACAGTGCATTTTTTAAAAAATTACTACACTGAAGAACTTTTACAAAAATCTCACCACCTTTCCATCTGTAATTTTCCTCCTTGGAAAAAATTTGCTAGCTCGTGGCTGCCTTCTGATGTGCCACACTGCAGGGATGGAGTTCCTGTTCACGTGAACCAAAAAGAACCAGTGTATATGCCATATTTTTCCCGGAGTTTCTTTATCCTACAAAACATCCACATTATTTTGCCCCCACACAGCAGCAGTCCCAGATTTCTTCTAATAATGACAGAGATGTGACCTAGGATTTCTAGCCTGGTTACCTCTGAACTTACATAATCTAATCCTCATCCTCCATTTCCTGCCTGAAAGACACAACTAATGCAGCTACATCCATTCTGCTGGCTGCACCTTGTAACCTGGGGCTCCATGTCTGGGAGGAGCTCGTTCCCAGCAATGGCACCAGGCTACCACGCAAAAGATGCATGAGGAGTCCAGGATGTACCACCCAAGCCCTGGTGAACAGCTGGGATTGCAGTGGGTGGAATTTTTGTTTCTCCCTCTGCCACATTGTGAAGTCATCATCTACTCTGAAATGTACGGTAAACTTGCAAACTGTTTCTGCCAGGGGTTAAATACATTTTATTCACACACCACGAAGACTTCTCTGTGCAACAGTGCCAAAAATGCCTAGGAATTCTGCTTGGCTTCATTTATATCTCTCTGGATGCTGTACGGGCTATACTTTCATACATTAAGGATTTCTACAGAATTCATCATTAGCCATAATGGTTTCCAGGAGAATTGCTGGCTCAGCTTTAAGAATGAATAGCTTCATCCTTAGTTTAGCACTTCTGTCAGGCTAGGATCAAATCCAGACACTCGTTCAATTTTTCTTCTAGTGGATCATCTACACTTAATCTTAGCCTCTGACAAACAGGATTAAGAAAACTCTATTTTTGTTCAAGGCCCCAAACCCATATATAAACATGGTAATTTACTACATAATGGCAGCTCTTTCAAGACGTAAGTATAAGTAGCAATAACAACAGTGCCTTTTTTGAGAAGCTCTTGTTTCCGGAGGTAAAAAACACACAGCTCAAGAGGTATGTGTGCGACCTTCAGGTCTGACCTTCCCAATGCCCTGAAAACCCCGCTGCAGAACACGGGGATCAACACAGTCCTTTCTCATCCAGAAAATTGAATGAGATTAGATAGAACAGCACCAATTTCTCACCTGATCCATCCTGCAAATGAGGTTTCCTTAAGTGCTTTGGAGATTGCAGAGGTCAAATTCATCCACTCGGTTGCAGGAGGCACGGTAGGGCTCAGTTTAGTTTCAGTGCAGTGAACAGCTTTTGAGTGCTGTTGGTGTTACAGTGTGTGCAGAGCTACTGAAACGAAATCACAGACTAGGGAAGGCTTAATTTGCTGAGATATTTTAACAACAATAGAATAAATTCCTAAGAGTCTAGTATGTTCTATGATTTGAGATGGTGATAAAAAATACATTTTCCATGGAGTCTTCAAAAAAGAGCAGATAGGGGATTCTGAAGTAAAACGGTTTCTGTTTCTAATTTAACAAACAAAAGGATTTTCTTCTGTAAAGACTTTTGCACGAAGCATATTCATTGTTAGTGAAAAACTCCTTTTTGGCCAAAATCAAAATTCCAACTGAGAGAACAAAAAAAATGTTCTGAACAATTTCTATAAATATTCTGAGGTGCAGCTTTGCCTTCTGGTTCAGCCATGGCAGGCTAGAAAACCATAGACACTGGATGTTTTAAAAAGCATACATTTAAATTTCCCTCTTCTTGCTTCCTTTACTGCTGGGATCGCAGAAACAAGAGAGGAGGAAAGCCTTGTGAAGCACTTCTGTGCTCCGTGCAGGCTGGCTTAGCCTGGATCTCCCCACTCAAGCCCTGACATGGGCTCCAGAGAGATTCTCACACATGGCACTGTGGCGTTTTCTCTCCACAGTGAAGCAAGGACAATGCGTATAAACCCATTTTCCTCTGTTACCCCACCGACCCTGTAAAGAGCTAAAACCAGAACTTGTTTACCTGAGCACTGTGTTGGAAGGGTGAACACAGACCTAACAGAGAAGGAGGGGAAAAGGGCAGTATTTTTTGTTGTTGTTTTTTGAAAGGTCGGGTGAACTCTGAAAGCACTTGTTATAAAGATTTGTTTACTATGATGTGAAGTTTTAACCTAAGAAACTTTAAATAAATGAAGAGCTTTATATGGGGATAATAAGCCTCCAAATAATATTCCATCAGGGAGTACTTCAGGGAACCACATGGAAATGAGCATAATAAGAGTTAAATTGTTCCTGGTCCAATAGCAGATTTTTCTTAAAATAAACGCAATGAAAGCATCCTCCCCTGAGTATCGTTTGTTACTCTGGAGCCAGAATCCTCTCTTATTTACACATAAATCTAGGGGCCTTATTTGCAGGGCACCAGTTGCCTTTGACTCCCTTCCCAAGGCATGCTGTCTCCATCACCCCAGGTACAACCCAACATCTGGTATCAGGCTGTGGCTCTCAGTGGACATATTCCAGAGATGCAGCAGGATAACCGCATTCAGAGCTTAATTCTCATGCTTATGGCTAATGAAAGCCCGATGTTGCCGAGGTTTATGTACCAGTGGAGGCCAGCAATCTCTGAACAGGGGTAGCTTAAATTACCATGTACAACAGGGTTCAGACTCCTTTGCAGCAGTAAGAAAAAAAAAATAATCCATTTGAATCTGACTCAAGAAAGGCAAGGTTATTACTCATATCCCAAGGAGATAGGGTATGTGTGATGAACTGAAAATGCTATTAAAGAAGAACAGATTCCTGTTATGATAGGCCAAGTACGCGCTGGTTTCACCGGCGCACAGTTAATTACACACTCAGTATTTCACACAACGAAAAAAAGTCTCATGTACTGTCTACGAAAGAGGCTTGCGGATTTGCATAGAATGAAACCAGCAATGACAAATGTCAGCAGCACCATACACTGATGCCATGAATAATGCATAACACAGAACTGTGGAGCTGTAAGTAGAGAAATAATCAAAACCTTGGATCTTTTTTTTTCCCACCGCTCTCTCTACAAGTTTATGAAGTCTAATTTTCTGAGCACTTCAAACCCAAACGGTTTCAAGGGCTGCTTCAGACAGAGGAAACTGATGAATGGTCACAGTGGCTTCTGCTCTTTGATTATCTATTCAGGTCTGGTCAGTCAGCCACTGTGTGTTGGCTTATGTATCTGCCTGTTGGCACTGCCTGGGGCTCTGCCTGGCCATCCCCAGCAACAGGCAGGATTTACCTGCCTGCTTTCCTCCCCAAGCAGGTCTTCATAAAAACAGCGGGGCTGATCAGAGGAAATGTGTAGTCACCACTCACTGCCATATTAAGATTTCTAAGATTTCTAGTATTAAGATCTTCCGTGTCCTCTGGGAGCCTCCTGGAAGGCAACTTTAGGGCAGTAGCTGAGGGTGGAGAAGCAAGTCCTGCATTTAGCCATATTGTACCCCCAAACACTACCAGGCTGGGTTACTGAGCTGCCCCTTCTGACAGCCTGGTTCAGCAGATGGTACCCAAAAACTGCCAGAGCAGAAGTTAATGTTTCCCCATTGGCTACAGGAAGCTCTGCAACTGCCTGAGGTGAGGGCTTGCTTTGGTAATCATTTGCTTAAATAAGCAGATGCCCATGGACAGCAGAAGGCATCAGCACATGCTCCTGCAGCGGAATCAGCATAACCAGTCCCTGGAGGAGAAACAGACACACCCCATGGGGAAGGAGGATACTGAGGGATGCTGTGGGAGAGTGGCACTGCCAGTCTGCAAGGATGTCAAGGAAGAGACCTCAGGTTGAGCAGTTCTGCAAACTGCTTTCCTCTGTCATGACTAGTAAAATGGAATTTCAATAAAATCCAACCTGAATGAGGCAGCACTGATCTAATTCTCCTCTGATTCTAGCTCGCACTAGCACACCAACAAGGTCACCACTTCTCCACAGCTGTCTCAATACTGGAAGAGGAGGGAAATATGATTTAGTTCACAGCCAAAGCACATGTGCTTCATGGCAAGCTGTACACTTTTTATTCAGCATCACCTTACACAGCTGGTTATCTCCATCACTTATCTTTTCCACTACACTGTGCATATACGTACAAGCACGTATACATTACATAGTTTTAAATTACTGAGTAATTAAGTACCACCTGTCTGTTTTCCTACAAAGAAATCCACATTAAGAGTCCCAACAGGATTTTCAATCACATTTTCAGTGCATTATCACAGAATCATAGAATCATAGAATGGCCTGGGTTGGAAGGGACCCCAAGGACCAAGTTCCAACCCCCCTGGCATAGGCAGGGCCACCAACCTCCAGATCAGGCACTAGATCAGGTTGCCCAGGACCCCATCCAACCTGGCCTTGAACATGTCCAGCAATGGGGCATCCACAGCCTCTCTGGGCAGCCTGTTCCAGCACCTCACCACTCTCTCAGTAAAGACCATTACACACTATGATAGACTTCTTAACCATTTATCATACGCTGTTCAATCCATAGGAACCTGGTCTTGCTCCCTCCACAGAAAAGATGGTGTCTGGAAATGCAGCAGCATTTTAAGACAATTTAATGTGTTTGGGGCCCTGGTTGTGACCGCATGCTTGAGGTGAGAGTTGTCTTACAAATTCTTTCTCACTAGCACTGTCTGCTGCACAGTTATGCATCATTTTGTTCAGTCTGAGCAATCCTTTATGTAGAATTAAAAATGATCACTTTAATTGGAAAAGACTGAGTTGTAACTCCTACCCTAAAGGGAGTAGAATTGAACGTGCACAGGTGACATGCTCTGAAGCATTTCCAGCCATTTAAGAACTCTGCAACCCTACAGTCTTTCCAGTGACATTGGTGACTTCTGTTTGTTTGTTTTTGTTTTTAAACAAGAAAAGGCCAGGAAGGAGGGCAGGTTGTTTTTAATACAGAAATCCAAATGTGAAACAAGAGTACTGGATCTGAAAAGCCCAGCACCTTTGCCTAAAGCAGATAAACAGTGAGACAGGGTCTTTGGCAGCATGAGACAGGACCCTCCAGGAACGTTGCTTTCTTCCAGTAGCATCATCACAGCCCACATAACAAGGGCCTTTATATATAAAAATGCAACATTCTTATGCATGCATATGCAAACACAATGAGTACTGAGAGACTGTCTATTCAGTGGGCACTGCCATACTATTTATGTACGCATGCATGGGCAAAGCTAACGAAGCGCAGAGACAACTTGGTTTACTCTATGACCAATAACAGCATACGCACAGCAAAGAGATTTTTAAGAGACTGTTAATTCAGTCATTTGAGAACTTGTTTCTTCTCAGCACCAAAAGACATAGCAGTAACCTAGAAATAGCATTTCAGTAAAAATTCAAGCCTATGCTTAATTCCAGGCTTATGCCAACGTGCTGCAAATGCAGTTACAGTCAGAAGCTAAAAATATGGGTGGGATTTGAGAATGTTTTCTTACTCAACACATTGGTTTCTGTCAAGCACATTTCCACAGTCTCTTGCTGATGTCAAATGTCATATACAAAAGCTGCACAGTTGTTTGTTTGTTTGTTTGTTTGTTTTCCGATGAAAATCAATCATTTTTTCTTTCTTCTTGAAAAACTGCTAAACTTTGAGGGAGAAAGAAGAAAAAAATTGTTGATGTACCAAGAACAAGTGGGACAAGCGTAAGCCTGAGAAGGAAATGCTGGATCAGGCTATCTGAAGAGCATGAAATGATGCTTAGCAACCAGCTAAGGACTTGCATCATCCCAGATGCCAAAACAAACTGGCCCAGAACAGAATACTCTTTTCCTGTATTTCATCTAATAACACTTTTACCATTCCTAGTTTTCAAAAGGAAGAATGCGTATTTTCTAAATGAGTAATAGCAAAGAACAAAAATAACGCAGAAAATCTACATTAACATACATTGCACAGTGCTAAGGGTCTTGAAGAATTTAATCCTTTTGCATAGTTCTGGCACGGCAGAAAGAGCTCTGAAAAGAAGCAGAAGGCTTCACATATTTTGAGGAGATGCTTGTCACTTCAGAGGTTGGGATTTAATACTGCATGCCTCAGCTTCAACCACTGCAAGCTGCCAAATAACTTTCTTTTTAGAAGACATATTACCTACCATGAAGTCCCCAGACTGCCATGTGTAGTACCAAAGCGACACAGACCCTTTCACAGCGGCAGAAGAGGCACCGTCACCATTCTGCTACCACTGATGGTGTATCTATACACCTATCTCATTTGGCACCTGCTCACTGATTACTTCTGAATTGTTGTTTCAGGTTCAGCACAAATAACCAAAAAAGGATTCATTGGAAACAAAACCCCAGACACTTAAAATTATCCTTGTTGCATCTTCTTGCAACTGTAGTTAAAAGCTCAACATGGGCAAGGAAACCAAGCTGAGAGAGAACATGAGCTAAGTTGCAATAGCTCTAAATCTCTTTGGGTCCCTCCAGGCCTTGCTGACTGTAGACACAAGTGTGTCTCACTCCCAAAAGCTTTAGATCAGAAAACCTCAACTTGAATCAGAGCTACTTTAAACACTGCTGTTCCAGGGTGATAATTCATAGTGCATTTCAGGTCAGGAAGTAACTCGGTTGCGGCGTGCTACTTAAAATTTATTTTTAAGTCCAGGAAAAGAGGCAGTGAAATGCTACTCATACAACCTTCTATACTGGTTAATGAAAAGTGAGAGCTGGGAAAACTGAAGACAGTTAAGACCAGACTGCTGTTGCCCTATGCTGCAAAGTCTTCTCCTGCACTATTTTGCCTTGGTAGAACATTACCTTCCTTACATAACAACAGATGAAGGTCAGCAACTTCTCAGAGTTACATCTACCCTGGGTTTCTGTCCATCATCATCAGAGCAAATATCTCACCTCTCTATGATGTGCAAATTGGACTGCTCTGTTGTAGCACGTGTGCTAATGACAACTTACAAAAGCTAGCAAGAACTTCCACTCAGCCTGCACAGCCACACTGAATACTCTCAAATTACTGCAGCAGCTTAGGTGAGTTATGATGCAGCAGTCCTCCAGTGAGAAACACAGGAAAACAACTATATCAAAGCTGCTGATGGTTATGAATGAGGTACCGGGGCCTTTCAGAGAGCTGGCTGTATTGTGTCGGCGTCCAGCTTGCATTACCCATTTCTCAGGCTAATGAGAACGACAGAGTTCCTCCAACTGAAGGAGTTCAAGACTAAATTATGCCTCTTAAAAAAATACGCATTTCCAAACACTGCAAGAATAGCTCAATCATCTGGACAGATTTTTTACCTTGAAAGACAGTAAACTGGAGCGTCCCACCTCAATCTTCTTTAGGGGCACTTTCCATTTCCAGGTGAGCGGGTGAAGTGTTTTTTCATCATGTTGGATCAGCAGTTCTTTTTAAAAAGCACTTCCTGCAACTAGTTTTAAATCCTTCATTTTCTTTTGCTTTACACAATAAAATTTCTCACATTCTTCTCCTCATAGAAAACTCCCCTTTCTGTTCTAGGCAGCTGCTTACTACTGCTCTGTACTGTACATTTCCAGAGAGAACCCATTTGTAAGTCCCTCGGTCAATAACAAGTGAGAGAATAAGTTTGGCGACAAGACAACTTATCAGGCTGCCACCTGGAAAGCAGATTCTAGATATTTCAATGGTAAAGAAAGAGACCTGAAACTTACACAGTTATTTGAATTAAGAAAACTCACTCCAATATCAGAAGCCCTCCTCTTTTGGAGAGTTGAGTTCCCAGGCTCACTCCCCAAAAACCAGTGGTCTCTGAGAGACAAGGAACCGGTTGACTGGCTTTTCATGCCAAGAAGAAAGCAAACTGAACCTTGTACATTTTGTTATTCACGAGTAGACTGTGAGGTAAAGCCATAACTTTGATGCAGGCCAAATCACATAATACTATCAAAATTACATTCATTTCTCCAGAGCTTACTAAAAGCAGCATGACAACCACATGAATCCAGTGGTAATGTTCAAAGCCCGCAGTTTTCAAATGCAAAAGCCATTTCCACAATAAGCACGTGGAGTTGTAACACTTTTCGCAAAGCCCATCTAACGTAGCCAGAATTTGTATTTTTAAAGCATAAAGAGCTTCCTCATTCTCTAGAGGTCTGCCTGTGCATCTCCTGTGGTATGACTGCAAAATGGTTCATCGACGCTAATCTGATCGGTGACACAATAGATGCCGAACGGTGGTGGATGCTCCAGACCAAACTGTTTCAAAAGTACTGTCCCTTGGCTCTCAACAAGGGACACTAACAGAAAGTAGAGGGTTGAAGGGTCAAACCAGACATTATCCTCCAAAAGGTTATCTCCTCAAGAGATGCATGGTGGAAATTCTAGACAAGATTGTTTTTAAACACGGCAGAGATTACAGCTTTGGATCAGTGAGAGGAGCCCATAATCTTGCTACTGCTTACCCTAAATCTTAGCTGATGCTCTTTCCTATGAAGTACTTGGACATGCAGTGCATGATACGTGGGAGTTTGTCTGGAAAAAGTTTGCTTTATTTGTCTGCTTTTACTGGATGATACTGAAGAATGCTCTCCACGCCCCTGGATCAGGTTCTACGATCATTTACTGTAGTACACTAAAACTGACTAGTGAGCCTTATTTTCCATCCTTTTGCATTTTTGTCATTAAAGAGGGCTTTAAGTGTCCCAGATGTGCTGCAGAGCAACAAAGCCTCAAGGTTTCTGCATTTGTCTATCAGACAAATAGATTGGCTCCCACCAATAACTGCTCCCACCGCAGTGCTGACTGCAGTTTTCCTGGTGGTACTCTGCTCCACTAGTTCTCAGCCTCATTTCAAATCGCACATACAAAAACTCCTATCTCTTGCCCTTTGGCTCTAGAGGACTTTCCCTCTCTTCCGATATTTTTCTCTGCAATGTCTTCATTTGGCAACATATTCAGGTAGATGCCTTAAGAAGTCAACACGCAGGGGCAGCATTAATAAAACTATCTTATTCAAAAAGATATTAAAAATTCAAAGATTGTTTATTAAACATATTTCAGTAGAAGTCTGTTTCAAATTCCACTAGAAAATGGCTACAGTCATCAAATACCTGCCCTAACTTCATAGTAAGAATCATTAGGACCTATCTAATGAGGATTTATGCTGCATTGACTGGAATGCAACAAATCCCAGACATATGTAGGCCGTACTTGGAGGGGAGAGATGTGAATCCTTCCAGGGACATATAAACCAGAGATTACTGCAACTCCTAGCGTACACACTAGCACAAATTTGTCCCACTTTCCCCATTCCGTCATTGGTATCAGTGCCTAGACTGTCCAAAATCAAAACAAATTACAGAGCAGAAGACTTATAACTCTTTGGGAGTTTCTGTGCTGTAAGCACTATTGCAAATCATACTGCTAAAACAAACAATAGCTAGAAAAAGTCAGTTTTTCTTTCTCATTTTTTCTCAGAGCAGCTTGATGATTTAATATTCTTAATAGCCCTATTTATTCCTCATTCCTGGAACTTTCTTTTAATCAGGCAAAAGATCCCTAGCATTTTTTTCTGACCATAGGCTCCACAAATAAGGAAGGGGAGGGAGAAAAGAGTTCTGTGAGATGTGGAGCACCTGCCAGTCCCAGGGAGATCCGTGATTTTGGGATTGGGTTCATGGATGGGCTCCAAAAACACTGGGAGTTAGACTGCAAGGTAATCATCTATAACCAGATGAGATGCAGTGTTGGTTTTCTTTCTGTTTTACAGTGGCATTCAAACTCTAACATTGTGTTATGCTTTTAAATGCCAGCAAAATATTTCCACATCCCCTAGTAGGATACATCATGTATTTTGGTAACTTCTGGCAACAACGGTAACTTAAAAAGAATCCTATTGGCTTACAAGCAAAACAAATACTTCTGAAAATCAATTTTTCTTCCACATTGTGCTTGCAAGGGGGAACTGTATCACTGCTTCACGAGAGCCATGATGCACGGGCTGTTTTTGGCACCTTTAACCCGTCTTGCACAGTTGGCTGAAAAGCTCAGATTCCCCATTTGCCTAAAGCCTGCTAATTATTCACTGCTGTGGTAAAGAAGGCAGGTCTTAAAAGACACGTATCTGATCTATATCAATAGGACCTGTTACAGGAGTAACTAACTCAGGTCTATGCAGCCAGCAGTGCATCCCCAGCACAGATGTCATGACAGCAGAACCACTGTATTCATCAACCCTTCTCAAAGTCACCCTATAACAATGTAATAGTTATACTGGTATAACTGCACGTGCACAGAGATTTTCCTGGCCCAGCTCCGCTAGCCAGAGATCACTTTTTCATACCTCTGGCAGATATTGCTGTGCCAACAGCAGCCTGCAACATAGATCTGGCCACAGATCTGCCTGCAGTGTAGTTCTCCAAAGGGATTTGATTCATGTCAAACAGCACGGCTGTATTTACAGCAAGTAAGGAGATTTATAAACCACCATGCTAACCTGACATCGCTCCTTGTTAGAAAGGGAATTTCAGATTCTGTAGAAGACATTCCAGTGGAGACCATGGCCATTTCACTTACAGCAATTTCTTTGGATATGATCCAGCCTCGCACCAGTGCGAGAGGAGAAGACAATGTGGCTCTAAGTTCAATGTTGCTGCAGCGTTTGATACCAGTGATGCTGAATTCTGAACTACTTTCCTTTTAAGGTGATTGGGTTGGGTGGCTTTCAGCTAAACCTAGTTATATCTTCACTAGAAGATTTTTTTCCTAATTAAATTATCCAAGACTCTAGGATTTTTGACTCATGCTAATGAAGACAAATTACTTTGCAGTTGCCGTATGATTTAGAAAAAAGAATTAAGGATTACAAGGGAAATGTGCATCAACATTTTTTCACCATCATGATTTATACCACCTGTAGACTTGACCTCAAAAATCCATGCTGATATATGCAGTGCAAGTCAAACACCACAACACAGTGCCATTTCTCACAGTTCTGAGCCCCCTTCTAGCAGCACTGTGTTTCTCATCCTCTCTTGGAAGACTCAGCAGAGACAAAGTTTGGGGTATGCATTGCCCAGAGAAGTCATGGATGCCCCCTCCCTGGAAGTATTCAAAGCCAGGCTGGATGAGGCTTTGGGCAACCTGGCCTAGTGGGAGGTGTCCTTGCCCATGGCAGGGGGGTTGGAACAAGATGATCTCTAAGGTCCCTTCCAACCTGAACCATTCTATGATTAGTTTCTTTTAATGCAGTGGACTTCCTGCTACTTCTGCTGCATGCATACACTGCTGTGATGAAAATAGTCCCCTGTATTTGTTGTCAGCACTGGGGAAACTACAAGCCACACGCCTCTCCCACTTTGCAGAGTTGCTTAGCAGTTCCTATTTCTTTTCAGGTATCACTGCACGGTGAGGTGTTTAAGTTGTTCTCTCTTCCTGGATGGCAGCCAGCACAACACACAACTTCAGGCAGGTTTGATGCAGAGCCAACGTTCTGCCTAACAGTGCGAAAGCACTCGTGAAAAGAAAATAAAAAAGAATGAAATGACTTATTGCTAATGGCTTAATACCCTTTGCTTTTTAGCAAATGACGTTATGACCAAACTCGGGAGTGTGCAAGTCAGAATGCCAAAGAGAACCTGTGCAATTTACCTTCTGCCTGAAGCGTGCACTTCATTTCACTACCCAGTATGAGGAGCACAGCACCACACCTCAAAAAGAGCAGAGAAAGATCCTGAGGATGATGCTGATGAAGGGTGTAGAGCTGCACTTCTCTTAAAGTCAAAGCAATTTGCTTCATCATTTGACTGGGCTGTCATTGTCTCACCCATGTCTGAGTCACAGCAGAGCTCTCCAGGGCTGTGTCGGCAAGACAGCTTTTCCCAGCCCTCTCTAAGCTTTATTTGTTTTTATCCGCGTTCTGATCTAGTTGGAGCACCACACAAAAGACAGTGGGTTTTGTAAAAAGAGCAAGATTATACATCTGTCCTCCTATGGAGATTTACCAATTCATCTGTGTACAACCACTCATTAAAGGAATGAAAACTTTGAAGTTTGAATGATTAAATTTATTTTATTTTTTTCTCTTCCTTGAGAAGGAGGAAAAAAACAACCTTCCAGCAAGTCTACCTGAGTAAGGTTTGGCTCACTCATCATTTGCATGCTGGAACAACTGCCTTTTCTGTTACGTAGCTCTAAAGCATCAACAACCAACGTTTTCAGCCAGCGCTTTTACTTCAAACTCCACCTTTACTCACAAACTGCTCTCCCAACAACAAAGCATTTGGCTATTTCTCAAAAATCTCATGGATTTTATTGGCATCCCCAAGTAGCCATCAGCAGTAAAGTGCAGAAATGGATCTCTCATCTGAGAGCAAGGTATTTGCTATTCACTGTGAATTTGTCTGCAGTAAGAAGACATTAAAAAAGTATCAGCCCTAATTAACATGTTGAAGAACTGCTTGTCTAAAGAAGATACAGGGAATGCGCTTTCACCTTAGTTAATCATTACCTCACCTCACTTTCCTTAAGGCATTCTGGACAAGACCTGAGGTACCTGCATCCCAGGTCAAACACACAGTTAAATGGAGTTAGGCTTCAAGAGACTTAAATTGTTAAAAAAGTAAAATGCAGTTTTAAGGGTGGGCTAAAATTAAGCTCCCATTAGATTCAATATTAGCATTTAAGTAAAATAAAAGAGGCAGGTCTCCACCTTCCAGAACAAGTTTTCAACATCCACAAACACAGGCAGACCACATTCCACTTGGGAAAGTTTGGGAAACAGATGACACAGCCAGAATTTTCTCAAATAATCACACCAGACTCAGTTGACTTAATATTCACATTTCTGACACTGTACCTCTATCCCACTACTGCCAGCAATGTTCTAGCGCAGACTTTATAGTTTTAGAAAGGTGACAATTCAGTTGCTACTTGTTGATACGTAAACTTACATAGAGCTTACAATTACAAGTAACTATCTTAAGCCTGGTCTCTGTGTTTCTATTCAGATAAGAGACTCACAAAAGCAGAGAGGCTGGCAGAATACGTCCTCAGTGAACCGTAGAAGGACACCACCACTTGCCTTCGGAAATTACTACCTAAAACTGGGATTCATGGAGAGGTTTTTGATTAGTGGCAGGGCATAGGGACTGGTGAACTCTGTTCTGCTCTATATTTTGCTTTGCCTCTTTGGCCAAGGGATGAACAGCCTGTTTTTCCAAAAGGAAAGTACCTGGCACCATGCAGTGCTGAAAGACTAATTTATGTAGAAGAAAGAAATCAGAGGGCTGGAGCACTTCTCCAATGAAGAAAGGCTGAGGCAGCTGGGGCTGTTCAGCCTGGAGAAGAAAAGGCCCCGAGGAGATCTGACTGTGGCCTTTCAGTACCTAAGGAAGGCCTGCAGGAAAGCTGGCAAGTGACACTTCAGCAGGATGCGTAGTGACATTACAAGGGGTAATGGCTTTAAATTGAAAGGATAGATTTTGTTTAGATATTACGAAGAAATTCTTCACTATGAAGGCAGTGAGGCACTGGAACAGGCTGACCAGAGAAGATCTGGATGCCCCATCCCCAGAGGTGCTTAAGGCCAGGTTGGAAGGGGCTTTGGGCAACCCCATCTTGTGGGAGGTGTCCCCACCCACGGAACTAGATTGTCTTTAAGATCCCTTCCAACCCAAACATTTCTGTGTGGAGTCACGGGTTAGAGTCAATGATCCTTGTGGGTCTCTTCTAACTCAGGATATTCTACGATGCTGTAATTTCTCTGGCATCAAGCACAGTTCATAAAAGCAGTTTTGTCTAAAATACTGGCTTTCAAGACACCACAGAGAAGCATTCCTGTTGCTTCTGGCTGCTTACAAGCTCTGCAGAAGAGAGCATGCTCTCTAGAAGAGTTCTAAGAGCAAACGCAAACAGACACAAATTCAGAAAACGGGTATTGAATTTATAGAAGAAATTAGAAGATAACTTCAGGGCAAAAGAGAACCAAAGCTCTGGAGCAGGTTTCCAGAAAGAAGAAAACTCTCAGAATGGAAACTGATAAATTAGATAAAATTCATATAACTCCTGGCAGAGCAGGGACGAGTCTCAATGACTCAAGAGCTCCTCTGCAGTCCTGTATTTCAGAAGCAACTGTTTTGTGATGATTTTAGCTGACAATTCTAGAACTTAGTTGCATATATAGTTAAATTGTAATGACGATGTCCATTCCTTTACATCAGGCATGTTTTCCTAGTTACATCTTGCTCTAGCATGAGACAGGCAGGAACAGACATTGGCTGCACTCCTAAATGACTTTTAAAGGATAGAGGAAGAATACATTTCTTCTATGTAGGACTGCTGCCAGCAGTTCTGGAAGCTGGATCTGTTGCCCTTATGCTTAGCAATACAGATATACAACACCACTTCATTCCACTCTAAGGAG
This sequence comes from Penelope pileata, assembly GCA_013396635.1. Taxonomy (NCBI): domain Eukaryota; kingdom Metazoa; phylum Chordata; class Aves; order Galliformes; family Cracidae; genus Penelope; species Penelope pileata. The sequence continues at coordinate 1,396,852 of WBMW01004838.1, read as the reverse complement.
CATATGGTCTGTCTAGCATGCACTTGAACCACTGCCACTTCATTCTAGCCTGGCTGTTTTGTAACAACAATAGAATATGATTTTAAAGCCATCTATTTTACCAGGAGCATCTTTTCCAACCCATGCAACTCATCACCCAGCTAGTGGCACAGTTATAAACAACTAAGCTTAACTTTGCTCTGCAGCAGTGCAGGAAAAAAAATGATCTGCCATCACTTAATCACTCAGCGCAAAAAAAAAAAAAAAAGATAACATTGTCTGCATGGAACAGTGGCTGCTTCATGAGCAAGAGGGTAAAGAAGTGAATGAGATGATGATATCATGAGTCAGAGAGGGAGAAGCAAACAGAACTGATGTAACTATTTACACAAGAAAACCATAATAGAATGACCATTCAGGATAAAATTCTGACACAAACTGTAAACTTAACCACAATTGTTTATTATTGTAATTTGATTATTATTTTAAAATATTACTTCAGAGGGCATTTTGAAAGAGCAAAATTAGGTCAAGTCAATCCTCTGTTCTTTTGAGATGATAAGTTTGCCAGGAAAATTAACATAACAGAACAGCCCTATTACTTTTCCTACGCAGGGCAATGAGTTGACTTCATAAGGATCACTAATCACATCACTGTAGAAAGAAACAGCTGGCAATAATGAATTGAAATTGATCTTCATAGTAAGAAAGATGGAAATGTGCTGTGATAGGCCAACATCTTAATGAATGCACACGCTGCTTGACTTCGAGTAGAGCATTTGAGAATCTCAAAGAAACCGCGTGAATCGACAAATGCTTGCTAATGAATGCAGGAGTTGTAAAAGGCAAGCTTAAGATGATAAAAAAGCAACATCATACATTAGCTGTTTTACAGCTTGTACTGTGCTAGCATCTTCACAGCCACAGTGGGAAAAAAAAACTGTTGGCGTTGCCATTCTTAGATTACCATATGTTTTTATTGTGCAAAGCAGAGAGGAAACAGGATATCACTCTTTCTGAGAGTTCTGTGCCAGCCAGAAAATATACTACAGACTGACGAGTAATTTATAAAACACTTTTGGACCACACTGATTGCAATTACAGAATGAAGAGAAGAATGAGAGTAATAGAAAGGCTAGAGAAAATGCTCCTCCATATGGGCCTAGGGTACCTGGATCATCAAAAAAGAAAATAAAGAGTGATCTCATTACAGCACACATACACACCTTAACAGTGAAAAATAGCTGGTCTCAGAGGGCTGTCTAACCTGGCACAGAATTGTACTGCAAGAATCAATAGTAAGAAATGAAAGCTAAAAATAGCAACATAAATTCAGAAATAAGCAGCATTTTAACTCTGACACAACACCGAGACAGATTATGAATAGAAGCAGCACATTCCTTTTTTGGTTTTAGATAATATATTTTCATAAAATACAAGACATCTCTTGTCTAACATGAGTTAGCACAGAGAAGTTCTGTGGAATGGGCTACACAGAACAGGCAAGGTAGGAGATCGAACACAAGCACCTTTCTGTGCTTTTTGGGGCCAACCACATTTTGAAATCAGTCGATTCTCAATACCCTAGCACACTGCCAACCCCCTCACTCTACAACTTTGCCAAGTTTCCTATGAAAATAAAACACATGCCTTTGTGCTCTACACAGACCTAGGTCTGTCCACTGCCACTTGGTAAGTAACTCTGAAACCCAATGGCCAGTTTTAACCAACTTCAACAGAAAGGTAAGGGGGTTCTAAAATACTAAACTATTAAATAGTTTGTGAAAATAGACAGAGGAGAGATCTCTTCCTCTTCCCCACAGAGGAAGCAGCTACAGCATTAGACATCAGAGAACCCATACGTGAGGAGGAGAGATGTGCATACAAACACTTTGAAACAAGGCTGCTTCAGTTTTGCGTGAGAATATTACAAAAGCAATTTTGTGCTACGGCTACTGATCTAAAGTACAGTTAAATGTATTCTGTCCCCTGTATGGGAGGTGTTGATATGATGACCTCTTCTGGCCTTAAAAACTAAATAAGAGTGCAATATTTTTTTTTCAAATCTGTCATACAACAGGGGTCTTGCATCATTCTTAGTGTGAGGAGCTGTCTAAGGTATAGCAGAGAAAAACAAGATGGCAATACTGCTTTTCTTATTCATCTGAATTCCACACTCAGCATTGGGCTGCACGGACTGCAATTAGCAGATAAATCCCCCCAAACAAGTTTTAATAACTAGTTTATTATTGATAGCATTTCATTTGACAGAAAACCTAATCTGGAAAAAGATCCCTTGGCAGATTTGCAGCATCAGGTTTGCAGAGAGCAGATGTCCCGATTGTGGCCACATCCAGAAAGCAACCACCTTGCTCCCCTCACGCTCCCATCAAGGTGGTATTAATTGCACTCAGGAACCAACTACTACCTCCAGTGGCTCAAAAACAAATCCAAGTGCCTAATGTCAGACAGCACACATGACTTTTTCGGCTACTAAAGTTTGGGAAGATGGATCACACACCTGGCTACAAATGAGTTGGAAACCGATACCAGATCAGATTAGGAAGATTCAGTGGTGGTCAGCACAACCCCATCAAGCAGGTGGGGAATAAAGTCATTGCCTGTAGATACAGCGCATGGCTTCAACCTCAGTAACATGACTGACACCAGCCTTCAACCATATCTGTTATCTACAGGAAGGAAAGTACAACAGAAAGAAGATGACGCGATGTCCATCTGTAAAAGGCAGGTATTTGACCAGAAGAAAAAGTCCCAAACGCCCTATGTCAACAGGATGTCCGTCCACTTTTTTAGGAGCCATTCTATTAAATGACCTGTTACTGCCTGTTCCTCGAGCTGTGACTAAGACAGGTTTAACTGCATCCTGTGAAAGGTGTGCTGCATTGCTCACTTGCTGCTAAGGAAATGGGAATTTAAATCATGCGAGAATGGAGCTACTGCAACTCCACACAGTTGTTGGCTTCTGAAGAAAAGGCATTCCAACCATCAAGCAATCATTTCCGAAATTCAGACAACAATCAAATGTCTTGAGACAGTCATGCTAATGCTGAGGAAGTGATGGTTTCTGAGTATGTAAAATGCTTATATTACGTTGGTGTTTCCTTGTATTTGTGTTTGAACAAAGAATAGCAACATTGAACTGTAACACAGCTATTTACCATTGCATGGCATTTTCTAATCCCGTAACATACTGGACACAACCACTCCTAAGCTACAAGGTGAGCCAAAGAGACTGTCTCAAAGCCAGTGAGTCAGTATCAACCCCCTGAGCAATCTCATTCTGGACAGCTGCTAGTGCACATAACCCCAGCGGCAGGGCTGACGATACAGACAGGACAAGAAGCCCCAACCTCTTGCCAACCCACACTGGCATGCAGCAATAAAATTCTAGTCAAAGTATTCCTCATGACTCAAAAGGGAAGAGCTACAGATTCCTTTCCCTGGGGATAAAAATTACTAATAATTATAGCAACGCACTCTGTTCTCCTGCAAGACTTGAATCGACAAGGCTCTGAGCCCCACCTATACAGGGCAAAATTCCTCAGTTCCTACCAGCTTTTAGCCAGTACAACTCAGAGCAGAGCAAGTTAACACAGATTAGATGCAGTCAGCACTTTCAGGAAGAGATTACAGTCCTACTTCTGAATGTGCCTTGTTAGGAAGACAAAGAGAGCTTCCCTGGGCTACACTGGCTTGTCACTGCTCACTGGGTATTACTCACTGGGTGTGGAGCTTTCGAGGCAATGACCCAGAAGAACGTTGAACATCAGTCTACAGCGTGGAACTTTTGCCTACCCCTCATTTGTTGGTTCATCTCTGTGTGTCATCTCTTGTCACATGCTTTCTGTATTTAAGGCTCTACAGGCAGCTGCTTATTGTGAAAATAATCAATACACTGTACATGAGGAAAAATAACCCATAAACAGTTTTTGGGATACGTTCTACACACAATGCTGCTGTATTTGTAGCCAATTTATCTCTGTTGGCCTTCTACATCTACCATTATATGCAGAATGATCATTCAAAAGAATTTCAAGTTAAAAACATACCATGTACATTTTCATTTAACTTAAAAAAAAAAACACTGAAGTTACTTTCAAAGCAATGCAATTCACAAATGTGTATCATACGTATCACTAAACCCTGCTTAAGTGTGATCATAAAAAGAATAACATACCAGCACAATGCATTAGTTTGCAGAGCAGAGCTAATACATTAACTGCTGGGCTTCCAACAATTCCATATGCTCCTTCCTTGATTCCTCCTTCCTTTTTGGTTTTATTAGCTATCATGAATTTGTTTTCAAGAAGGATCTTCTCAGGGAGGAAAGTTATCTTTCTTCTCTATTTTTACTATTGTCCTAAAAAAAGGATGGCTGTATTTGAAAATGCTGATACATGAGAAAACTATTTTTCCAGATTGCCCAGACAAGTTGTGGAGTTTCCATCATTAGATATTCCAAAGCTGTCTGGACATGGTCTGGGCAACTGGCTCTAGGTGGGCTTGCCTGAGCAGAAGGACTGGACCAGAAGACCTCCAGAGGTCCCTTCCAACCTCAGCCAGTCTGTAATTCTGTGATTCCCTCTCTAACATCTTCCCTTGACTTGCTTTGCAATCTCAGTGAAGGAAGAGTTAAAAAAATCTTCCGCCTGATATTCTCATCGCTCCTAAAGAAAGGGCCCTGCTCATAAAGCTGAAGGAACATCTGAAACCACTGCTTCAAACAGACTAATTTAGTAATTGTTAGTCAACAGAAAAAGAACGTCTACACAACGTAACGACGAGAACTAATTCCTATTCCATTTAATACAATGGATCTAAATATTTTCTGGAATAGAAATTAGAGCCCTGGTGTTCCATGTATAAGTAACACTTTCATAGGAGCACTTGATGATTACATGCATTTCCAAAAGGCTTTCATCTTATGTACTCTCACAGGAAACACAGAATATGAACCTCTGTCCTCCTATGCAGAGAAGTGAACCAAACTGCCATGTGATATCTAAAAATTAGCATCTACAAATTAAAGCAGGGGCCCTGAGACTTTCCCTGGTTGTTTTTTTTTTTTCTTTTTCTTTTCGTCAGAGCAGACTCCAACCATCACATTCAGGGACTCCAGCCATCAAATGAAGAAGCAGAGTGGAACAGGCTGCCCAGAGAGGTGGTGGAAGCCCCATCCCTGGAGACATTCAAGGTCAGGCTGGATGGGGCTCTGAGCACGCCGATCTAGCTGTAGGTCTCCCTGTACATTGCAGGGGAGTTGGACCAGGTGACCCTTAAAGGTCTCTTCCAACTCAAATGATTCTTTGATTCTACAATAAGTGAATTCTGACTACAAGGAAGCATGTAAATCTGAAGATTAGTGGGCAAAACACGATCATACATTCAGCCGTGCCTTTTAACCAGAAGGCTCCCTGCTCAGAGCATCAATATCTTCTGGACTGGACTCTAAGACCCTCACCTGTATCTCAATAGATACCCATGCTGAGACACCAGGTTGCTCAGGACACTCAAAGTCTGGGGTCTGGTATTCCTACAACATTTCTGGATCCAACCTTCAGTCACTTTTGGAAGGACTCCATGTCACTTATGAGTTCTATAAGCTTATGCTCTATTTTAATCCTAAATTATTCTTCCTAGGGCAGGGAGAAGGAGGGCTTATTCACTATTCTAACACACATATGTATGGAATATAAAAAAAAAAACTGCAAAATTCCTTAACACCTTTAAATCAGTTTAAAACAAGATTGGTGAAAACAAGTACACAGAAGTGATCCACATCAAAACAACAATCATTCTAGCTCAAAGCAATCTAATAGCCTTCACACAGATTTGTATTCACGCATTTATGCACAACTTACGTAGCTGTAAGGCATCTTCACCAAAGTTGGTAGAACATTGTTTAAAATAGGCGTTAAGGTGCGGTTTTAAATCAATTTAATTAAAATAGTACAAAAAGTTGCATTCATCCTCTGAGATGCGATTAGTGTTCCAGCTTCATGTTCCAGTCATGTATAAAGCTCATCACAGTAATTGTGCATACAAGCCTAAACCTGTGGCCAACATCAGACACTGTGATTAATTCCAGGGAAATCCGGCAAGAAATGAATATGTTTATTATCTGTTGTATAACTCATCCCCCACTAAATAGCTATATGTATTTTCATTAGGTACAGTGCATGCATGATCCTATTAATACCTGACCAAGGAAAATGGAACTCTTTATAACAGTGGGAACCGAGCCTTGTAATTGCCTTAGCAGAATGTTTTAGGCAACTTTCATAATATATGGTGACAAAAATTCCCTGATGGTTAGCTAAATAGGACATTTGTCTTGATTTATATGAAAGAACTTACTAGCACAGGTAGTACTAATAAAAACAACCAACCACAAATTTGAGGAATGAGTTGGATGCTCAGCACAAATAGAAATCTGCAGCTAACGGATTACACTGAAATGAGCAAGTCTGTAGAGACAGATATTTCCATGTGCAGTTTCCAATTAAAATATGCATTATTTATAGCAGTAGAACGTTTGCCTCAATGTAAGAAGACAAAGAGTTCTTTGTCTACTCCGTTATAACCCCTAACCTATGCTGAGACTGCACTCTGTGGAACAAGTGCTCTAGGAAATGTCTTTCCTGACAGACAAGGGAAATAGAAGCAAAGGGAATGCGGGGGACAATCTGTTAAAGAGAAAGAACATTTAATTTAACAGCTTTAAAACAGTTGCACAGAAAACTTTCCTCAGTTTCCCTTGTATTCACATATGTTGACACTCAAAAACTACACACATTGTTTATGTTTATTGGTTTACACAGAAAGAAAACAAAGCATACTTGGATATTTCTAGAAAAATCGTGCTTGGAGCCAGAAGTGGACTCAAAAAATTTGTGATATACATGACAACTAAAATAGCAACTAATTCCACGAAATTTTAAATATTTTATGCTAGTAAATGATAGTTTCATATGATAGACACGTCAGTTTTGCATTAATAGCTATTCCTGAATGATCGTGTGTGGACTTTTGACAAAGGCTAGGATTCTGAAATGCCTTATACTACAAGCAAGAATCATGACAAGACTACTACTTTCTATACTTAAATTTTGTTCCCTTTCTAGAACACAAGTATTTCTGATGGACTATTGTCACGTTCTTATTAAAAGACCACTTAGAAGGACACACCAAAATTTTTCACTTTACTGCAGAATAACTGCAGTGCCTGAGGCTACTATAAAGAACAGGTTAGGATTTGGCTCTATAAATCATACCTTGTACATATAAAAACTGCCATTAGCAGTCAGCCTTTTCAATAAACTAATGCTGAATATTTCTGCAAACTTACAATAGGCTGATATATTAAAAAGTAAGAAATAAAGCACTTATTTATGATCCATTCTTAATTTATCAAACATATTATACAGCCTGCACAAACAACAGTGAGGAATAAGCGAAAAGAAAAAAATCAGCACATTACAAATTCTGGTGGGCATGCAACTGCACCATACTTTGCCTGCAGCTCTGCTACTCCAAGCAGTATTCTTGACTGCTCTGAAATGCTACTGTTGAGCTTAGAGCTTATATAAAAAAGGGAAAAACCAGACAGAATGCTGCCAAACGTAATAACTAGTAATTTGGTAAGTGGTATAGACCACCCTTCACAACATCACTGAAAATATTCCCTAGAAAAGTAGGCACTAGATTGCTTATAACACAATTGTCAAGGTGACATTAAAAGGAAAGCTTAGTCCACTTAACGACTATTAGAACTCCCCTTGTGCTTTTTGCAAGATTGGGAGGGTTGATCTGAATTTTGGCTGAATTCCAGTTCAGTTATTAAATTCCACACATCTACATCCTCTCCGCAGTTCCTATCCTTTGCTACTGCTAAATGCTATTAAACAATGAACATGCTAAGTCAATGTCCTCTGGGTCTAACATCAGCAAGGATCAAAATATTTCCCTGAAGCAAAGTTAGTGAAAAGCTGCTGGAATCCTTGAGCAAAGCACTGCTGTTGCTGTAAATGAGTATTTACCATTCAAGCAATTTCAAGTTAAAGAACCATTAGAATATTGCAGCATGTTGAATGGTTTATACAATGTAAATTGTACTACAGAAAGAAAATATTTCTCATTAGTAATTATATATGTGCTCAGCTGCTATGTTCAACTTTTATACCTCCACATGAAGAACCAAGCGTTTGTGTCCAGTGTGTTTCCAACCCTTTCTGCTCCAACTATACAAGAGGAAGATGTCTGTGATGTGCATCAGTTTCCAACAGTACAAGCATCTTCTCAAAAAATAAAAAAAAATCTCTATCTTCTTAATTATGATGCCTTCTACCATTTGCCAATAGATATTCTCCATACATCTCGTTTTGCTAACATTTTCCTTCAAATCAAGGAAACCAAAACTTACCCGAAGAGAAATTTTTATCCTGTTAAACTAGTATATTCTTTATAATTGTGTTTAAGAGAACAGTCTAAGTACGCTTCAGTCACTATTTACTTCTATCTAGTAGGAAGTTGTGATGTCAATTTTACTATTTTTAGCAAGAATTACATTTCCTGAGTAACATTCATTGCTAATAACAGACCCTGCAAAACTACCACAGCCAAAGAACATGGAGTCAGAGTGAAACAACTCCTCTAACAGCCTGAAGTTAGAAAACACTTCCTTCCTCTAATTTGATCTTCTTTAAAGTGAGCAATTTTCATCTGGCTGAATTAGGTACAGATGTATTTAGGCACCGAATTTTCAAATCAAGTTTATTTGATGTCATATTTCAACAGTTTATACTTTTTTGCTTCGACTTGGGCCAGCCCTTAGTAGATACATTTTGTTATAAAAAAATGAGCAAACAATTTAATGATTTTTTTATCCCATTATGAGTGTTACTGCATCAATGGATTTTCTTAAATCGTTTACTGTTTTATACATAGTCTGTATTAAAAATTCATATTAAAAACCTGTAGGATTCAGCATTAGCTTAGGTAAATTTCAACAGATTCTGCCTTCAAACATCAAACTATTCATTTGTTGTTACGCTGAATGTATCTGGAAGATGTAACCAGAATGAAAAAACAACATTTGCCCTTTGTGCACTGCAAATCTCCACACTCCTTTCAGTGAGTTGAAGTTACAACCTGTACTATAACATGTACACAGATTTTTGAGATAGCCATCTTAACTATCTGATTTGAATATGTTTACCAGTGCTTCCAATTGCCACATAAGGACTGCTCTCTTCTCTTCTTCCAGATCACCCCCGCTTTCAGCAAAAAAGTCTGATAATGCCAACAAGAGCTTCTTTATTTTCTGGAATGCCCTGGTAGAAGTTTAAGCATGAAGAACCTAAAGTTCCGTAAGAAGTGATTTGAGTGCAAAGGTGAGCTGGGAACTGGTTAAAGAGGCTCTTGAATCCAGGTGATGTTTCTTAATGAATTTCCAGATAATTTGTTTGTCAGGGGAAGAATAGCAGCAAAAACTACAGCCTCACCAGTGCAATGTCGGTGTTTGTGAGAAGATCCAAGCTTGTCTTCTGAATTCTGTAAGAAATTGAAAATGTATCAGTCATTGGTATCAGCAGCAAGCACTGCACAAACACAGGCAGTCTCTAGCTTTCAAAACAGCCAAACAGTAGAACAGGTGGCGAGTCATTGCTAACAAGACTGCATGACTGTCCAGTGACAGAGCTAGACCAGAACACAGCTCTCCGGACTCTTCATCCAGTGATTTCACTTATAACATGCTCTCTTCCCAACTGAGAGTTTCTAGACCTAAAATGTCTCATTTTACATGAGAGAGATGATGTCTTTTCCCGGTCTTTTGCCTACCACTGGTGAGGTTTGCACCATTTTTTCATTATTTTTATTTTAGGTTCAGTTGGTTACCTGTGGATACATCCATTCTTTGAAATGAAAACCTCTCGATAGACATTAAAAATGTAAACTCCTACAAGCACAAGTCTGCCAATTCACTCTTTTGTCTTAACAGGACATGTATGCGTTTACATAGTCAGAATATAAATGCTCCAGCATGCAGCCACACACAGCACAGATGCACGTATGTGCACACGCATCTGCATGTAGTTCCAGCTCAACACAGCAAACATTGCAAACCACTCTGAATATAATTGACTTTGCTTTTCTCATCTCAATCTATCAATTTTGTGTTACAAAAAAGGGGGCAGGCAAGTCTCAAAATTAAGGATTTAACCATAACACACATAGTGTCAAGAACTCATTCTATATTAAAATGTGAAGTCTGCTACATACTTACTGTGAGTCTAAATCCTGCCCTGTCTCAGTGGAATTATCTTCTGGTCCTAAAACCTCTGATCTTTTAGACTGGGAGAATACCAAATCTAGGATCTAAACCTTGGTTTTGGCACTTTCCCTTTATTAGGTCAAAATAAAATACAACTGTATACAGATAGTAAGAAAATCCAGACTGAGACACTTGTGTTAGTCTCAGCATTTGTTACCAAACATCAAACAAACAGATTTCAAAACTTACCGATTTGTAATGTACGTTTCCTTGAATTTAAGCGTCCTCCCTAACCCCCACCACCTGACAGATATTGAGGATCTGTTTACTTTGGCAATAACGAGTAACAGTGCTATGAGACTGGAATCAGAAACAAACCATCTCTGGTAGGATTCATCCTACATAATGTTGGCCAGCTACATTTTCTGTGTAGAGTTAACTACAGGTAGGCAGTAAGTAACCCTCTGGGGGTGAATCTACCCACACATTTAAGTGTCTCCTATGTAATTAAGATGTCTTGTGGGAATGCCCATCATTTTTCACTGACTATAGAAGTCAAACTACAAAGATGTCAGAATGAGCAAGAAACGAAGTAGACTAAAAATAATTATTAGGCATAGTAAACACACTATACCAGTATAAAAACCTGGTGCTGTAAACATTTATGAGTTTTCTATATACAGAGTTGTAGTTCTTAGGCAGTGGTGTTATTTATGTGAATGGAACAATCAAAAGACTGAACTTCCTTAAGAGTATGCTGACACAGACAAACACACTAACTCTCTTTTTCTCCTTATATCCAACAAAAAATGTAATTGAGCAATGTGGTATGTGAGAAAATATTTTACTGCGCAGATATAGAAAAGCTCAGGCTTTCAATTTATGATTTATGGAAGAGATGAAATGTTGTCCCATACATTCTTATTAAAGCAGCAGAGAACTCCTTACATCCCTATCTGTATTATCATCAGGAACACACAATTTTCAAGAAATTCTGTTGCAGACTTTGGCAGCAAAACTATAGGAACTGTGAACCTGTCGGATTCTGTGCCATCAGAGGCAGTTATCTGACTTCACAGTCACTAAGTAGTGCAGATATCTCATGCAAATTTACATCTCTTCTTCCAGATCACTTTGAGCTTTCAATATGACAAATGCCTTAAAGTAAAAACACTCCACCTGTTGTAAACCACCCAGATTCATACACAATTCAAGTTTGGAGTTTATTACACCTACATACACATATGTTGATATGATGCATATCAATACATGCAGAGATGTGTATTCAATTAAATTTCACTGCAATCCTGAATTTTGATGAAGTGTTGCCACTTCAGACATCACTATAGTCTTATTCAGTAATGATGTAGATGTCAATGTCTCTGCTAAACTCAGAGCACAAATACCATTACCTTGTGAGAACATAACAAAACTCTTTTCTAATTATCATTAAACAATACTTTTTTATTCCCAAACTAAATCAGAATACTACAGAGTCACCTCAACTTTTCCAGATTTCATCAATGCAGTTATGCCATCCTTAGCTTTGCTTACATTCAGATCTGCTTGCTCATGTGTGATTTCTACTCTTCATCTCACTTTGGAGTGCAGCCCACTGAATCAGTCAGTGGGTTCTGTGCGAGTGTAAACTGTATGCTTGGGGACTGGAACAAAGCTGTTGACTTTTGGTATTTGGGCTGTGGGTTTTTCTCCTTCTTTTCTATTCCTACATTTTGCTGTATTCCCAATACAATTTCAGAAATAAAAAGAAATAATATGTTCTACTGTACTTAAAAATCTGAAGACTATCACACAGCTGAAACAGATATCTTAAAACAAAAAAAAATAACCCACTAACTGTATTACCCAACGGAAGCAATTTGTTTCCCAAATGGCAATTTCAAACATCCAAACTACGTAGGTCTGCAACGCCTTGCAGACATTTGCACTTACCATTATGCAGACAGAAACTAAGCATTTTGTAAGTACAGATTTTCTATAAATGAAAGCAATACTTTCAGATAGTGCTATCATTTACTCTTACAGACACTGGCTAAAACATTTACCTCCTGATCCTAAGGACCCTCTAATGTAATCAGTTTTTAACTTATTAAAGAACAATTCTATTAACTTTAATAAAAATAGTCCCAATGCAAAATTAAGCATGCAAGTATCTACAGTATGGCAGCTAATGTGCATCTAAAAGGGTAAATAAAGCAGGCTGGTGGAAGAAGACACATTGTTTATTTGCAAGCAGCAAAGATCTTTGATTCCTGTTAGCAGAGCTGACATTACAAATAAATGAGAAAGTATATTGCAATAAGAGATAAAATACTATATGGCATGTTACAGAATGGTTTATTAATAAAATAGATTTTTAGTAGTACAGGACTTCAAATGACAGTCCTCTGTATATGCTTAGCTCTATCCTATAGCTAAAGCTTATCTGATAGGAAAGGAAACTGAATTTCTTGTGCCTACCATAGTAATGCATAAAGAAATAGGTTACTAGTGTTCTGCTCCATATTCTGTGGAGTTCACCGCTACCATTTCTCTCAAATTTTCCAACTACTGTTTTCTCCTGTTCATATAAAGGACATACATGATACCTCCTACAAGGTAAACAAATGCAAGTATCTGTTTTTGTGACTGTGAGAGTAAACAACCATCCAATTATTCAAATTCTCTTCTTTTTTTATTACAAATATAGTGTAATGTTTATGATTCTGTATTTCTATCCAGCTGCCATGAAAACTTTTCCTGTTATTTCATTACTTAATTTCTGAAAAAGCTCACAGTGAAGAAGACATTTACTTGAATTTACTTCCAGATCAAAAGTACCCTACTACTTTCGATAGATGCATTTCCAGATTTTACTTCTGGGGTGAAAAGACTCTCCAAAAATAGCTCCAGTTTTGCAATGAGAATCACCATTATCAAGTCCTCTCCTCACCAATCACTGCGTACTTCAAGAATTGACTTGTGGACATCAGGTCATCCTAGCTTAAACCTTTGGAGTTTAAAAAAAGCAAAGCAAACAGTACATCATCTAGCGTGCAGAGTTTAAACACACAAGAATTTAACATTTAAACAGTTTCTAAGGCTGCTAAGTATACGCTTGCAACATGGACTTCAGCTTTACTAAGACTAGCTAATGCTCCCACTCATCACATGACACACTCAGACAACACTGCAAAACGAAATGTGTTAGCAATGACAGAAATGTGGTAATTTCCTCAACTGGCAGAGATGGGAGGTCGGAATCAAAACTACAAGCAAACAAAATCACTGTGAGAAAGCAGTATCGTACACATCTACTACAGCAAATTAAGAGACAGGGTCGCTGAATGAATACATAAAAATACAAGTCGGTACAATTCGTCCCAGTCCCCCTGTGTGTACAGATACTGTCATCTTTTTGTATTTGTGACATTACTATTCCACACATCTTCCAGAACAGTCTATGTAGTAGTTATATACAGGAAGAACTGTGAAGAGGGGACAGAAAGCAATCCCTTTAAATAAAAAAGCCTTCAGAAAGCCAAGCTCCCTACAGGGATATATTTAAATGCTTGACTTGCTTTTATTAATGGGTAGGAGTGCATACCTCAAAGTATGTAGGGTTTTTTTTTCCTCTTAAAAAAAAAAAAAAGCCAGTAAATGTAAAGAATTTGTCTGACAGAGGGATTATTGACACTTTGCAACTTCAGGAACAGTCAGCGTTTGCAAGGCCTCTCACCAGTGTGCGTTCCCAAGCGCTGCCACGTGAATCGATGGAGTCACAGGAGCAGATTTCACAGGTTTCTCACCTACCAACAAAGAGAAAGCAAACATGAAGGATGTAGTATCTTCAATGGGAACACAATGCTGGGGGGGAGGGTGAAATGAAAAAGAAAATCAGTGGATTAACATTTATAGCCCATCCTCAAATCTACAGCGCATCTTTCACATGATCTTGCTGTTAGTGAAGCATGATCTTGCATAACAGTGCAGGCAGCTAAAGGTCATGGTCAGTTTTATCAGCAGGAGATCTACTTCTACCGTAAGTTTAATCACAATAAACTGGCCAGAATAATTTCCAATTTTAGTTTTGCTCTTTTTTTCCCTGAATCAAAGTTCAGTGTGCTGATTTGGAGTCTTCTCAATGACATAGATAAATAATAATTGAAAAAAACAAACGCACACAAAACTATTCCTTGGGACAGGGAAATGGAGCAGAACAGGAAATTTTCAAGAAACAAAAGGAAATGACATTAAAGGAAAGCCACTGTAACTTGATGAAGAAAGCATACAAAGAATACTCTGGAAAGACAACAAGTACGACATTTAGGTCACAGATCCAAAGATAAACAATGACTTTCAGTAACAAAGGCACTGTGAGTTACATTCTTGAAGAACTACCCTTTTCTTTCACCTGCATTCTTACTAATCATTTCCAATTTATAGTACTTATCTTCAAATTCATTCAGATGTGCCAGAATTCAGAAATACTAGCCTTACAGTGGAAAACCTGAAATGCACCTAAATGGAAAGAAACCAGACTGAAAAAATGAAACAGAATTGCATAATCACAGAATGGTTGAGGTTGGAAGGGACCTGTGGAGATCTGGCCCAGCCTCAAAACAGACAAATCTATTTTCATTTTTGCAGAAAAAAATAAACACAAAATCAATTAATTTTGAGTTAAAAATAAACAAAAGTGAACAGATTTTAAGAACTGAAGTACTAACACCAATCGTAGTATAGCAATAATTCTCAAAACAGCACTTTAAGCTAACATTACTACAAGTAACTCTTGAATTCCAGTTTTATTAATGTTATCTTTTAAGAATTAATGCAGAGGACGTAACATTGTGTACTAAATACACATGCACGTAATTAGTCAGCATGATGCAGAGATCAAGGTTTTGTTGTTTTGTTTCTAATATTTACTCCCAGCTGTCAATGGGGAAGCAAATAGGAAGGGGCTGACAACATCTTCTGGAGCAGTTGTCAATAGCTTGGTATCTAGCTAACAGACTACATTTTCACAGGTAATTAGCAGCTTATTAGAACTCATTACGTGCGTTTGCTGAAGATTACATAGCAAATCAGCGGCAGAACAAGCAACAGGAAATGGTTCTGATTTGTAGTCATTCAAGACAGTGAAGGTTAAATTCAGAAACGAACCATTTCATTCACTTTTGGCAAAAGTTTAATTTATTGAGCATGTTTTTGGTTACTTATCAACACATGCACCTGCACATTGTCAACAGCACGCAGCCACAACGTCTACTCAGCCTCCCAGATGTCATCAGTTATCCCTTCTTTAGATCCCACTGTCTTTTTCTTCTAACTTTTGAAGCCCCCATTGGATGCCGTCTCCCTAAGCTAAGAATACTGACTAGAGCACACGCCTGTCTTTCAAGACATGGTATACTTGCTACCACAAAGACTGAAAGCCATCTGTCCCAGTAGCGTGCGACGTCTATCAGCCCTTTCACACCTACGTTTCGTGCCAGCCATCTGCCCACCCTCCTCTCCTGCTGGGTGGCACGATGCGGTCCCAGCGCTGCAAGATGGCACACCACCCACCTCACCCAAGTGTCGGCGCACCATACTCCTGCCAAACTGCTGCAAGAGCACTTCATTCCTTAAACTTGCCGAAAATTTTCCCCAGCGTAGGCGAAAGTGGATATATCCTATTCGTTATGCTACAGGATGAGTTCTCTGCATGCTGATTTGTTTCAATATTGTCACAAGCAGCTAAACGTCTTCCCACTGTCCTGTCCGCCCCCTCACAACATACATTAAACAGCAGATTTCAAAAGGCCACTAAGGAAACATAGCACATTCCTATTATATTCATTCAGCTAAACTTGTTTTCTAATCCTGCAAAATGATCAGCTCAAAAAAGGAGAAAAACCTTTTTAAGTACCTACAAGATGGAGTAGATCCAAAAGCTCCAGACAGTAGTACAAAGTACGTTCTGTGTAAATTCACAATTTCTAATACAAGTGCCTTTATTTTGGCATGATGACGAACTTAATATAACCATGGTAATATCAAGTCTATGTAAACAAATTACTTGACCAAGACAGAAGAAAACCCAGAGCATTAGTCAGAGAGAGGCTGGGCCTTCCAATAGTCCAACATTAAACTTCAAAAAAGAAAACTGAAGTAGGAAGCTTATCAAAAAATGAAATGGACTATACGCAAGATGGACAAACAACAATCTATTATATTTTAAAAAATCTTTAAATATGCAAAAATATGCAAGTTGATTTTGCAAAGGCATTCCCATTCTCTTCTGGCCATGGTGCACCAGTACAGAACTAGAGATTACTAACTGGCTGAAGTCCACACCCCTCTGAACTAGCAAAGACAACTTCCTTGGTTAATGTATTAAGGATGCAAGCTGTCCTTGTCTTTCTAATATCTACACCTTGTCATAAGTTGTCTTCTCAATATAGATCCTAAACCACGATTTTCTTAAGTACACCCATAATCAGGAAAGCAAATCAAACATATCCTTAAAGACCAATATCCCTAGATGTCACAGAAATCATTTAAGTTCAGAATTTGGAAAATCCTTTCCACAGCACAAAAGCAGCACTCTTAAACAGAACTTGAAACTTGATGGTACAATTCTTTTTTTTTTTCCTTAAGCAGTTTATCTAAGTGACAACATAAGAAAAAAGACACATATGTAATCCACTCACATAAACTCATATATGCTACAACAGAGAGGCCTCAAGCCTTCTTTTGTACTCACAGCACTGGCACTGAAAGGCTTTGATACCCACACGTATTCCCATGCATTTCTGCAGAGCTAACTTTAAGAACACTTCCTGTCTGAAAGGAAACAAACCCTGTCATAGCTGGAAAATCACTCATCATTTTTCCTGTCTAAGTGGTCTGAAGGAATAAAGATTCTCAGCTACTGT
Source organism: Penelope pileata (assembly GCA_013396635.1). Taxonomy (NCBI): domain Eukaryota; kingdom Metazoa; phylum Chordata; class Aves; order Galliformes; family Cracidae; genus Penelope; species Penelope pileata. The sequence goes on along the minus strand of WBMW01004838.1, from coordinate 1,379,653 downwards.
GTTACTTTAGGTTTTTGATGTTTTTTATCACGAGTATTTGAGGTTATTAGTTAAATAGGAAATCTGTCACTACAAGAGAGATGAGAGCATAAAGATTCCTATCAGACCTGTCTACAATCAAGTAATTCAATTATTATCTTTCAATTATTTATGTTCCCAGAATGACAAAGTTTCCTGTGTTGAAGTAACTTACTAGCAATCAACGCTGTATAATGCAACACAACATAGCATATTGGATAGCTATATTTTGTTGTTCGAACGGTCTATCTAAGTTTTCTAGAAATTTTCTGTCTGCATGAAAGAGACAGATTCTACATTCCCCATGGCATGATCTGCTACTCTTTCAGGCCTGCAAGTGGAATTTATTCAAACAGAAAAATAATCTGTGATAGAATTACGTGTGCTTATACACAAAGAAGGGATTCCTAGGAAACAAAACTGTAAAACATTTACAGGTCATAGATTTCCCGTTCCAAATTTCTTGTTTTTCCAGATTCTTCCCTACACCATGCTAATAATGCCTCAAAAACATTTAAGTCTATGTCTCAAGCATTTAAAGTTCCTCAAAGCTCAGAAAAAATAGAGGAAGCGCTGGTTGTTCACAAACTCACAAGTAAGTCTATCACGCACACATCACATCTTTAACACACAATGATTTCAAAGGGAGAAACATAAGTAGAGAACAACTTTAAAATTCTTGTCCTGTGGAAGTCAATAATAGCAAGTTTGAAAGGTGCTTACATCTCTATCCAGATTATTGGTCAACACTCAGCAAAAGGAAACAATGACCTCTCAAATCATAGCCGTAAAAAATTAACTACTAAGTAAATACTATTTCCAAATGCAAGCACTACATTCACATTTTATGTGTAATAAATAGGGTTACTCATTCTTTAAACATTCTATAATGAAAACACAGCTATTTTCATGACACGTTTGTGAAGACAACTGAAGTCCCGCCATCTTGGAAACAAAGCATTTCACAAAACAACTGAATTAGCTTATAGTGTACTCAACACTTCCACAGGTAAAAGTATTCCTGCTAATTCTAAAGACTCAGTCACACGGCTGTTATTTTATGTAACAGGATTCAAAACAAGAAAGACACAAAAGGGGTGTTAATCCTCAATTATTTGTGTAGCTTAATACTTCCTTGCACCAGAGAAACAAAGCTTACATTGCTTAACGAATAGAAGCCGTTCATTTGCATGAGGGAACTGAAGTACTTAGGGGAGCTGTTGAAGTGTTTGATGCATAGGAGGCATGAGAGCTAAAACGATGATCTCAGTACAACCAAAGGCCTAGAGGGAAAAATTGGGATTTAAACAGTGGGCTTCAAGATGAAAGCCAACTCTGAAAGGCGAGCAGTAGCATTCTGAATAACTCTTTGCATTAATTTTTCCCCTCTTCCCTAAATATTTGTGTTGTCTCAAGAGGAAAGACCCTCACAATAAAATACTGTGAAAGATCCAGATTCTCAGCTCTCACGGGACAGACAGAACCTTTTAAAGTTATGAAACAGACCAAAATTGTAGAAGTTGATTTCAGTAATATCTTTGTTAATCTACTAAAAGCACAGTAGTTCAAACGTATATAATGTGCTGATTAACAGACTGGGAAAACATTCTTTGTTACCACTTCTATTCATTGAAATCAGAATTAAAACTGTACTTTTATGCATTTAAATGATGTCTTTCACAGCAGCGTAACAGAACAACCTTCCTCTGTTGATGGATTAAATCCTTTGTAGAAGAGAACAGCTATTGGGATTTTGTAGCTATGTCAATTAATCATTAAAAAGTTCAAGCCTAGCTGCCTGTTTCCAACACAAGTAACAGCTTTAAATGCAAATTTCAGAATTCTGACAGAAGTTGTGGGCAGTGTCCACCATATGCAAGGTTTGTAGTGCAAACTACCCATAGAAAATGATGCATTCTCTTTTCTTTAAGGAGAAAAGAAGGACCATGTTACTAGGAGATCGTCTAAGGCTAAGGAAGAAAAGTACAAAGGAACCTGGAGTTGTAATATGGATGATTTAACCTTCCATCTTTCAGAGGTAAATGAGTCATATTTGAGACAGCGGGCAATTCAGACACATTAACAGCAAAGAGTTGTTCTATTTTAGGAACAGAATGGATTATCATGAGTATTCTTCAGTTTTAGGCTTCATAAAGATCCCCCACACTGTAACATTAATGATCTTAATGAAACAATCAGTCGAGACTGTCAATAAATCAATCCTGTCAAGAATCAGTTTCATTCTTCATAGTTAGGTTTCGAATACTGACTACGGGTAGCTGATGGTCACACATGCCACTACAATACTGACTTCTTTACAAGAACTAGCAGACAAAACTCATCAGCTGAAGAGGTAAGACTGCCCTCTCTCTGTGGTTTCTTGCTAACTACCTCTGTAACTTAAACAGAGTTATGGCCACACACAATATTAGGCATTTTCCATATAGTCAAAAAATACTACATTCCAAACTGGTAATGCAGTACACCTCCATAAAGATTTAAATGATAAAAATTATATTTAATTGCTGAAAGAAGGCAATAAAACTTGGTTATGCTGTTTAGCATCACTAGTACTCCCTGTGAAATGAGGCCATAAACTCACATGCACTGTCAGCAGAAAGCATGAGCCATTCTTGTATCTGGATTAATATATAAATTAAAAGCATCACTATACTTAGTGTACTTTCAGCTTTATTTTCTGATGGGAGAAAAGTGGCCACGGGAGCATTATTCTGAAATGTAATATTACTTAATTTAACTTGAAAGATAGAAAATATCAAATATTTGAAAAAGCTGAGCAAGACTTTGGAGACTAACTTATAATATCATGCAGCTCAGTTCTGCTATTTTATCCTTCAAAATACACATACATCAATACACATACAAATATATCATGGTCCGAAAACACTCTACCTTCATGGAACTAACCTTTTTCTTGTTTTTATAAACTCAAAATAGATTTTACTACATAAACTCTCCTGTCTAAAATTGAAAAGAACAAAGCCTTCTAATTCATACACTACATTACATAGGTAGAAACCATCATTTCAAACTGGATGTCTGAGAGGAGCTGGCAGCCTTTGCTGAGGCTTACAGCCACAGGAACACTGCAAAAGCATTGGCAAAGCACAAGCCATCACCACGTTGCTCCTTTGCTGCCCTCTTCTGGAAAAAAAAACAAGACAGCCAGGAAAACAGCAGCTCTGCATGCCCTTCTCTCCCTTCCTCAGATAGCTCAGCCTTGTGACAACTTACCGTTTTCAGTTTAAAGGCACTGTTTTGTTTTTAAAGTATCAATAAACTGTAAAATGTTTCCCAAACTTGCAGAGTATTTCCCAAACAAGCCATAATCTAGTCATAAGGAGATACAGCTCTGCGAAGAAGAGAGTGAGGCTGCTCACTTTGGTCCTCTGGAGCTACGCACAGCAGCACAGACCACGCGTTCCGAGTCGCAGCCAGCACAGCAGTTATCTGTATGTCACTCTGCCACCAGCGATTTCACCTAAGCTCCGGGACACTACGCTGAGCTGGCTGCAGGTCGCAACAGATTCTGTTGTGCCAGTACTGCCAGAGAGTCGGGGCCTTTATAGGAAGGAAAACAGCAATGGGTTATTAATATGGCCTTTCAAAGAGGTTTTTAGAAAGAAACAGAGTTAACTTGAAACTTGCTTTACTGGACAGGTAGCCCAGCAAAACTCAAGTCAGAACTAGGCGTGAAAAATTCAAGTTCTTAATCTTTGCTGTAAATGGAAGCATCATTCCAGGGACAGCTCCAGAGACCCGTTCTGTAGACACATCTTTTACTTCTGAAACAGACGTGTTTGGCATTCACCAGATAACACATCTTGTACATAATCTTATACTAAACCTAGGTTGCCACAATCCACTTGTTCAAAACCAACAGCTGTAATGATGTAACAACGTAAAATGCTTAACCTTGTACTATTATACTTCTCGAACACCCCAAAATTGAGACAAGTTATTTCAAAACACCTCACTGCAAACATAAGAGCAGCTGGGCTATCTGCTCTGTGAATTTGCTATGACTGGAACGTGCTCCAACTATGAAGAGGTTTGTTAACTGACTACTTAATTAAAAAAGACAGATGCTTACGTGAAAGGTACATCATCAGCGTGCCAGTCTACTCTGCAGCTATCAGCAAAGCTGCTAGTTCTCTATAAGTAATCAGGCCTTTGACTATCCAAGCCAAATTTTCTTTTTTTTGTTATACAAATTTCCCCAAGCAATTAAAACAAATGACTTCAAAGCAGGAAATCCAGATTTGCTAGACTGCTACTTCACACCTAGAAAACTGTGCAGTGAAGAAGCTAGTTGGGGAAAACATTTTCAATTGTGAATTATCTAGATTACAGTACACAACTTCAAAAGTCAGACAGTGGTTTCTCTAGTTAAACTGTAGGTGTGTACTATGAAAATGTTTTCTAATAAGATAATAGGTATACACATGGCCACATACCACAAACAAAATCATCCTCAAAACCAAACTCACATACTTAGATGAAACCTGCAGAAACAGAATGTACTAACATCTTTATCTAAGTAATAGGAAAGCTATCATTAGAATATTGTGTGATGTCAACTCATGGAAAAATGGTTACCAAAGACCACAATCTCCTTTATCAAAGGAAAACAGAAGGATCTTTTCTGAATAACAGGAAAGCATTAAATGCCCTCTCAAGTTTTATTTAAAAGAGAGGATGCACTTGAAGTCAGACAGAGTCTTAGTGTGAACACTTAGGACTGTATATAAACATAACTGCATTAACTGGAAAAAAAATATTAAGTAAATACACATCTTACAAATGTAGCATTGACTGCAAAGAAAGCTGTACATTGTCACAGCTTTGTCATCTAGCTTACATGCAGGACTTCAAGAAGCTCCAAAGCACATCTCTTGGCAATTCCATGAGCACATCTCAGAGGCTCTTCTTTTGCTACTGGCTGTAATAAAATGTAAGAGGAAAAAAACTTTCAGAAGCACTCCTTGATCAGCCTCTGCTTGCTTTATTCGAAAACTACTGTTTCCATCACAAAACAAATAGAAGACAATTGTTTGAATAGGGTACGTTACTTTTGTTCAGGCTATCTGCGGAAAACTTCCTTGTAAAAATAAGTAAGTAAATAAGTAAGAAGTAAATAAGTAAATAAAATAAGTGTGCCACATTTTCAATTGTTCTACAGTAAAGATCTACAGAACTATTTGCAGCGTAACAAACAGAACAGTGAGTTTTACTATAATATGGGCCATACCTGGTACAGGTACTACATGCAAATACACTTGAATTCCTCTTTCTAGTTGCTTCTGTGTTGGACCATACAGGATTATCTTCAGCCCTCATCTCCACCTCACTTTCATTTGCTTCGTTCTAATCTTTGCGATGTCCATTCATCTGACGTCTGATGATCTAAACCACAAATTGAACACAAAAGTGACAGATGTTTTGTGCTCTGCCATTCGCTCCTTCAACTCCACTCTAGATTGCCAAGTAAGATACAAGTTGAGTAGCCTAACTCAAAAAGAAACCCAAAAATACAGTACCAACCAATATTTTAGATTACTGTCAGCGTCTGAAAAGACTTTAGATACTTTTAGGTAAAAGACAGTTTTAAAGGGACTTTTGAAATAGCATAACCCTCATAAATCAATCCACTAAGAGAACAAAAAACCTTGCAGATCATCCTGTGTCATGTCTGTGAAACACACAGGGGAAGAAAAAAAAAAGCTTCTCAGAAGAGCTAGACAAGCCATTTGATTTTAACTGTAGAGCAGAATTAAATCTAGTGTTGTTCAATACAGTTAATGTTGAGGAAATAATTGCTCTGTTTTACTTTTGCACATACTATAAACACAGTGAGTAGGCAGATGACTTACAGCAATGTGTAACTGCCATTCCCACACACTTCAAGAGAGCAGATTATCATTCTGGATGCACACTTTCATTGTAAAATTGCTGCAGTGCTGCTCAGCACAAAGAGAAAGATGAGGTGAAATAAGCACAAGTGATAAGGATAAAAAGGGTAACATTTGGAAAGCCACTACTGTCTTTGACACACTTGTTGCCACAATAAACATCCCTGGTTTTTAACAGTGAGAAAGTAGAGAGGAGAACTGTGATTTTCAAGAATCTCATTTGATTTGAATCCATTGGGTTTACCAGATTATATGTTTTTATTGTATAAAAAAATGTAAATTTTATTAAATTGTGTTTTCTAAGTTTCCTCGATTGAATTTCCAACTACCATTATAAATGCAGATAAAAGTGAAGCGATATATTTACATAATGTAACTATTAAGCTGTAAGGAATTGATTTATTTTGATCACTTTGTTTTTATTATGTTAGGAATATCCAAATAGTAAGTTTTCTCTTAAACTGTTGTTAAAAATAACAAAATTCTACTTACATTGTTAAAACCAGTATCAAAATCAGTGAAATGACAAACATTTCCAGTGTAAAATATGAGCTTAAAAAACACAGTGCTGCATGTGCAGCATACTTTGTACAACTAGAAAAAAAAAATTTTAAAAAAGCCTACTACATGATGGAGAAGATAGTATTCGTTTCAGAGCAACAGCAAATTGATGCACTCAAGTCACTGTAAAGACAGAAGTATTACACCTCTAGCTAAGAATACTTTCATCCACAGAAAACATCATTTGGCACAGTGGGATGGATAAGCTGCCAATTTTGTGACCATTTTTAGACTAAAACAACACCAACCAAGAAAAATAACCAGCAAGCTTGTACGTGCCATATGTGTTCTCCGAGACAGCATACTCAAGAAAGCATGATGAATAAACAAACACTTACCTGACCCTCCGTGCAGTGTATGCCAGCTCCACGCTCCACGGGGGTTTGGTCATCAATGCAACATCACCAATGCAGTGTATACGTGAGGATGCCACAATGGAAGTGAAGCTGGCAGCCTTAGAGGGTCTAGATGTCACAGGACCTAAGAAAGAAATATGTGCACATAATGTGTTGCGTGGTCTCACAGCCTGGTAACTAAGAACATGCAGCATAGCCTGGTAAAGTTGATAGGTTTTTTGGTAATTTGTTTTACTATGTGCAGGCAGATTCCCAACATATCTCCCTCAACACAAAATAAATTCTGTATTAAAACACAATCAAACCACCAGCTCATTAAGTTTGCTAAGACAAGAAAGAAAGAACTAGGAACTGCCAAAATTAAGTTGCCCTGGTAACCCTAATTTCATTGTTTCTGTCTATACAGTCAATACCCAACAACAAACCAAGCCTAACAAAGCACGATCCATTCTGTGCACTGAATTTGGGAAGGATCATGAGGAAAAAAGACTGAACACAGTCAGGCAACTCAACATTTTGAAAGTGTACCTATATATCCACACAGCTGACGAGCATTTGACAACTACTGAGTTTTGCTGACTTTTAAAACATTCACTTTTTGGAACAAAATGTCTAAGAAGTTAAAACACAAATTCCAGATTTCACAATGAACAACTATACTTGGGCTCCTTCGCAGCGCCAAAACCCATAGATCCACCAGAAACCTCTGCTGTTTGAACTAATTGCTATTTGAGTAATGGCAGCAATAGCAAACAGAAGCAATCACGTGTGCTGCTATTTTAATGCTGGTTTGCTTATTTAAGATTCTAAATCCTTTTGCTCAACTTGAGGCCACCCTGCCACCGAAGTTACTTCCCTTCTCCAAGACCTGCCATTTTCGGTTATTCTTTGCTCACCAGACCCAGTCCCAGCAGTAGTTTTCCTTGTGCAAAATTCTGGTTGAGTTCATCTCCTAACCTCATCCTGAGCTCTAACAACTTCTTGCAGGTTTTCCAGCTCCACTGCGCTTCTGTATCCAGATTTTTTTTACATGTTCTCTATGAAAAAAATTCAAAGCCTTTGGATCAAAAGAAAACAGTCTTCTCATTTCTGCCGCCCTAAAGCATGAAACACTATTAGCTTCCTACAGTGAGGTATCCTCACTGCTCATGGCATTTTTCAGAGGCTGTGAAGAGGTCAAATCTCAACAGACTTCAGCATCAGGAGCATGCCTTTCAACTCTTCTAATGGAAGACATTATCTGAAAAACGCTTAGTTCTTTCCTGAAAGCCACAGTTCAGCAGAGCTTTTTAAATAAAAGCCACACTCTCGCTGTTTGCACTTAAAAGCATTACGAACAATAAGTTTTCTTCCACCTGCAACCTAGAACATCGGTTGAATCATTTTGCTTGATCTCTTAGAAGAAAAGTATCAGCTGAAAGCAAAGAACCAGTATGAAAAAAAGATGAGCCAATACACTTTCATAGAATGACAGAATGGCATGGGTTGGAAACGACCTTACTGGCCATCCAGTTCCATTCCCCTGCCATAGCCAGGGCTGCCACCCACCAGTCAGGCTGCCCAGGCCCCATCCAACCTGGCCTTGAACATCTCCTGCAGCCTATCAATTATTATATATTTCCTTGTCAGATTCACCCTGCTCCAGTTCATCTCATTAACTGAAGACATCAGTTAGAAATCAGAGAAGTGCATACAGGTCACTCCATTGAGCTCTGTTCTAACCACTCCAAGCCTAGGAAACTGTAGGTTGAGTTGTGAGGAACTGGAACTGCAAACAGTAAGAACTGCACCATGTACTTTTTCTGATTCTTCTTGGACTTCTAATGATGTCAAGAGACCAAATTCTTTGACAAGATGGCTCTAAATTTTCTAGTGTGAGCACGACTGGCCTTCATTCAGAAGTATCAGAATTCTGATGCTATTCCGGTCAAATTGTTACAAAATTAAAGTCAGAAAAGCTTCATACCTGAAGCACCCTTTAGCTTTGATATCTTAAGCAGTACAGTGCTCTATCCCCACAACTGAATGATCCCATTCATTACAAAAAATCACTAACATTGTGACATAATACGGACCCTTTCTTGTATGACGCTAGACTCTTTACCAGCTGCAGATGGAAAGAAAACTCACATAGAATGAGATGAAATAGATTAATAAACTTGCTATTAACTCAAAATTAAGGATTTTCTTTTAAACTAACAGACAACTGATACCTAATCAAATTATCAGCTGTGAAAAATGGTAAGTTTTGAAAATGATGAAAGTAAGCCAAGCAGAAACTCAAATCAACATAAAAAGTACAAAAATAGAAGTATTTCATGGTGCATGCACCTTGATTCTCTGTATGTCATTGCACTGTCTTCATTTTGCCTCTAAACAGCCGCTCCACGTTAAAAAATTCATAGAATCACAGCATATGCCAAGTTGGAAGGGACCCACAATGATCACTGAGTCCCACTCCACACAAGGCCACCCAATATTCAAACCCTATGTCTGAGAGCATTGCCCAAATGTTCCTTGAACTCCAGCAGCTTGGGGCCATGACCACTGCCCCGGGCAGCCTGTGCCCTTTTGGCTGCCAGGGCACGCTGCTGACTAAGATACAACTTGCCATCACCCAGAACCCCCAGATCTCTTTCTGCACGGCTGTTCTCCAGCCTCTTGTCACCCAGTCTGTATGCATAACCAGGGCTGCCCCACCCCAGGTGCAAAACCTGGCACTTGCTCTTGTAGAACTTCATGCAGTTGGTGACTGTCCAGCCCCCGAATTTGTCACGATCTCTCTGCTAAGGCCTCTCTACCTTTGAGACAGTTCACAGTCCCTCCCAGTTTAGCGTTGTGTGCAAACTTACTTAATATACCTTAAAGTCCTATATCCAAGATGAAAACATGTAAGAGAACTGGCCCTTAAACGGAGCCCTGCAGAACCCCCCAAGTGACTGGCTGCCAGCCTGATGTAACCCCATTTACCAGAACCCTTTGAGCCTGTCAGCCAATTGCTCACCCACTGAGTCACGTTTTTGCCTAGCTGTGTGCTGGACATTTTGTCCAGAAGGATACTACAAGAAACAGTACTGAAAGCTTTGCTGAAATCCAAAAAGATTACCTCCCTTGACTTCCCTTGGTCAACTAGGTGGGTAACCTGGTCAAAATTGGTTAAAGAGGACTTTCTTTCCCCTTGTGAACCCATGCTGGCTGCGACTAATAACTGCAATGCTTTTCAGGTATTTTTCAGTAACTCTCAGAACCATCCTCTCCACAATTTTGCCAGGCACTGGAGCGAGACTGGCAGGCCTGTAACTACCAGGGTCTTCTTTGTTACCCATCTTGAAAACCAGGACATTTGCCAGCTTCCAGTCGACTGGGACTTCTCCAGATTCCCAAGACCATTGAAAATAATTGAGAGAGGTCTTGCAAAGACATCAGCCAGCAATTGGAGTACCCTGAGACGAATCCCATCTGGCCCCATAGACTCATATGCAACTAGTTGGAGCAGATTATTTGTTATTATTATTTAGTAACATAAATATTCAAACTTAATTCCTATATAGTTTTGAAGTGTTGTGTGTTTTTATTTTTCCCATGCTATATAAGACTGAATTTGGTTCAGATACACAGCAGTTCAGAAGAAAGGGCAACTGCTACTTACGAAGACATCATTTGACCACGTGGGCTTTGGTCACAAAAGGAAGGTGAGCTCAGCACTAAGCATGCTCAATACAGTCTTCATCTGCATCAAACAAAAGAACAACAAAAGGATAACAAGCAGTTCTCAATTTTTTCAAACCACAGTTTAACATGAGTTAGCAAAATATAAAGTTGTAGCAGAGTTATTTTGATGCGAATCATGGAGCATATGAAAAACACTGAAAGAACAGACAACTAAGACTTAACAAGCAAAACACTCAACCTTCAAAGGACTACTTTTAGTGGTGAAATGCAATATACTTTACATGTCTGTTTTCTTCTAAGCACATCTGCAGGTCTGGAGAGAGAACGTGTTGGAGGCTGTGGGTTTTGCATTGAGAATTTCTGTTTAATGGTAAACGTAATCAAGAGCAGTAACCTTTTTCCGTAAAGGTTTTAATATAAAATCACTGAATTTCGTAACAACTTCTAGATCGTCTTGCAAGATCCAAAGACCAAAAATGCTGACAGACAACATAATTAGCCTTTCAGTTCTTTTGACTCTTTATTCCTGATACGGATGGTAAGCCGTCACTACACAAGCCCATGCAGATTTCAACAATTAATTTAGACAGGAAGCTGAAATTAAGAAAACTGTCTGTATATGTTAACATAACCGTGCATGGTTATCATCTTCAAATTCGTTGCTCCTTGGATGTGATGGCGATCATATAACAAGCATCTCAGAGAACAGTCCCAGGATGTCCTCTCTCTACAGCAGCAAGGGAGGTGGATTTCTGATCTCTTTTCAAGCAAACAGGAAATTAGACCTTTATTAAAAAACTGTCTTCTACAAAACAGTTCTCCTCCCACCTCAGAAAATATTGCTTCTGTAAGTACTCATACATCTTCTCAATGTTATAAACCTCTCTATTTTGAAACACCATGACAGAACATTGGAAGCTGTCACAATTTCAGCTCTCTCTGTACATTTTCCTTCCCAGCCTCTTAAAAGGAAAATTAGAGTGGACTGCAGTCTTGCTGCCTGCTTACAGTTATACACAATTAAGTGGAGACGTTGTTGTGAAATAAGTAAGAAAAATACTCACTCTGCTTTCAGCTCTAAAAATAACTTAAAAGTTATTTTTCCTGCAGAAATTACGCTACAGCCTTCTACGGAAAGTCTATCTTCTGCCATTATTTTAAAGAGTTAAATTTCAGAACAAAAATACCCGTATCAAAGATAAACAAGAAGACATAACACAGATGCAAGACCTGGCCTGGCTGCAATCACAGGAGCCCCATTACTCCACATTCCTGCTGTCAACATTGACTGTTTTCTTATCCGACCACTGCCAAACTCTCGAGCACTCCCACAAGCCTCATTGCATAAACACCACCTGTGTTTGCACTGGCCTTAGGGAGCAACCAGAACTGAAGCAGCAGTTCATCCTGGGCAGCAAGAATCTGGTCTGTATTAGCCATGGCAGCAACTGTGCATCACCTGCAACACTGAGCAGTTAAACTGAAATACGTCCAAACTACCTCTGTACACAGATTTTTTCACGAGGTCACCTAGCAGCTTGAAGGTAAGCACTAAACACACGGCTATCTTGAGGGCAGAACACCTGCAATTAGTAACAAAAACACTTTTTAAGTCCCTCACTCCTTCCTTAATCACTTGGTACAAAAGCGATGCTTGTAGTCAATGAAAAGAACAGCACTGGACACTGGAATTTTGTCCTTTCCTGACTTACGAGATACAGATTAAGTTACTTCGTTGGTCTGGCACTTATAAATGGAGATAATAGTTAACGAATAATTATTTTGCACCACTTAGAGATAAAAAAAAAAACCAGCAATTTTGATAATTATGGTAAAGTTACAGAGTCCTTAAAAGCCAATAATCTTGAAATTACTGGAATACGATGGCCAGCTACTCAGAACCCACGCTGTAAAATGAGCTGGGATCTTGCAAAATGAAAGAACCTCAGCAAAAAAGTGAACATTTACAACACTTTTTAGAATTTTTGTCATTCTTATTTCTTCTTTTTCAAGTAAGTGTTAAAAGAGTTTGCTGCAGGTTCCCATGATAGCACGTGCAGCTCACACTGAAAGTCTCTGCTAACTTTACCCTTGGCAAGGCAAAGCTACGTGCACTGACATGTTCATAGCTGAGGCAGATGGATGACAACAAAGAAATGTACGTGACTTACAGGTGAAATCACACCACATGGATGCTGATAACGGCAGTCTATACGAACCTCATCATCATCTGCTCATGATGGTGGTGACAAACGGATCCTGCTGACAGCAATCGCCATGGAGACATCCATCCTATCCCCTCGTTTTCAAGTGGCGATGAATACTTTTTGCAGCAAAAGAGACGAGCTTTCCTCTGGTGGCATTTCTGTGCCCTTTCCAGGCACTTGGTGACATAGAAACGCTTTCAGAGATGAGCACTGCCAGGCTGATTTATCTGCTTGGGTGACTTGGGGCAGTTTTCCACCGAGCCCCACTCAGCCACGAGAGGACCCCGACCCCCACATTTCGCTTTCCCGGCACTTTCTGAGCACCCTCTGACTCCAGCAGGACGCTGCGTACACTGCAGGCACGCTGAGCTCTCAGCACCCAGCTCTGTGGTGCAGGCACCCCCGCAGGACGAGCTCACATCCACCTTTCTCCTCATTTTTGCTATTCTCAGGCCTCGGTGCGGCTTCAGGGCTCAAGCCGCGGCCCGAGTTCTAAGGCTGGAAACACCGCACGGCCCTCAAGACGGAACAGCCCTGCTTCTCCGCTGCTCTTCTCGGATCCGCAGGAGCCCGCAGAACACGGAAGGGAACCACGCGCTGCCAGCTGCTCACAGCGATCCGCTTCCTTCTGAACATTTACCTCACATGAGCCGCGAGGATCACGGCTGTGAGCCCCAGAGAACAGCGCTCAGAGCCCGCTTTACGCTCCATTTCTAACCACGGCCAACGCGGGAGCAGCGCAACCCACGCCGCCCCTCAGCCGCCCACTTCCCCCCCCCGGGCGCCGCCCCCCCG